>RJWH01000771.1:0-583729 GCA_004363575.1 Solenodon paradoxus | reverse complement strand
CCCTGTGCATGTCTGCTGCATGCTCTTTAG
Organism: Solenodon paradoxus; assembly: GCA_004363575.1. Taxonomy (NCBI): domain Eukaryota; kingdom Metazoa; phylum Chordata; class Mammalia; order Eulipotyphla; family Solenodontidae; genus Solenodon; species Solenodon paradoxus. The sequence continues at coordinate 583,699 of RJWH01000771.1, read as the reverse complement.
TCGGATTGGAGGGTGGGTGCATGTACAGTGCATGATCAAGACTCTGATTGCTAGTGCACATGATCAAGGCTCTGATTGGTTGCTAACTGATTGGTTGCTAATGTTTATGCTTTATGAAATAGGGAGGCGATCGTTAGGCAAACAGGGAAGTGGCTGAGGTGCCTCTGAGTGCAATTTTCCGTTGGATTGCATCAGCCTGGCTTTGTGGCCTGGCTCAAGTCCCCAACATTGTTTCTCATTCCTGTTTGGTTATGCTGGAATGTCCCTATTCACTGATGGGTTGGGACCTGTTGCAAAACTCCAAGCTACAATCTCCTTCCATGGTAAGGGAGCTACACTGACACTTGGAACCCCTCAAGGAAAATAAATGGGACTACAGTTGCTTTTAACATGTCTCCTCTCCAAGGAATACCTTTTACAGGAGCCTACCATCATGGACCTGACAGTCTGGGCCGAGATGAACCCCTCAGAACTGGTGGCAGGCACATCAGCTTCCGGCCCACCAGGCTGACTCCAGACCACCCGATATCTACTCGACTGCCTCCAGAAATTGGGCTACTGAGTATCAGTCAAGAAAGCCCAGCTCTGCTGCCCCAAGGTATCATATCTGAGATATGAGATTGAGGAAGGAAAACTGACCCTATCCTTGGACAGCGTAAGAGCCACCCTCCAGATCTCTGTTCCCATGACTAAGAGGAAAGTACAGGAATTTCTGGGGTCAATGGGATACTGCCGGTTATGGATCCAGGGATTTTTCAGAGCTAGAAAAGTCACTCTATGCTTGTACTGGTGGCACGGAGGCCCTGAAATGGACTGAGCTAGAGCAAGAAAACTTTGAAAATCTCAAAAAGACTTTGACTTGGGCCCCGGCCCTTGTCTTGCCAGATGTACAAAAACCTTTTCAGCTTTTTGTATACAAGACCCAGGGAATCGCCAAGGAAGTGCTGGCTCAGCCCCTAGGTCCCTGGAAGTGGCCAGTAGACTATTTGTCCAAGAGATTGGATCCTGTGGCAGCGGGATGGCCCGAATGTCTCAGAATGGTTGCTGCCACAGCTGTTTTGGTCAAGGAGGCTGATAAGCTCACCCTAGGGCAAGAACTGACTTTCTGCACCCCACACACTGTAGAGGCCCTCCTGAGAGGGATCCCTGAAAAATGGATGTCAAACGCTCGTGTAACTCAGTTCCAGGCCTTACTTCTGGACGAGTCCTGCATTAAGTTTCAGAAGATCTATCAATCCAGAGAGCTAGCTCCCAGATGACAACCCAACCCTGCCAGTGCATGACTGCAATGAGGTAATAAATACTCTGCAGGCTACCTGCCCAGACCTAAAAGACATGGCACTACCTAAGACCGATGAAATCATGTACACCGATGGAAGCAGTTACATACTGGATGGTATAAGGTATGCAGGGGCTGCAGTAGTGACTTTTGACAAACTTATCTGGTCACAGGCACTAACTGAGGAACCTCTGCCCAGCAGGCTGAGCTGATAGCCCTGATAAAAAGGTCTACCAAGAGGCACGAGAGGTAGCCATAAAACCAGTGGGACCACTCCAGGTACTTGCTACCTTGCCTCTACCAAATGTACCAAGAACTCCAGATTATACTGAGGAGGAAAAGCTGATGGCAGATAGGACAGGTTGGAAACTGTTACCAGACAATAGAATCCTTGTCCCAGAAGCCCTCAGTAGGACTCTGGTCTTCTAGCTACATCAGTCCTCTCATCTTGGAATATATAAATTGACTGAATTTCTTCAAAAAGGTACTATATACCAGATCTATATCAGATCATCCACAGCACGGTGGAAAGATGTCAGGTGTTTGATCAGGTAAACGCTAAACAGGGGAAACAAATATCTATAGAGGTTAGGCTGCAAAAGACCATGCCAGGTGAACACTGGGAAATAGAACTTACAGAGGTAAAAACCCTTCATGCAGGATGTAAATACCTTATAGTATTTATAGATACTTTCTCTGGGTGGGTAGAAGCCTTCCCTACCAGATCTGAGACTGCAACAGCGACTCTCCGAAAACCGCTTCAAGAAATTGTCCCAAGGTATGGACTGCCTTCAGTAATAGGCTCATATAATGACCCTGCTTTTGTTGCTAAATTATCACAAAATCTGGCTAAAATCTTAAGCATAAATTGGAAATTACATTGTGCCTACCGACCCCAAAGCTCAGGGCCAGTAGAGCATATGAATCAGACCCTAAAAGAAACCTTAACTAAATTTGTGTTAGTAACTAGTGAAAATTGGGTAGCCTTACCTCCCTTAGCTCTTTTGAGAGCAAGTTATACTCCCTATAAAGAGGGACTAACTCCTTTTGAAATTATGTTTGAAAGGCCACCTCCACTCTACCCCAAACTAAGTGAGGAGATAAAAGCTGAAATCACTAACACCTCTCTTCTCAAGTATTTGCAGGAATTGTAGGTTGTCCAACGAGCTGTGCAAAAGAGGGTGCAGGAAGCCCTTCCAGTCCCCTATGGTGAGGCAATACACCTGTTCCAGCCAGGAGCCTCGGTGTGGATAAAGAAGTACACCACTCAAGGACTGACCCCCACTTGGACCGGGCCACACACTGTCATCATGACCACCCCCACAGCCGTCAAAGTAGACCGCATCCCAACTTGGCTGCATCATTCGATGGTGAAGCTCAACTGAGAAGAATGGAAATGCACACCGCAAAGGGACTGTCTAAAGCTAAGAATCTCTAATGCTAGAACTCTAAATCTAAGTCTCTCACGTATATCAGAATCATTGTAATTATATATGTAAATGTTTCGGGTAATCAACATGAACCTAAAGTGATGACCTGGGAGTTTACACAAGGGAAAACAGAAAAAATTGTAAGCAAGCAAGTTGTTATGGGAGTGGGGGGACAGTTAAATTTACAATGGACCTCTGCTCCATTTTTAGTTACCCTGACAGTTAGGAATAGACCCAGCTAAACCTGGGCCAAATACAACAGTTATGGATGGTAAGGAGCAAAAATGAATATTGCTGGAGTCATTCTTGGAGAGCCCCAGTTGCAATAACTGGGTCTCTATATGTGCCCAGATTCCACAGAAACGTCCTATAAAGCTCAAAATCAATATTATTGTGCCAACTAGGGCTGTGAAACTATTTCTACTATATCTTCTGATAAAAAAGCAGAATGATAAATTGCTAAAGTTAGAAAGGGCAGCAACTGGTAGTTGCACTTCACCGGGATGTTATAAACCCCTTGTCTTCACAATCCAAAAACCTGAGTATTCCTCATTCCTAAGAGACTGAACATGGGGAACCAGAGTACACGTATCTGGGACAGACTCAGGAATTTATATAGTTATACAAAAAGAGCCAGTGCTTCCTAGACAACCCCAGCCTATTGGCCCTTTAGCTAATCTCAATCTTAATCCCATCATCAGCTCTATATAGCACTAGAATGCTAACAAAACCGATGTCATTAAAGAAATTTTAGCCTTAGAAAAACATAGAGGCTAGAGAACGCGATCTATCGCAAAATGAAAACTGTTATGAAAAATTATTCAATTGATCCCCTTGGCTCAAACTCTAGTCTCTACCATTGTGGGGCCCCTTGTACTCCTGATATTAGCTCTAACATTTGGCCCATGTATCCTGAATCGACTGGTTAAATTCATAAATAGTCGAGTCAGGAGTCAGGGATTTAACTCAATTGTATTAAAACCAGTGGGGAATGAAACAAGGAACTAGAGAAACTTCATTTTTGTTGAGTTACTCTGTGACTCACAAAGTCCTGAGGTCCCTGCTTTCCAATCCTCTGGCAGTAAAGCAGAAACCTTAGACCCACCCAGTAAAACCTTGGCTGGAGGGGTTTCTGTTAATCTGCTGAGAGGTAGGAAGACGTTAAATGTCAAACAAGATAGCTTAAGACTTTTAGGGTGTGATGTAAACCACATACGTTTAGGGTGTGACCTCTACTTATGTAGACCATTTATGATAATCATTTGTTAAACTTATGAAGTTATAAATACTCTGTGCTATTGAGGTTCGGGACAATATGATCTGAGTGTTTTACTCCTTATGGATGCTGGCTAAATAAATCTCCTCCTGAAGTGTTAAACTTCTGGCATGTCTCTTTGATCTTGTTGGTTACTTTGTAACACTGCAACCTGGAAACAACCTCCAGGTCTTCTCATTGACATTAAGGCTAGAGTGCTTCTGTAAATCTGCTCTCCTCCCTTTTATCCCTCCAAGCTTGTTCTTTTCCTAAAGGGCATGTCTACAATTTCTACTTGCTTGCTCTCTTCTCAACTGGAGTTTTTTTTTTATAAAGCTCAACATGTGGTGTTTTTCTTTAAAGCTGCTAGCTTCCTTAAAGGTCCACTAAGCCTCCCACTCCCTTTACTCCACTCTGTTGACCATAAAATAAGAGAAGAGGGTTCTTCCTGCCTGACTTTATTCTTAAACCACCCTTTTTCAAAGTATTTTTTCTCTCTTTCTCTGCCACTGGCTTCTGGTGTCATCTCTACCTCTACCCATCCACTATAAAAAAAAAAGCAAACAATAAAACCCTGCAGGGTGACTCTGTTTGCTGCTGGCTTCATCAGCTATGCAAGCTAGATGAACTTCAACTAGGTGCTTTGAAGGGGAAAAATAGTAAACAGGCTTTTTTTTTTTCTCCTTCAAATCTCTAAGCAGCCTCCTTTCCAGACTTTGGGTTGAGAATTAGAAGTAAATAAATGTGTTTCTAAACAGCAAGAAACTAAAAGTAAATGAACATGTTTATAAATAGAAAGATATAAAGAATCAGTTTTTATTTTAGTAAGGAAGTATTAAAGACATAAATTTTGTCTTTAGTGAAATAATGGTTTAAAGGCAAAACTGTAATGAATTTGTCATGTAGTAGGAGGGTTTATGTAAGTGAAAAATGTGGAAGAAGTATTTAAAAAGACATTTAGTGTGGTTACAGCAATTTAAAATGGAATAAATACCTTTGGAAAATTAACGTTTAAGGATTAAATGTTCTTAATATATGAAATTAAAGCCAATGGAAAGTAGGCAAGTAAAAATAACTAGATTTATACTTTCGCAAAACTTCCCAAAATCAAGTTCTAAATTAAATTTTTAAAGTATGGGAAATGTTAAACAGCTCTTAAGATATTACATATGAAGGAAGCATCTCAATATTAAATATATTGGACTAATTTGGTATAATACAATCTTATAGGAAGCATTGTCAAAATATAGGTTATTTCTAGGCCTTATACGTATATGTTTATGTACAAACATAATAATTAATATGTATGTTCTAAAGTTGAATGAAATTCTAAAAACTTTATGTGGTCTAATAGAGTAAATGTCATCTTTGTTGTGGTTCTAAAATAGTGTTATGTCACAGAATGAATCATCGCTTCAGGTCAAATTATTAGTTATATTATAGTCAGATCTTTAACCATCGTGCTTTTAAAAGTCATCGCCAATTGCAGGAACTATTGTTCTTTTTTAACATTTCTGTTGTTGTGTCTCATGCTCGGGGAAATTCATGGAAGAAAGTTAACAAATACTCTAAAGCATAGGTTTGCCGTAAAACTGAATTGGGTAAAAATTTATGAAGCATGAACAAGCTGAATTTAAACAGAGCAGAAATTAATGGTATTAAATATGACTTGAAACAGACAATATACTTTAGGTCTAAGAAATCACATCAGAATTTTCTTTCAAGAGTTTATATGAATATAAATAAATATATGTATGTACTCCTTCTAAAACTAAATATACAGATGCACATTTCAATTTATTGCCAAAAAAACTAATAGGATTAGAATCTGGAAAATGATATCAATTCATGTCAAATTAACAAGCATATTAATGTTGTTTATACTGAACTAATTGCTATTTAAATAATAGAGACATAGTATTGATATTGGCATAACTTTGGCTCTAATATATTGAAGTAATGAAAAAACTAGATCTGTTTCTCTTTTTTAAATGATGACTTTGAGAGGCCTATGAACTAGTACTCTTCAAAGACGATAGTCTCCATTATCAAGGAGATAATGCTGTAACTCTTAAGTCACACATCTAAATGACACACTCAAACTTTATTGTTTTACTTTATCAAGAAAGCTTTTTATAAAAACTGACTGATTCCTGCAATTCTCTGATAAATTGTAAATTTTGTGAGCAGGACTGAGACCTCTTCCTGCAAAACTGTTAATAAGCATTATTTTCATGCCAGAATGTATGTTAACTATAGTAAGATATTTCCCTCTATAATAGGGCATTATTTGAAAATAAGGCTGTTTTCCAAGACTTTTACTGAAATGCCCTATTTGTTAAATAATGGACAGCTTTCAGCAACAGAGATTGACCTCATGGAGCATGCAAGATGTTCGGTGCTCTACCTTACTTACAGAGTTCTGCGTGGTGAGGTCTGAAGCCTTTTAACATGGCTCCTAAGCCCTGAATGACTATCAAATCAGAATCTCATGTCCTCCTGAAAACAGTTCCAGCAAAGCAAACTAAATATATCTATGTAATTATTCTTACTGTGCTCACACAAATAACAAAGTTTATCAAAATTCTGTAATCATTGGTAAAATTGGGATGAAGGAGAGAAATGTCTCAGTAATACATCTTTTGTGAACATTAAATTTAACGCTCTTAATCATAAATCTTTATTTTCTATGAATTAACTGAACTATATCCTGAATTATTCTAGTGTTTTAATGTCTGGCAACTAATACTACTCACTCATGTTTCACATTCATGTCATATTCACTGACTTCTGAAAAGTATCAAATTTGTTATATATCAGTATATTTCTAGTCTTTTCTCTTACAGATGTTCATCTTCATCACATCAAACCAGAAAAAATTGGAATACTCTATTCTTGGCTATTTTTAATTCTTTGTGCCACTTCCTGCTGCCTTAATCAGCCAGAAAAAGCTTCATCTCTCCATGGAATCCATACTAAGCTGTCAATCTCAGCCTCATTTTCCTTTCTTATTTGTTTTTAATAACACCAGTAAGACTATTCTTCAATCCCCTAAAGGAACTCTTTGAATCTGTGGGCTGTCTTCCAACTCTAACCTCAACTTCTCCTTCCCCTTTCAAGTCCTAACTCTGACATGTCTGGATAGCACTCAAGGTAATGTGAAATGAACTCTAGCCCGTGAAACATTTACAGTCTTAAATCTACTGTCTACACCAAAATCACTATTGCACACATTTGAACAATAGGGAGCTTTGAATTAGTACTGACTGGTGTCATAGGAACCAAATAATTGTTCCCTAGTTCATATTGGCTCCTGCCATTTCTTGGTCCTTTAATTTTCATAATGCTAATATTGTTCTTTGTCCCTTGCATCATGCAGTTCATTAGACAGTTTATGAGCAACTAGGTGCAAACTACAACCAAATAAACCCTGGAAAATGTTTCTTTTGCATAATTCAATCTTATCCTATCAACCCCTCCCGTGGAACACCCTCCCTTTGATTTAAGGACAGCTCTAATCCAAATATGTCAATAGTAAGTAGCATATCATCAAGATTGACCTCTGTCAGTATTCCCAAGAGAAAAGGTGGGGGGAATGAGAGGACAAGGGCTCCCAGAAAGACACGAGTGGGTTTCACTGTATGGCATTTGGAAATTATTCTCTTTGGCCATTGTTTCAATCTTTCCTGGTGGCACCAGGTCCTCAGCCCTTTTCTCAGTCTCTTCTGGTAATGGTCTTCATTGTTTTGACTAATGTTTTGTATTAACATTTTAATGGATTTCTTAACAGACTCTTGTTCTCAACATTCACAGATAACTTCAGACTCTGAATTGCAGTAGTATAATTCCCTGAATCTGAAAGCCCACTGCCTCAGACATTTCTTAATACCTATAACTACCCCTAACCTCCTATAAAAAGAGCCAACATTCCTCTCTCTGTGGCTGGTGCATTCCTTTAGCATTCCTGCCTACTTTGAGGTTCCCTGAAACTCTTTTTTGGATACTCAAAGCGATTCCGTGTCACTCCTTCCCAAACTAAGAAGTTCCTAAACCTTTTAGGGAGAGTAAAAAATATAAATATCCATATGGATATATACATATGCATATAAATATATATCATATAAGAGAAGAATAAGAGATATTCTTATGAATTGGTGTTCAACTGTGATAGTTTTTATTAGTTTTATAATAAAAGGTTAATGAGAAAAAACGACCTTAAAAGAGTTTTTCAGTTTTATAGATTTATACTTAAAGTTTTGTCTTGAATATTCTCTAATCCTGCATTTTGATGTTAATTTTATTTGCCATAAAAATTGTGGCAGTATATAGTTGTTTGTTGTTTTTATTCAGTTTCTATTTAGAAAAAAAATCTAAAAAAATTTCAGCCATTTGTAGATCAATAGATAGACATAAACTCTCATGGCCATTCTAATTGATGAATTATGTACCTGTATTTTTGTAGGAGAAATATCGGCCGCCATTTTCCCACTGCCATGCCACCATTTCCTGCAGCCAAGAAAATCATTTGAACGTGGAAAAGGGAGGAGGGACCTGCCCTCCATTCTAGTAGTCACTACAACTGCCAAGCTAATAGACACAAACTTCCCTATTTATTTGCAAGTGGATAATATGTATATTCTTTGTATGTGGAGAATTTACAATTAGCTTGAGTTCTTGCTTTCACTTCCACCTTAATTTCCGCCCCTTTGTCTCTCAAAATGTTAGACAGCTGATAAGATACAAACTTCCCTAATTATTTGCAATCAAAATCTTATGTATATTTTGGAGAATTTGCAATTAACTTGGGTTCCTGTTCTTCAATCCAGCTTTAATTTGCACCTTTTTGTCTCGCTAAACCTATATAAGTGTACCTTGATTTTCTTTCCAGGCTCAGCCTTTTGAAGAGGACTCCAGCTGGGCCCATGCATGTAATAAATCTGCCTACAATACTTCCAAAAGAGCACACGCTTGGCTTCTGTTAGCTAGGAGAGCTGCAACATTTTGAGACTAGAAAACCTTTCTGGTCCTTCTCCATTTAGACTTTGTATGTAGATATGAGATTGGCCCTTGCAGAAGATTTGGAAGGTAAAATCTGCTTTTCCAAGCAGGACCTACAGCAGTTAAAATTCAAAGAGGAACTTGAAGCCTCTATTCTGCTCTCCCAAAAGAGAAAGACGTCTGTTTCACTTGAGTAAGAAACCAGAAAAGATGATAAAATGTATTAAATCAGCAGAGACCCTAGTCAATAAACAGTTCTGTAATGGTGACTTAATCAACGAATTTATTTATCACAGTTCTGGAAGCTGAGAGTTCAACATCAAAGTGCTGTAATGCCCACAGTTTAGTCAGTGTCCTCATCTTAATTTAAAGGCAGCCATCTTTCAACTATCTCTGCATAGTAGAAGAGGCAATAAAGTTTTCTATGAAGTATTTTTTATAAGGTCACTAATTCCATTCATGATGGTTCAAGTTTCAAGATCTAGTTAACTCCAAAAGATCTCACTTTCTAATATTACTACATTGAGGGTTTGAATTTCAATATATAAATTTGAGGAGTACACATTCAGTTCATAATAATTGATGTTTCCTAGTGTCTTCCTGATTATATACCCAGAAAGATTCCTTCATATCTGTCTCAGGTGAAACAGCTAATAAAAGTATGAATACATGTATCTGATTTGAGTCCCAGGTCTCTGTGCCTCCTTGCTAGGGAGCTGGGGACAATCTAATACATCAACAGTAGTGACGGCATCAGCAATAAAATCAAATTACTTGACTTCTTCCTTTATGGGATCCAGCCTCTCTCCCTTTCATATTTTTATTTTTCTGTATTTACCTTAGCAGAAAGAAAAAAAAAAAAAAAACATGGAAAAGGAAGAAAAGATTTTTTGTGTCACCCCCACCATGTAATAGGCAAAGAAAATAATGTTCAATTATTTTGACAAAAGACAACAAAACATTCTGTATTTGAAAGAAGTTGAAACAAACACAGTATACATAAATGTTGCAGACTATATTTGGCAATTCTAAAATACCCAGTACTCTCTGTGGTTACTGATTCCAGTAAGAAAAATTTTGGAGAGTGCTATTGTAGCTATAAAAAGTGAGAAATATTGGCAAGGCCACTGCCCCTTAAATACTATTTTCTTCCTTGTGAAATTGAGGCTTTTCATAAAGAGGGCATCTTTGTCTGATTGATGGGGTAATTTTCATTATTGTTGAGAATCATGTGCTCTTTATATATTTTGCAGGTTGTGTTTTTCTGACATTTTATGCAAATATGTGTTCTTATTTGGGGGGCTTCTCTTATCTTTTAGTGAAAGTTTAAATCTCTACAAAAACTAGTTAGATGTCGTTCCAAGTTTTACATTTTATGTTACAATCTTTTGTCATAGCTGTTCCTTTCCCAAAATCATTTTTCAGTTTGAGGATATGGAGTGTTTTTACTACATTTTCATGCATGTATTTTATGGTTACAAATTTTATGTTCATGCTTTTAATCCATTTTGAGTTATCCTTTGTGTATGGAGTTAATGTGATGTCTAGTTTCATCTTTTACAGTTGTCTAGCTAGTTTTCTCACCATTTGCTTAATGGTTTCTTTCCCACACTATAGGCTCTTAGCTGTTTATACATATATTAACTGTTCATATGAATGTGGCTTTATTTGTTCACTCTCAATTTTATTCCATTGTTCTTTTGTCTGTTTTTGTTCCAATACCATAATGTTTTGATGATGATCACTCTGTAGAATAGTTTGAAGTAAGGAAGTGTGATACATCTGCTGCCTCTTTTTTTCTGGGGATAACTGACTGTGAGATCTTTTGTGGTTGCATACAAGCATCAGGATTGTTTCCTCAATTAACTTGAAGAATATCCCTAGGATTTTCATGGAAATTATATTCAGTCGCTGAATTGCTTGAGTAGGGTGCCCATTTTTAAGAACTTATTTCTTCCAATCCATGGGCATGGAGTGTTCTTCTATCTCTTGGTGTATTCTTCTACTTCTGTAAATTCTTATAACATTCATTGTAGAGGTCTTTCACCTATTTTATATTATTTCCAGGTATATTGTTTTTTATGTAAGTGTCAATGGGTTTTATTTCTTAATTTATTTCATTTTTTTCTTATAGGAATGTTACTGATTTTTTGTGTTTGTTGTATATCCTGTCACTTTGCTGAATTAATTATCTCTAGCAGATTTTTGGTGGAGGCTTTGAGATTTTGTAGGTAAAATATCATGTCATCTGCAAATAATGATGCTTTCATTTTATTTTTTTCTAATTTTTATTACTTTAATGTTTTTTTCTTGCCCAATTTCTTTGGGCAAGAATTCTAGAACTATGTTGAATTGTATTGGTGAGAGTGGGCATCCTTATCTTATTCCAGATCCTAAGGTATATAGGATTTCAATTTTTCATCATTGTCTATGTTGTTGACTATGCATTTGTCATACATTGCTTTCATTATGTTGGTGTATGAGCCTTCCATTCCTATTTTGACAAGGGTATTTTTTAACATCAATTGGTCTTGCATCTTGTGAAATGCTTTCTCTGTATCAATTGATGTGATCATGTATTTTTATTTTCTCTTTGCTGATGGCGTATAGGATACTGATTTATTTTTTATGTTGAACCACACAAATATCCTGAAATAAAAGCTACTTGATCATGGTGTATATTTTTAATGTAATGTTGAATACTGTTTGATAGCATTTTGTTGAGATATTTTATGTCGATATTCATAATTGATATAGTCTCATGCTTTGATGCTGTTGTTGTTTTGAGGATCAAGGTAATTTTATACTCACAGAAATATTTTGGTATTTTTCCCTCATGCTTTTGTGTAAGAGTAAACAGAATGAAGATTTGCTCTGAATGCTTGATAGAATAGATTAGTGAAGCTATTTGGTCCTGGACTCTTCTTTTTCAAGAGAATTTTTATTACCACTTCAATTTCTGTATTTATGATTATTCTTTTCAAATTGTTTAATATATCTGATTTTTTTGGGGGAGAATGTAGGATTCTAGAAATCTATCCATTTTTTTATGACTCATGAATCTGCTGGTATATCGGTGCTCTAAGTAGCCTCTCATGATCTTTTATCTTTCTGCAATGCCTATTGTATTTTCACCTCTTTAATTTCTAATTCTTGCTATTAAAGTTATGATCTCCCTTGTGATTTTTCTTTAAGAGTCTAAGGTCTGTCAATTTTGTTTTCAAAGAACCAACTCTTGATTTCGTTGATCTTTGTAATGATCTTTTTGTTTTTATTTTTATGTATCTATACTCTAATTTTATTTTCCTCCTTCTACTATTTTTGTTTTGCTATTCTTCTCTTTTATAGTTATTTTAAAGAGTTGGGTGACTGTGTAACTAATTTGCACTAAGAGGGGTCTCTAGATCTGGTATGGCAAAGCAAATCTTTGACAAAAACACTCTGGGAGATGATGATGATGAGAGCTAAGTCTTATGTTGAATTCTCATGGATACAGGCTGACTTCCCTGGTCACTAAGGTAGCACATGCACATAGTTACCTTTATCTTTTATATAATTTTTAATAAAACATTCATTTAAGTCTTTCTCTTATACCATTCCTTCAAATAAAGTAATTTTGTGACCCCATTTTTTTGAGATTCATTCCTTTGTGAGATTGAATCTGTTTATGAATCTTTCCATATTTATCTTTAAATATGATGATATTTTATCTCTAGCATTTCTGCTACCACTTTATATCCTCAACCTCCTTGGTAAAATATTCCTCTTGATTTTTCACTTCTTTTCCAAAGTCTTCCAACTGCCTTTGCATGGTTACATGCATCGTGGTCAGTTTTTTCATAACCATTGCTTTGAGTTCTTTTTTGCTTCGATTGCCCCCAATCAATTTCACTGGATGTCTTATTTGAGAATCTTCTTTTCTTCATAACTGTAGTTTTGATTTGAGAGAATTTACATCTCAGTATGACTTTCTCTTTTTGCTTAGCACTGTAACTTTTTCTTCTGATTTCTTCCCAGTCAGTAACTAACGTGCTACTCTGTAAACATTCTCAGTGAGGTTGTAGTCCTTTTTCAGTTTGTCAGGGTTAAGTGTTGGGCCCTAAGATGAGTCTTCTTTTTCATTCAACTGGTTACTGTAACTGACTGACTCCTAACATGGCAGTGAGAATGAGTGGGAACATGGGGGCTGATTTGACTTGATCCTTTCTCTCCCTCACTCATTGTGTTACTGAGGCTGGGTGGCAGTTGATCAGCAGCTCTAGCAGTCCTCTGATGAGGCCTCATCTCTCAGGCTAGATGACAGAGGCAATGTGACTCTTGAGAAAGTTTCATGGTATCATATTTGGAAATATTTTCTTGGACATGACACAAAAATGAAACAAAAGAAAAAAATATATATATATATAAATTACACATATTGAAATTATACTTCAGTGCATTAAAGGACAAAATTAACAGAGTGAATATGAAATGCAAAGAATGAGCAAAATATCTGCAACTTAGATTTATGATGAACTATTTAATATATCTAAAATATATTAAAAGTTCCTATAACTCAACAGCATCAGCAGCTACAATTTTTAAAGTCAAAACACTTCAGGAAGCATTTCTGCAAAGAAGAGATGTAAATCATTAATATGTGCATAAAATGTCTTCAATATTCTTTGCCATGGGGGGAAGTGCAAATCAAAAGAACAATAATATACCTCTTTACCTATACCACAATTGCTACATTCAATAGAAAGCAAAAGCATTGATAAGAATACAGAATAATTGAAACACTTGTGCTTTGTTAGTGGGTATATAAATAATGCAGCTTCTACATAGAACAGAAAGTTTCCAGGAAGTTTATATATAAGACTACCATATGATGGGTTAAATTAACTCCTAGGTTTATATCCAAAAGAATTAAAACCAGTGACTTGAACAGATTTTGTACACCGAAGTTCATAATAAGATGTAAGTAATCGTCAAAAGATGGAAATGACTTAAATATCCATTGATGGGTAAATGGATTAACAAAGTGATGTGTATGCATACAATGGAATATAATTCATCTATAAAAAGAAATAAAATCTGATATATGTTCTAACATATTTTTATATATGCTAAACTTTTGAGATATGCTAAATTTTTATTTGGAGTATACTTATATGAAGAAACTTAAGATGTAAAAACAATAATACAAAAGTAGAATGATTATTACCAAAAATTAGAGGAGAAAAGTTTGAGCTATTGCATAGTGGATACAGCCAATAGATGGACAGATAATTTTTTTCTTCCATATTTGTCATTTTAGATACTCTAGGGAATAAGATGGATGTACTAAAGTGGGTTTAAGCCTGTCTCTTCATTTCCCCTTATATTGCATTTTTCTATCCAGCTTCTCTGGTGTTCCGGAGTTATCCTCACCTCATGAGGGTATATCTCAATTGCAGAATTTCAGAATAAACAAATCTTAGCATAGTCATTTTCTTTCAAATATTAGGATACTAAAAAAGATCAAGGGTTTGCGAAAATTTTCTAGAGTCAATTATAATCAGCAGTAAGATTGGAAAGCAATTTGCTTTGGTTTATCAATATTAACATGCACAAAATGAAGAAAGAGCATAATGTCACTAAGATGACAACATAGATTGCTCCTGATATTGCTTCCACTCACAAGAAGAGTAATAACAACTACTTATAAACAAGTCACCACTAATAGAATAAGAGAAATTCTGCAACACAGGGCTTAGTAGGAAGCATCCCCCTGAACCACAGAGAACAAGACATGTTGCATTATAAGGTTGAAGGAAACAGCTGCATGACTGCATTACTCTCAGAATCACTCAGAGAGGTCTCCTCCAAACCTCTACCTCACCTAGCAGGAAAAGAGAACACCGCAGGGACAGTTTCCTTAGAGTTGTGGATTGCTTTGTGGGATGCCCTACTCTGAACACAAAAATGTGAATTATTGGGGAATATATAGGGATAAACCACTGGGAATATTACTATAATGAAGTAGGAAAGGGCTTGCAGCAATCAGTACATAATCAGGTAGACTGAGTTCATAATTGCAATACTGAATGAGAAGCTTTGCTCATCTGAAGAACCAAGAAGTTGGTGCACTCTGAGTAGGGAACAAAATGATGGTAGAGATCTGCTTGGATGATATCCTCAAACAAGAAATTGTGTTGTCCCAGAACATCAAGGGATGAACCAGGTAAGGAAATGAGTGATAGCTCTAGTTTCCATTTGATCAAAAGGATTGGTTGAATCACAGGGTAGCTGTGTAGATCAGCACAAATTGAGCCAAGAGAGGCAGATAGACAGAGTTGGTAATCATCGGTACCAATATTGGACATGCCTACTTCTGTTAAACTCAGTCAGAAGGGTTAATTCATAGCAAAAGACCTAGGTTAGCTTCTGGCACTTCTCAACTGATAATCTATTTGTGGAATATTGAGTTGCCATCCAACCCAGGAAATGGACCTGAGACATAGCACTAAATACTGTGATTCTCAGTCCCATCTCACTAGAAGGCATAGCAAGAACACCTGCAAGCTCTATAACCCTCAGAACATGTCAAGAGAAAGATATGCAAAGCCAGTAGATTTTAAAACAAAACCAATTGTCCTGTTCAACCAGGGAAACTGGGGTATGGATCAGCTTGAGCTAAAAAATACCCTACCGATTTAGCTTAGATAATCAATTTACACCTATTTTTCTTGCAGCATTCAGACAAGGAATCTAATTCAGAGCCCTGATCATTGCTGAATACAACATTCATTCGGTATTATTAGGGAAGCTAACCAGAGCATACAGGTAATTGCATAGAATGTTCAACAGTCCTAGTTATGGTGGCACCTGAACAGAGAGAACAGTTCTTGAATGTGACCATTTTCAGAACAAAACTGATAGACTCATCTAACCAAAGATTTAGTGCATCATCTTGCTTGACTAAAGTTCCCTACAAAAAGAGTCTGACGAGCTTTATGTGTTTCCTGCTGCCCAGCCAGTTCAGGGAAGTTAATTTATAACTCCATCTGCTATTGAATACAGTACCTACTCCCAAGTATTCAGTATGACCAGAGAATTCAAGAGATTTCAGAGCATACATTATAGCCCTACTTGTGTAGGAACCAACATACCTGCCCTACCTGGTGTTCTTAGTGGTACAATACACAAAAACCTTTGACATTTATATATTCATATAAAAATAATGGAAGAAGAAATTAAGAAAGCAATTCCATATGCAACTGAGCCAAAAAAGATAAATTATCTGCAAGTAAGCTTAACAAAAGATACAATGAAAGATATATATTGGAAAACTTCAAGAAACTGAATAAATAGAAAGCAGAAAGTGATCAAAAGATATTTTCATTCTCAGGGATTAGAAAAAATGTTATAGTTAAAAGGTCATCTTAATCAAAACAATATACAGGTTCAATGCAATCTGTATCAATCTTTCATTGACTTTTTCTAGGACATGTAAAGTATATAATCATAAGTCTGCACATGTTCAAAAGTTATCCTTTGACATAGTCAAAGTTATTCTCATGACAAAAATAGGAAATTGGAGGATCACATTCCCTGCCTTCAAACTATAGTACAAAACAATGATCATCCTGTGCTTCTCCATTTTTTCCAAAATTTTGCTAAATTCAGTCAGATTTTGGTATCCAGGATTCATGTAGGACTTTCCTGACTTAGTAAGACTTATTTTATGTAGTTCTGCATATAGATGGCCTGTTCTCATGGACGACCTGGATGCCAACCCTGTGTGTAATATGGCTGAAATGAAACAACTAACTCTTATTTTTGCCTACAAGATTGGGGTGGACTTGTTGGTCCCTTTGGGTATTTGGTCTTGATGGAGAAGGTATATGAATTCTTTACACACTTTCTGTGTGGCTAAAAAAAGCATATTCTTCTTAGTTTTCATTTCATTCTGGCCTTGAGATGAAATCTAGTTAAACACACATCCAGTTTCTTAATAGGGAATTCCTCTTCTCAGGCATATGTAAAGTCAGGAGCCAAACTAAAAACATCACCTTCTTTGAGGAAAGTCAAGAGAGGCACTTAAGCATCATTCTCTCTCCCAGCCAGAAAATTGAACCCAATCTTGTCCAACTTCTCCAGAATGGACTAACGTTCATTTTTATATTCGACTTTTCTTACAACACCTTCCAGTAAGGAGGCATTTAGACACTCAAGCAGGTACTGCAGCCTCTGGAGTTCAGCAACCATAACTTTGTATTTTGATGTGGCACTAAGAATGGGCAGTCTTCCAGGAACAGGGCACAAAAACTTGCTGAGTTTCATCAGAGCACACAATAGTTTCTTCTGACAATGAACACTCAAGGGATTCAATAAAACATGACCTTGTGAATAACAACCTGACCCTGGGAGAGAAAACGCTGATTCTTTACATTCTTTACATCCTCCATAGGGTACACCACATCATGGAGCCCCAGGATGTTGACCAGGCCTGTAGCATTCAGGGCATCCACATGCAGTAGAAACATGCCGTAGAAACATGTTGGAGCAAGAGTAGGCACTGTGATGTCACCCTCCAACTCAAGAAGTGAGGTAGCAGGCTGACTGGCTTCCCATGGTGCAAAGATTAGACCCATCCTGGCTCTGGCAGTCCTTTCTGTCGGACTGCTATCTATCAGTGGGCAACAGTTTGGGCAGAGTGCTAATGTCATGTCATTAACTTCTTCAAAGTACAAGCTAGTAAGGGTCGACTGACTGAGTAAACCAGTTGCTTCTATGGATATACAAAGTAGAATGTTGGTTCTTATGCAGTAACTTCAGTATGGGAGAGGGATAGCACAGGATTATAGCACTGCCCGGCAGTGGAGATATGAGGGAAATGAGTTTTCCATTGTTGCTTATATTGTGGGGATCTTAGGGGAACATGTCTGCAAAGACCAGCAGCAAATGTCTGGGCACTTGTACACCTGAGGAATTCTGAGGCACCAAGACTGATCCCCAGGCCTGGGGTCAGGAGTAGCTAAAGCTAGGGTGAGAGAGGAATTGGCCTTTGAAGCACAAGGTGCAGAGCAGTCTCACTTTCCAATGCACTTGTTGGCACTGGTTGAAAAATTGAATAAATTACTTTTATTTTGTTAAGATATGTTCCTACTTCCATTTTAGTTAGATTTTTACCCTAAATGGTATGTCCTGAACTCTGCAGTCCTGGTCAAGATCCAGAATTTATTCTAAATGGGCTTTTACCTAAGTGGGTGTTGAATTAGCTCACTTTTTTGCATTTATTGATATGATTACATGATTTTTATTTTCCCCTTTTTTGATGTTTTGTTGCATTGATTGATTTATATATGTTGAATCATCCTTGTATCCCTGAAATAAATCACACTTGATTATGATGGATGATTTTAATGTGTTGCTGAATTTGATTGACAAAGATATTGCTGAGTATTTTTGCATCTGTTTATCAATGATAGCCATCTGTAATATTTCATCATTTCCTTTTCTGGTTTTAGATTCAGAGTAATAGTTGGCTTCATAAAACGTATTTTTAAGTGTTCCTTCCTTATCCATTTTGTGTAATATTTTAACAAGGATAGGTATAGCATTTTCTTTGAATGATTTTGTTTAGGATCAAAGTCATTTGCTATGATGCTTTTATTTTATGAGACACTTTTTATTACTTTTTCAGTTTCCGTGATTGCAATTGATCTGTTCAATCTATTTAATTTCTCCTGATTCAGTTTTGAAAGTATGTAAGATTCTGAAAATCTGCCCATTTCTTCAATATTGAAAATTTGTTTTCATATAGATGTCTTATAGTAGCATTCTTATAATACTTTGTATTTCAGGAATGTCTGTTGTAATACTGTCACTTTCATTTCTGAATCTTTTATTAGAGATTTTCCTTATTTTCTCTGAGTCTATTGTTATCTATTCAAAGAGTCATCATTAATTTATGTGACATTTTTTCAATTTTATATCATTTTTGCTGTTTCCTTCTACTGACTTTTCATTTCAATTACTATTTTTTGTGATTTTTTTCTAAAGTAAGTTTAAATTACTTATTTGAAATTCTTATTTTTGATGTGAGCTTGTATTACTATACCCTTTCCTCTTAGTACTGTTTTTCTGCATTCCATATGAATCAATAGCATGTCTATTCATATTTGTTTGTTTCTAGGAAATCATTTATTTCAACTATAATTCCCTTGTTCAGCCAGCAATTATTCATCATCATATTCTTTAATTTCCACATGCTTGAGATTCCATCGGCATTCTTTTTTTGATTGATTTCTAACTTGATATCCTTTTGATAAGAGATGTTTAGTATAATGTCAAATTTGTTACATTTATTTAGTCTTTTTCTGTGTCCCATGGTATTACCTATCTTAGACATTATTCCATGCACACTTGAGAAGAATGTGTAATCTTTTTTATTAGAATGGAATATCTTATTTAATTCTATCACTGGAGTATGCGGCAGGATTTCAAAATCAAAATACATAAGTAACTATGCAAATTATGAATAATCTTAATAGAAATCATATTCGTTCATACCAGATGTCACTGCAAGTGGGTTTCTGTTCAAAGTTATTAGAAACAAACAGAGCCAAAACTTTGATTTTAAGAGATTTTGGAAGAGAAAAGCAGAAGATGGCAATAGAAGTGGTTCTCTGATCTACATTGGGAGACAAAGCCAGCTT
The DNA here is from genome assembly GCA_004363575.1 of Solenodon paradoxus. Classification (NCBI taxonomy): domain Eukaryota; kingdom Metazoa; phylum Chordata; class Mammalia; order Eulipotyphla; family Solenodontidae; genus Solenodon; species Solenodon paradoxus. Next base: position 564,052 of record RJWH01000771.1, on the reverse strand, counting down.
TCTTTGTGGTAAAGATACTGACAGAGAGAATAAAATCACCCCAACAACTTGGGGGCAATGTGATTGCATCCAGAGGAACACAGAAAGAGATTGCGATGACTCTGTGACAGAAGTGGGTGCCGGCAATATGAATAGCAACCAGCAGCTGAGGATAACCAGTCAGAGAGCATAGTTTTGGTACTCCCTGAGAAATCTTTAGAACCATGTATCCAGAGCATTTGGAGCCCTCTGGACAGAGCAGCCTTTGACACAGCACACCCAGACTGCTTGGAGCCCCAAGTTTGGAGTGCTACACCCTGACAAGCTTTTGACAATGTGTACTTGAAGTGTTTGAAGAACTTTTCAACCTGAGTGGACTTCAGCAGTGTGTACTGAACTCTGAATGACTTCTGAGGCAAGCTGAGGTGCTTTAGCATCAAGCTGAGCAGTTTTGGTACAATGTATTCTTTAGTGGTGGGAGCCCAAAGAGACATAACCACCATACTTTGCTAAGAGATACAAGACTAACTATAGACCCACAGAGGGAGATACCTGCTGGAGATTCATATGCAAGGCTGGAGGGAAATCAAAGTGACAGCAGTGACCTGAAATCTCAGGTCTAACATAGATTGAAAGCACAACACAAATACAGGTTAGAGCAATACTGTACCTCCTCCTCCAAGAACATTCCAACCCAGTTCCAAAGGAGAGAAATCCCTATACCAAAGTGCACGAACTGCCAGACCCAATTATTGAAGATGAGGAAAGAGTATGGCCAAGTTGATGCCAGAAGATTCAGGCTACCCCAGATCCACCTGAACAGGGAAACAACACTCTCCACCTATCCTGCAAGCTCCATCTCACCCAGGCTATACCGCACCCCCCAAAATAACTAAGGAATCACGGTAGAAGCCTGTAAGGGAGAAAATATTGTATACAACCTGAGTACCACCTGTTCATAGGAAAAAAGTAAAGGAAAGCTATAGTGATAAGTTCAACACAGAAAAGGAAGGCACAAGCAATCTAAGTCACCAAGAGAGACACTAATGACCCAAAAAAGAATAAGATGCTAGGATCTCACTAAAGAAGAACTCCATCAATATGAATTGGAACAATGTAACAGATAAATATTTCAAAATAATGGTTATCAAGAAGCTGAATGAGATGCAGGAGTCACATGCAACTACCCAAAGTCAACTGGAAATGCTCAGAAAATAAGAGACCAATCAAAGGGAATATATCACTAAGGAGATTAAGGCTATGAAAAGTCCTAACAGAAAGGCTAAAGATGAAAGATACAGTGAAAGATTTGAAGATAAACATGGAAAATTCCATAACCAGACTTAATCTTGTGGAAGAACAAATATTAAAAATTGAAGACAAAATAGAAGAGGTGACTCACATGGAAAGGGTGAGAGAAACAAGATTGTGGAAAAATGAAGAAAAACTACAATAAATATCAGACAATATGAGAAAAACAAACAAAAGGATAATAGGTGTTCTGGAAGAAGAGAAGTAGGAGAAAGAAGAAAATTTATTTAAAATACTAATAGCAGAGAATATCACATATCTTAGAGGAAGTAACCACAGAGTTTCAAGAGGCAGAGAGAACACTGAAGTTTCTAAATATAAATAGAGCCTATCCCAGATACATATTGTGAAACTAGCAAAATTCAATGACAATTAAAAACTATTCCAGGTTGCTAAAGAAAAGAAATACAATACCCACAAAGAGACACCCATGAGGATATAATCAGATGTATCAATGGAAATACTACATTCTAGGAGAGAGTGGAATGTTTTCAAAACACTGAAAGCTAGAAAATATCAGCCAAGAATACTTGATCTTCCAAAATTATCATTCACATATTCTGGAGAAATAAGGATCTTTAATTACAAACAAAAGTTAATGAATTTTTCCATCACCAAGCCTGTATTCAAGAAATCTTGAAAAGGAACTTAGAACAGGGAAAATGAAAACAGTTTCACCAAACATTGAGAATTTTAATAGAGGAAAGAAAAGCAGAAACAAGAACAACAACAAAAAACTAAACAGAAAAAGAAAACATGCATCCTATACAATATATAAATAAGGTATTATATCAGCACATGCAAGATCATATAGCAGCAGGAAGGTGAAAAAACCAAATCTAAAGAGACGCGTAGCATGGGAGAAGACAAAACTGACAGAATAGACAATGGAAACTACTCAAAAGAAAAGCAAACTTAAAGAAACAAGAAATTAAACAACAGGCAAAGAAAACCAACAGAAAAAATGATCAAATTATTATTAATGCGAGTGGAGTATTTAATCCTCCTGTTAATAGTCAAGGGGGTAATCCATCAAGAAGAACTATCATCAACATATATACACCCAATATAGGACCATCTGGATATCTAAAACAAATACTGACTGAACTAAATGCAGACACTGAGATCAACATAATAATAACAGGGGAATTCGACACTCTACTTACATTAGTATATAGATAAACTGAGCAGAAAATCAATAAAGTAATATGAAGCCTAATTGAAACAATAAATCATATGGACCTCAAAAACACCTGCAGGTTGTTCTACTGTAACAAAAAAGAATACACACTTCTCAAGTGTCATTATCAAGAATAGACCAAATGTTGGAACAGAAAATGATTCTCAGCCAATTTGCAAGATTGAAATTAAAGAAGGCATCTTCTCTGACCACAGGTGGATGAAGTTATGAACAAAAATAACTAAACTGGAAAAACCATAAAGAGATGGAGACTGAACAACATGCTTCTGAAAAACTCTTGATTCACTAAAGAAATTAAAAATGGAATTAGGACATATCTGGAAACAAATGAAAATTCAGAGATGAACTAAAAGAACATGTGAGATTGTGGCAAAAAGAGTTGCGAGGGGGAAGCATATAGCCTTACAGGTGCAGATCAAAAATCAAGAGAGCACCCAAATTAAATATCTATCCACAAACCTGAGAGAACCAGAAAGAGAAGAACAATCAAGATAAAAAATCAGCAGAAGAAAAGATACAAAAAAAATTAGTGCAGAAATAAATAATTAAATTGAAAACAAAAAGACCATCTAAATGGTCAACACATCCAAGAGATGGTTCTGTGAAAATGATCCAGCCCTTACTAGAACCACAAAGGAAGAGACATAAAATCCTAATAAAAATAAGACACGAAAGAGTTGAGATGGTAACTGATATCACAAAAATTCAAAGTATCATGAGAGACTATTATGAACCCTTATGTGTTAAAATTTTTTCAATCATGAAAAAAGTGGACAGTTTTCTAGAATTCTACAATGTTCCAAAACTGAACTGGGAGGACACAGACAATTTAGGCAGATCAGTCTCAAGTGCATTAATTAAAGCAGCAATTTAAAATATCTCCCCCAAACAGGAGTCCAGGTTCAGATGATTTCACATATCTACAAAATATTCAAAAAATGCTAATCTCCATCTCCTTTAAACTCCTACACAAAGTTTAAGGGGAAGAAAATCTCCCAAATATATTCTATGAAGTCAATAATAACCTGATTCTAAAGTTATACGAAGATAGCACTAAATAATAAAACCAACACACCAATATCATTGAAGAATGCAGAAGCAAAAAAACCTCAACCAAATCCTGGCAAATATAGTTAAAAAGCACATGACATATATACAACACAGTCAACTGGGATTTATTCCAGGGATGTAAGGATGATTCAGTGTACACAAATTAATCAATGCTATACACCACATCAAATAAATTAAAAATCAAAAAAACCCTTGATCATCTCAATATATGCAGAAAAAATATCTGACAAGATTCAATATGTATTCATGATTAAAAAAAGTCTCTCACCAGAACAGAAATAGAACTCACATACGTCAACAATATAAAAATAATTTATGACAAACTCACAGCCAACATGATAGTCAGTGGTGAAAATATGAGAGCCTTTACCCTAAGATCTGGAGCAAGACAAGGTTGCCCATTATCACCACTACTAATCAACAAAGTTCTGGAAGTCTTGGCCAGAGTACTATGACAAGAAAAGACCTTAAAGAAATCAAATTGGAAAAGAAAAATAAAAACTTATTAATTGTATATAACATGCTATTATAATCTAGAAAATCCTAAGTACTCTACAAAACACTTTTAGAAAAAATAAATGAATATAGAAAAGTGGCAGGATATAAAATCAACACACAAAAATCATTAACATCCCTATATGTAAAAAAAGAATAATGGTAAAAGAAATTAAGAAATAAATTCAATTCATAATAGAACCAAAAAACATCAAATGCCTGCCTGGGTATAAACATAATGAAGGAAGTGAAAGATCTGTGCAATGAAAAGTATAGAAACTAAGCAAAATACATATAATACACAAAGTAATAATAAATATCGTATGTTCATAGATTAGGAGAATTAACCTACTAAAAGTGGCCATACTACCCAAAGCAATATGTATGTTTCATGCAATGCTTATCAAAATTCCAAGGACATTCTTCAAGAAAATGTAGTACTGAAGTTTATATGGAACTACAAAAGATAACCAAAGGTATCCTAAGAGGAAAAAAATAACAGTGGAGGAATAACAAGCCCTGACTTCAAACTGTATTACAGAGTGATCATCATCAAGAGTAGTTCTAGAACAAAACAGACACACTCATCGGTGGAATTAAACTGAGAGCCCATAAATAAAACCATACCTACATGGGCAGTTACTTTATGACAAAGGTGCAAAGATCGTACAATAGAGGAAGGAAATTCTATTCAATAAATGTTTTGGGATAACTGTAAAGACACCCATAAAAAATAAATTGCTCATCATTGCCACACACAAAAGTTAACTTTAATGCATCAAAGTTCTGCATAGAATAAGCCAGATCAAAAAATATTTATCAGAAAATGAGGGAAAAGCATACCAAGATCTGAACTTCAAGTATGTCTTTGTGGAAGAAAAAGTGACAACAAAAGAAACCAAAGCTAAAAAAATGTGACTGCATCAAACTGAAAATCTTCTGCATAGAAAGTAAAACCACCACTAAACCAAAAAGATGACTCACAGAATTGGAGAAGATATTCACAGAGTATACATCAGATGAGAGCTTAATTTTCAACATATATAAAGAGCTCATACACTTCAACAATAAAACGTAAGTTATCCATTAAAAATGGGCAAATGTACTGAACACACACCTATGTAAAGAAGACAAAAAGATGGCCTACAGACACATGAAAAAATGTCCCACATCACTTATCATCAGAGAAATGCAAAAAACACTACAATGAAATACAACCTCACCATAGTGAAAATGTCCTATATCCAGAAGACTGGAAAGAGCAGGTGTTTTAGGTGGTGTGGAGGATAAGAAAACCTACTACACTCTTGGGGGATAAAATTTTCCAAAATTTTTGGAAAACAGTACAGAATTTTCTCAACTAATGAAGATGAATCTACTATTTGATATAGAAATTCCACTCCTGGACATATTACTACAGGATACAAATTCTCTAATCAGAAAAAAAAAAATATTATCTGTACCCCTATGTTCAAAGTAGCATAATTTACAATAACCAAGGCATGGAGACAACCTAAACGTCCATCAACAGATGACTATATGAAGAAGCTATGATACTTAAACTCAATGGAATACTATGCCAATATTTAAAGAGATAAACCTGTGCCTTTTCCAATAATGTGTATGGAATTGAAGGGGATCATGTTAAGCAAAGTAAGTTAGAAAGAGAAAAGCAATATGTGATGGTTTCATTCACATGTGGAGTACAACAAATGGAAACTAAAAAACATAAAAATCTCAATGTAAATGACAGGACACAAGACTCTGATTTGGAGGGGACAGGAAGGGGGAAGAAGGGAAATGGTACTGGTAAAGGACACTGGAACTGTGGTAGTGGTTTTGGTGTTCAATACAGACTGAGATGAAATTTCATTATCCTAAAATGAACATAGATTTGTGAACAAAAGTAATAATAAATATTATTAATAGAATATAATATATATATCAATAATGTATATTATTAATATAGATATTCTGGATTTGTGAATTGAAAATAATGAGCTGATGTCCTTTATCTAGTTTGGTAATCAAACTACTCTGTATCCCCCCTCCAACTACACACAGAGACAAAGATGAGTAGTAATACAAATGCTACACTTTGTTTACTTAGTGTTTAAGGCAAAAATGGATTAAGTCACTAATACCCAATCCCACAGAGTATGATCACAAGGAGGCAAAACTCAATTTTCCAAGATGATTAATCCAACTCTCAGCTTCAGTACTCTAAAATATTTGGAAAGTTGTCGTTCTTGACCTTACAACAAGCACCAAACTGTACACATGTAAAAGTATCATCATTTCTTTATCCATTATACAATGGAGGTTATAGGAAAATCACCATCTCAGATTTAGAAATAGAGCACATACAAAGATATACAACAATTGAAATTGACTAATCTCAAGTATAACCTGCCTTAGTCATAAACTGAGAGGATCACTGAAATTATATTATTGACCAATAACCAGTGGTGAATATGGAGCAGATTGATAGTGAAAAATTATTGAGGGCACCAGTTTTGAGAGGATACACCTTTAAGTGATTTTTTCCTAAAAGCCCAACCAGGTTCTCATAGTGAAAAAGTGAAACAAAATCCTCTTAAAGGCCTGGAAGTGGAAATAAGTGTGCCATTGTGAAATGCAACCAGGGATTTAGTCATAAGAAAGACCTACACTGGAGAGGAAAGTACTTTGATAAAGCAAAATTCTGGAAGTTTATCCCTGCTAGAAAATGATAATTTGTCTCAATTCCAGCCTTGTTAAGCTTTCCTGTTCCACCTAAAAGAGTGGGAAAATAAATCACCAATGAGCGGGCTTCAAATGAACAGATGGAAAATGTTTCAGCCAGGGTATGGAGGAAGGGACAGGCAAAAATGTGACAATACTGAAGGACAGAAGTAGTGCTGAAAGTTAGAAAACCGAAATAGAGATTTACCAAAATACTTAAAATTATTCTGAATAGAATGCCCCCATTTACCCCACAGTAGCACCCTGCACCAAATGACACTAATATAGTAATAGTGAAATACACCTGAAAAAACTACAAAAAACTTCCTTTGTGATGTAGTACACTGGGATATGTCATTGTCAAGAGAAGAGATAAAACAGGAAAACTAGAATAATTTAAATTTCCTAGTACTGTTACAAAAATCATTGAGACCAAAACCCTAAGTGGACTGGCTTCAAGTGTGACATTAAAATCTTATCTTCTTTAGATCTGCTTATTTGTTATAGCATGTCTTCTTTTCAACAAAATACATTATAAGATAAAAACTAAACAAATAATGAATTTGATTTGATACAGTAAGGATAGGAATCAGATTCAGATATGGCAGAAAAATTTGGAATTGCCAAAAATAAATTAAAAAAAAGTATATTGACATGTTGAAGACCTTAATGAAAGAAATGTACAGCATGCAAGAAAAGATGGTGATATAAACAGAGAGATAGAGATTCTAAGATTCAAAAGCAAATGCTAAAAATCAATAGAATATTACAGAAAGAAGATTGTTTTCAATGATACCCTAATTAAAACCCCTGATTGAGAATGAATCAATGAACTAGAATTTATGTCAATAGCAACTACTCAAAATGTAAAGGAAAAGGGAAAAATAATTTTAAAAAGATGAAGCAAATATCCAAGAATTGTGGAACAATCATAAATTTGTAGCATATACATAATGAGAATAACAGAAGAAAAGAGGGAGAGACAAATAGATAAAATATTTGAAAACTGATGACTGATGATTTTCAAAATGTAATTATAGACAATAAACTAATGATCCAGGAAGATTAAGAATATTAAACATATTGCATGCTAAAAGAATCTGAACATATCTTATTCACACTGTAGAAAAACAAAAATTAAGAGAAAGTCCTGAAATACATCAGAGGATTAAAATAATTTAGCTATAGAGGACAAAGATAATGATTACAAATCATGCATGAAGACGAGAACTTCATGAAGTATGTAAAGTTTTAAAAGAAAAAAATCTATCAAACAAGAATCTTTATTCAGGAAAATACTATTCAAAAATAAAGATGTCATCAAAATAATGACAAAAGATGATCCTTGCTTTTTTTCCCTCATAAGAAAACTAACAATTCTTTGGGAGTGGAACACCACTGACAGAAATTTATAGTACAGAAGTAAGATTGAAGCACACTTCCATTTCAGACACCAACACAGACTGCATTATCAGGGGCACTGGTGGTAACAATGCATTCGTTTGAATGTAGGTGGGTAAAGAGGAACTGTAGAGGAGGTGGTGAGTGGGGACAGATATAGCAGACTCACAACCCAATCAAAGGCTCTGGGAGAGGAGAATACAAACTCTGTGGTGACTCATGGCCTTGATATAGCTGAACCATAAAGAAACACTGAGGTACTCTACACTGGCAGGGAACCCAGCAATGAATGAAAGTTCATGCTCTGTACTATAATCATTATCCCCAACATCTTGGTGTCTATATAGCAACATGATTTTACTCAGAGTTCATAGACAACTGAACCTTTGATCTGGAACCCCCAAAGAGAAGGGACAACAATGGGACCACACTTGTCAACCAGATCTCCTTCGACACATCCACAGCAGCAAGTGCCCCCTCACACCACAACATGTTCCTCGAACATAGCAGCAGCTCTTTCACCATGCCCCAGATGCCTGCTGTACCTAAAGCAGAAAACAGTAACCAAAATTTTAACATAGCACAGCTAGCTGAAAAATTAAAAGACAACACTTAAGCATAAGAGATTGATCAAGATTTTGAACGAAAAACAATGAACATTTAAAAAGTAGTAGAGAAGCAAAATAAGCACACAGAGGAATATGTCAACAGAGAAGTTGATAATATGACATTACCAGATACAAAATTTAAAGATATAAAATATTATGACCTAAGGAACAGAAAATTTAAAAGGACTGTATAGTGGAGAAATTTAGAGATACAAGAAAATCAAAAAATAAATTCTGAGAGCTCAAAAAACATAAGCAAAGGAAAAATATTAAAGCTACTGAAATAACAATGACATATGATGTAAATAATTCAATAAGTGAGACTGAGTGTTATATGAATGCTATGGAAGTAGAATAGGCCCAGTAGGGGAAAAATCAGCAGGCTTGAAGATAGAAACATAGATATGATGTAGATAGATGAGAGAGACAAAACATTAACAGATGAAGAAAAATTATAAGCTAGATCTGATTCAATTAGTTAAGGTAATACAAATATAATATTTATTCCAGAAGGCAAAAAGAGAGATGGTAACAAAGAACTTATTCAAAGACGTAATATCTGAGGACTTCCCAAATCTGGGGAAAGAACTGAAATTTTAAGCCCAGGATGATATCAGAACAACTGATTATATAAATGCAACTAGACCAATATCAAGAGTTCAAGACAAAAAAAGAATAGTAAAATAGCTAGAAGAAAAACCAGGTAATATAAACTAAGAAATAGAAGCAGATATAGATATAGTTATAGATACAGATAATAGTTATAGATACAGATATAGAATGATAGATGATAGATAGATAGATACAGATAGTGTTTCATCAGGCTATCATTAGACTTAACAGCAGAAACACTACAGAAACACTACAGACTAGGAGACAGCAGAATAACACATTCAAAATATTCAGAGATTAAAAACTTCCAGCCAGTAATACTATGTCCTGAAAAACTCTTATAGATATGAGGAAATAAATGGCTGTCTAGTTAAATAAAAGTTGAATTTATCAACATGAGACATCACTTGCAAGAAATGTTTAAGGGCGTTCTCTAAGTTGAAAGATAAATTTTACAAATACTGATCAAGGTACTAAATGGAGTCATAAAACACTAGATAAACGTCAGCAGTAAACCCTCATATATCAATAATATCCTCAAATGTACATGGGTTGAATTCACAGATTTAAAGGCCTACAGTATTTGAATGAATTTAAAAAATAAAGCCAAACTATGATATTTACAGGAGACTCCCTTAAGCTATGAAGACAAATACAGACTTAAATAGAACTATGGAAACTGATATGCCGTATCAGTGGAAAATTTTTAAAAAGCGTGAAATCCTATACTTATATCAAATAATATAGACATAGTCAAAATCATTAAGAGGAACTAAAGTCATCATAAAATGATAAAGGGATTAATACAACAAAAATATATCACATACAAACCCACAAATATCTAATAGGAACACTAAAATATGTAAAACAAATATTAAAAGACCTAAAGGGTGATATTGACAGTAACACAATAATAGTGGGGGACTTTCACAATCTACTTTTGGACAGGTCATCCAGACAAAATAATCACCAAGAAAATTATAGCAATAAACAAAAAGTTAGATAAGGTGAATTTAATAGCTATTTACAGAGAAATCAATCCCCAAACAGAATAATATATGATACTTCACAAGTGTACATTATATATTCTCAAGAATGAAATGTAACAACATAATTACAAAAATTATGAAGACCGGAATCATATAACATCTTTTGAGATCATGATGCTGTTAAACTAGAAATCAAACAAAATAAGAAAGATGGAAAAACAATATGTAGAAACTAAAAACCTGACTATTGAATAACATAAGGTTAATGAGGAAATCAAAGGATGAATAAAATTACTCACATTAAAATGAGACTTCACTTAACAGAACCAATGGGAAGAGGCAAAAGAAATACCGAGAGGGCAGTATATTGTAAGACATCTCTACCACAAGACCAAGAAAAATTACAAATAAAAAAAATCTAAGATTACATGTAAATAACTAGAAAAAGAAGCAAAATTAAACACAAATAAGTAGAAAAGTAGAAGAAATATAAAAAAATCAAAATGGAGATAAAAGAAATAGATACTAAAACACGATTCAAGAGGTCCATGAAAGTTAGAATTGATTCCTTAAAATTTAAACAAATTAATTGAAATTTTAAACAGACTCTTAAAAAGAGGGGAAAATTAAATAAAGAGAAATTTCAACATATGCTACAGAATTACAAAGTATCATAAGAGAGTACTATGAGCATATCTGGCAACCATTGGATAATCTAGAAGAAATGGACAGATTGTAGAAGCGTACATTTCAAAACTGAATTAGGGAAAATAGTAAATAAAACAAAGCAGTCGTAAGTAAGGAAAGTTATATAAAGCATCACCCCCAAAAGCAAAATCCAGTGCTAGATGACATTACTAAAAAATTTTGCCAAACTTTATTTATTTTAATTTTAATTTTAACATATGTTTAAGATGTGTGTCATCATAAATAATCATTTGCATAATATGTAAGTTTACCACCAACAGTTGAATTTTATCCTATATCATATAATTGACGCAATGTACCCAGTTTTCCCACCATCCTTCCCCTTTCCTTCTCATAACCTCTATTTTAAGTCTAAATATTAAATAAATCTATTTTTGTTTTGGTTTGTTTGATTTCTCTATAAACATAAGAATGAAATCACATCATGTTGTCTTTCTCAACTTGACTTATCTCAAAGCATAATTATCTGTAGGTACATCCATGCTATTGCAAGTGGTAGGAATTTTTTTATGGTTAAATAGTTCAGTACATACAGGATATATTCTTTTACTACTCATCTGTTGATGAGTTCTTAAGTTGCTTCCAGCTGTTTGATATTGTAAATGAACACAAATAGATACAAGTATCCATATATCTCTGTGAATTAGTGTTGTTATGTTTTTCAGGTAAATCCTCAGAAGTAGGATATCGAGATCATAAGGAAACTTGATTCTCATATTTTTATTGCCTCCAGCCACAGAGTCTCAAACCCACTTCCTTGGGATTTATACATTGCATATACCTTAGCTACCTTAGCACCTGGACCACAAAACGGGTCCAAATTTATCATTTTAAAGAAATTTCCATATAGTTTTCATACATGAGCTCTTTATATTATTCATATATCTCTTGCCCAGTGTATGATGTGCAAATATCTTCTTTCATACAGTAAAACGTCTTTTCGTTTTGTTGATAGTTTTTTCTGCGTGCAGAAGATTGTTGTATATATTATCATTTGTTTATTTTGGCTTTTATTTCAGACTTTGAAGTAAAATTTCCCAAGACATCTCTTGGCTACTATGAAGGACTGTGATTTCTATCTTTCTATACATTTTATGGTTTCATGTCTTACATCCAAGTCTTTAGTTCATTTTGAATTTATGTTTGTGTATATGGTGTTAGAAAGATCAACTTTTTATTCTTTTCTATGTGGCTATTCACTGTTCCTAACACCATTTATTAAAGATACTGATCTAGTCTTATTTTGTGCTTTGGCTCCCTTAATGAGAATTAGTTGTCCATGTATGTGTGGGTATGTTACTGGGCACTCAGTTATGTTACATTGATCCCTGTGTCTATTTTTATTTTAATAACATGCTAATTTGATTAGTGTTGCTTTAAAGTATAGTTTGAAACCAGAGAGCATGACATTTCCATTTTTTTCCCTCAGCATTGTTTTTGCTATTCAGGACCTCTAACTACCTAAGTTTTAAAGAATAATTAATACTTGCCATTCTCAAAGACTTCCAAAAGCTTAAAATTGAGAATGCCTCCAAATACATTTTATGAAACCAATATTACCCTAATTCCAAAACTAGGCAGTAAAAATACACAAAAACCTATAGAACAATAACTTTCATGAACATACATACAAAATACCTCAACAAAATACTAGCAAACTAAATTTAACAATATATCTAAAGAATAAGGGTATACCCTGGTGACCTTTATGCTACCATATTCATAATGTCTTAAAAATAACCTTTGTTTGCTTTGATGACTTTAAACAAGGGGAAGTATTTATTTTTATGGACCACTAAGGCCATAGTAATTTTTTAAATACTGAAATAATTTTGTATCTATAGTGAAAAGCCACCTACTCTCTCCTCCTCCCGAGGACTACCTATAACATTGCATTTACCAACTAAAGGTGAAATGCCTAGTCAAGAATTAAGCCTCCAGGACTCAGTTACACTTTTGTCACTTTTGTAAATTTTTACTATATTTTAAATATCAACTCTTTTTTATATTTTATTCAAATTGACTTTGAATTATTTAAAAATTTTAAACTTATCCTAAACAATAATAATAACAAGTTTGATGCAATATTATTTTCTAATAAATATTTTTGACATATAACTTAACATAAAAAATGTCCATGTTTCTTCTAACAATCATCTCCCACACCAACAGTGGTAGGCATACCAAGTTTTAGGAACATTTAAGTACTTATTTGAGTTCATAAGAAAATTTGAAAAATGAAAAAATAGGGTCACTTAATTTATTCTATGAGAATCATTTGATTCAGCAATTTCAATCATATGCATTTATCAGAAAAATAAAAAATACTGATCAGGAAAGATGCCTGTAACCCTTTGTTCAAAGCATCACAATTCACTATCGCCGTGAGATGGGAATAATATAAATACCTTTAACTGATGAGTGGATAAGTAGACTATGTTTTTTATACTGAATGGAATCTACTAGGCTATTTATCAACTTAATCTATTTCATACAGATGTTTATTTATAAAGATGTATATGTATGTATATATATATATATATATATATATAATATTGGGTGCCCTGGTGGAGCAGCAGTTAGGTTAATTGCCTTCCTTTAAGGGAGCAAGCTACACATTCCTGGGTTCGAGTTCCTGCTGGGGTAAGGAAGCAACCGGTATGAATGCCTAATAAAAATAAAACAAAGATGCTTGTTCCTCCTTGGTCTTCCTGCATGCCGGCCTATTTGCCTTCATTCCTCCTTGCACATTTCATTACATATATATGTAATGAAATATATATGTACATTACACATATATAATATGTATATATAATTTCATATATTATTTTATATGCATACATATTATATATAAAATATATGCATGTATATAAATTATTTCATATGTATATATGAAAGGTGCAGGGAGGAATGAAGGTGAGCAGAAAGGCAAAAAGGTGAGGAGGAAGCATTTTGTCTGTTTTTTATTTAGTTGTTCATCTATGTTTTTCCACCTGACCTGGAATATACATGGGCTGCACCGAGCCACTACACCACCAGGCATACTGCTAGTTGTTTTTTTTAAGAATTATAAAATAAAATTTAAACAGTGCACCCTGGTGGTTCAAAGATTGGACCTGAGCCTAAGACACAGTTCAAATATAGTCCAGGGACCCAGGTTCATGGCACAGAAATAAAGGAGCTGCTAGGGTGTAAAACAAAGTGAATAGAATTCTTCTTCCTTCTCTGACTTACATTCTGACTGCTGCTTGACTTTCCTTCATTCCTGTCAGCCTACCTTTCTCTTTAAAATATACAAGTAAAATTAATTTTTAATGAAAAAGTTGAAATTGCACTTTTTGCAACAACCTGGTTAGAACTTGAGGTGATTATGCTGTGGAAAAGCATGGCATATAGTTAACTCACGTGAGGTATATAAAGAAGCTAAAGAAATGGACTAATAAAAAGTCCACGCTTTTGGATTTCTGCATGTAACACTGTGGTTAACAGAGGGAGTGAGTTTGGAAAGATGACAGAACCTGAGGTTAAAATAAAAATAATAGTGTGACCAGCAGTAGAAAGAACTGGGTGCGGTGCGATACAGACATTGAGGCGGAAATGCATTCCAATGCAATTTACAGAGATTTGTAAACTAATCAAACATTTAAAAATTATTAGACCAAATTTGCATGATACATTCATCAGAGAAAACAGCCTTGTTTTGGCTTAAGATCCCTTCCAAACAAAAAGAAAAATAACACTCAAGATTGCCTCAAACTAGAGAGCCTCTTCACAGCAAAAGAAAGCATCACCAAAACAAAAGACGACTGTGAGAAAACATTTGCATTCCATATTACTGACAAGGGCTCAATATACAACATATACAAAGAACCTGTAAAACTCAATTTCATAAAAACAGATATTCCAATCAAAATGGGAGGAGGAATTAGAGAGACCTATTTCTGAAGAGAATATATAGATGGTTAGCAGGCACATGGAAAGATGTAACTATTCAATGACTATCAGGGAAGTGTAGATTAAAGCAATGATGAGATATTACTTAAAACCTAAGAGACTGGTTATTATCCAAAAGTATAGAAACGACGAATGTTGGTGAGGATGTGGAGCAAAGGAAACAGATTTACAGTTGACTGGAGTGCAAATTGATGCAGTCTCTATGAAAGCAGTATGGAAATACCTCAAAAAGTTCATCAGGGAAATCCAATATGATTCTGCCATCTTATATCTTAGTATTTCCCCCAAAGATAGGAAAACACTGACTCACAGAGATATATGCACACCCATGTTTAAGCAGCCCTACTGACAATAGCTAAAATTTGCCAACTTCTTAAGTGCCTAATTCAGTTGAATGGATAAAGAACATGTGGTATATACAGTCATCATCATAGTCAATGGTGAACAATTGAAAGTATTTCCTCTAAGGTCAGGAAGAAGGTAAGGCTGTCCACTGTCATCACTGCTATTTAACATTGTATTTGAGGTCTTAGCCAGAGCAATTGGGCAAGAAAAGTAAATAAAAGAAATCCAAATCAGAAAGGAGAAAGTAAAACCATCATTATTTGTAGATGATATGTATGTGTATGTGTATATATATATGTATGTATATATATATGTATATATAAAACAGTAAAAACTGTGAAAAACATTCTAGAACTCATCAACAAATACAGTAAATTGGGAGGCTACATAGTCAATGCTCAAAAATCCATTGCATGTTTACACAAGCAAACAACATGCCATAATAAAATGAAATCATAAAAATTTACACTATTCAAAATAGAATTAAAAGAATAAAATACCTGGGCATAAGCTTAACAAAGGAAGTAAAAGACCTTTACAATAAAATTACGTGTCCTTCTTAAAAGACATAGAGGAGGACACAAGTAAATGCAAAGACATCACCTGGTCATGGCTGGGAAGAATCAACATCATTAGAATGACCGTCTTACCCAAAGCAATTTACAGATTTAGTAAAATCCCCATTAAAATCCCTCAGAACTCTTTCCAAGAAATAGAACAAAAAAATCTTAAAATTTCTATGGAGCAAAATAAGACCCCAAAGTGCCAAAACAATTATGAGAAAAAAAGAATGAATCTCAGGGGTTTGTACTCCCAGACATTGAACTATATTGCAAAACAATAATAATCATAATAGTTGAATTTTAACAGAGGCACAGATAAGTTGAATAGAACTGAATCACCAGAAACTGGCTCACTCAGGTACAGTCAGTTACAATAACAAAGGATCCTAAAGCATATGATGGAGAAAGGAAAGTCTCTTCAATAAATGGTGTTGGGAAGACTGGATAACTACATGCAAAAGAATGAAGCTAGACCACTCTCTAACATCATTCACAAAAATTAACTCAAAATGGGCTAGAGATTTGGACACAAGACCAGAAACCATAAAGTTATTTGAAGGCAACATAGGAAAAACTTCCCATGCCATCAGACTTAGAGAGGCCTTTGGGGACTCAACTCCACCATCAAGGGAAACCAAAAAAAAAAAAAAAAACTGCTGGGACTGCAACAAATGAAAGAGCTTTTTCACAGTGAAAGAAAACATCACCAAAACCAAAAGGAAATTTAGTACCTAAGAGAAGATACTGAATTTCATATTTCTGACAAAGGCTTGCTATCTAAACTATACAGAGAACTCACAAAACTCAATAACAGAAAAACAGGCAATTCCATAAAAAATGGGAAGAGGAATTGGAGAGACACTTTTCTGAAGCCCATATACAGATTGCCAACAAGCATATGAAAAGGTATCCCTACTCATTGGTTATCAGGGAAATGAAAGTTAAAACAACAATGAGGTATCACCTTACACCTCATACGTGAGGACTAGCTATTATCTAAATGTCTAGAAATAGAAAATATTGATGAGGATGTGGAGAAAAGAGAACACTTTTGCACTGTTTGTGGGAGTGCAAATTGGTGTACCCCTTATGGAAAACAGTTTGGAGATTCCTCAAAGAGTGGAATGTGGAAATCCCATATGATCCTGCCATTCCACTTCTGGGTATTTACTCAAAAGATACAAAAACACTCCTCCACATAGATTTATTTACCTCATGTTTATTGAAGCCCTCTTCACAGTAACTAAGAGCTAGAAATTCCCTAAGTGCCCAACATCAGATGAATGGATAAAGATGTGGTTCATATATACAATGGAATACTACACAGCCCTTAGAAGAGATTAAATCCTGTCATTTGAACCAACATGGATGAATCTAGAGGGGTTTACGCTAAGTGAAATAAACCCAAAGACGAAAAATAGATATCAAATGACCTCACTCATAGATTGAACGTGAATAGACAAAACAAAGGAATAGATGAAATAAAATCAAGTCTTGGACACTTACTACAGAACTGAGGTGACCAATAAGGAATGGGAGGAGGGTCACAAATGGCGGTGGAGTCCACTGGTAATGATGAAGAACACTTGGTTATTTGGTAGGGGACAGGGTGTGTTGACATATAACTAAGAAAGGGGGAGCCTACACATAGCAGGTTATTTTAATGTGTAGAATAATTACTACAGTAATATATATACATAAAGATGTGATATATATACACACAATGGAATACTACACAGACTTTAGAAGAGATGAAAACCTGTCATTTGAATCAACATGGATGGATTTAAAGGGGTTATGCTTTGTGATATAAGTCAAAAGAAGAAATACAGATACCAGATGATCTCATTCATAGGTGGAATGTGAAAAGACAAAAGAAAGGAACAGACAAAACCAAACCAAACCTTGGACACCTGCAGTAGGACTGAGGTTATCAATAGGGAATGGGATGGAGGTAGGGCTTGATAAATGGTGGCAGAATCTTCTGGACAATGGTGAGGAACATTTGGCAATTTGGTGGAGGGCAGGGTATACTGATATATTTATATCAATATGTCCTGAACATATGGGGAACCTACATATATGAGTTTATTTTAATGTGTAAAACAAATTCACTGCAAAAAAATGTTAGGAAAATCCCTCTGACTCTGTCTTTGAATCTATTCCTATGGTAATGTGAAAAGTGAATGATTTTTTCTTGGCAATGACTTGAGCTTCTCAGTACTCACTTGCAAGTTAAGAACAACACAACAGCAAGCTTTCCTCAATCCAAGCATGTAGAATTACCAGATACAGTGTTATGAAGAGGTGTGATTACTGAACTATATTGCAGTGCGACAAAACACACCATGAAAGCTCTTGATGGATCTTTGTCTACAAAATTGCTCCTCCCATCATCAAGGGATTTCAGCATGAAATGTCATTCACACAAGAGCTCTCAACCTTTTCACCAATAAGTAAATGTTTCTACTTCTTGGTTAGAACCTATTTTTCTTTTTGAATGATTTTTAGACAGATTTGGTTATCTTTCATTATACACCTGGAATACAGTACTTTTTCTCAACAGAGTTCCAACAAGTGATATTTTTTTCAAAAGATAAGTTGCAGATTTTTTAAATCTTTGTGTAGAGACAGTTTTCTTGTGTCACTCCCATGAAAAGAAAAGGATATTCTTTCACCTGGCTAATGGACAACGTGCGAAATGTCTTGAAGTAAAAGCAACCAAATGTGTAGTTAAGAAGCGCAAATGCTATGATAACCTTTAAAGGTTACTTTATAATGGGGAATTTGTTGAAAATATTACACTTCCATAATCACTTAAGCATCTTTTTATCTGTGTTTTAAAGCAGATCGTCACTTTATCCACTGCACAAAACAGAACATGTAGAAAAAACTTCTTGCATTTATTCAAAGAATCATTTTCTTTTCCTTAGTCTCAAAATCAGCACCTGTAATTTTAGTTCTGTTTTCTTCCAAACAAGTAGAAAATATTCAAGTGCTTCAAAAATAGAATAAATATAGCATAAATACATATACATGTTATGGGAAATAATCACACGTTAATAACATTAATAACACAAAAGTTCAACTTTTAGTCATTACTTAGAAGAGATATAATAGTACTATACAACAGGTTAGTTAATCAAAAATTTTGCCTTATATAGAGCATATTTACTATAGCCAACTTGCCAATTTTAAAAGTTATGGAATATAATGAAAAACAATGCAAAACTATACTGAGTATAAATTAATCTTGTTTTGATGATTCATAAAATACTTCAGGACTTTCAGTGCTGCAGGTTCACCATTATGAACATTAGTTCTTATTGAAACATAGAAGTGCCAGCTAATGAAGCTCTCCAAATGAAAAAAGGCTGAACAGACAATACAGAGCTGACTGCACATAGGTGACTAAAGAGCAGATTTTATATATATAGTTCTTTCCATGTTGGATCTAATGAGAGAACATGTGATGGAGCTGGGTTTTTTGGGTAAACTAATGCAATTACCCACTCATTTATTCAAATAGATATAATAAGATTCAATATATGGGTATTATAACATTATGAAGGTTTAAGGTATGTACCATAGTAAGTCCACATCTATGTATTAAATTAAATTCACTATTTCAGTTTTTCCTTTTTTGTGCAATTAATCTCCTTTATACAGTTTGCCCACTCAACTTCTTCTTTTCATGCAGCCATTTTTTGTTTTGAATAACATTTTATTATTTAATTTAGCCAATTATTTGCTTTCTACCTTTATACATCATATATGGGTGATAACGTACTATGTCTCTCTTTATCCTTTCATTAAGCATAATTACTTCCAGGTCCATTCATGTTTCTTTAAGTGACAGGATTTCACCGTTTTTGATAGTTGAGTAATATTTCATCACATATATATACCACATCTTCTTTATCCACTCATGTGTCAATGGATGCGAAGGTTATTTCCAGTTCCTCAGTATTTCAAATAATTCTATATTGAACGTGGGGGTGTGCTGACGATTGGCCTGCCAAGCATCATTTCAGAGCAATAAACTGTAAGCAAACACTGCTTGGAGTGAGGGGGATCACTGCAAGGGAACAAATGCTCTTGTTGCTAGGGCACTTGCCTTTTTATTTAGATACAGCAGTTCCTTGATTAAGATATTTAGCGTCAGCAGTAATTGCAGCATTCCAGAAATAACTAACTTGGGACCCACAGGTACCCTTCCCTTTAGCCTTTGCAGTTGACATCTTTGTTCTGCAATGCACACCTCACCCACACACCTGTCTGATTCCAGCCTGCTTTTGATCTCATTCATACTGTGTACCTTTCCAGCCCTTTGTTCACTTGTACATTCTTCCTTGTTCTCTGTTTAGGCTTTATTGGCTATAGGCCATGGGCTCCCAAGTTATAGCTACATTACATTTTAATGAATCACCAGCCACCATCCCCATAGAGGTGCCAATAACTCTGCAAATTAGTGCTACTTTCGTTTTAGGTTAATACCCAGCAAAAGAGTAAATGGATCAAATAAGATTTCCATCACAATTTTAAGGATGCATCATACAGATTTCCATAATGGTTGCACCAATTACACTCCTACTAACAGCGTAAAAGATTTTTCTTTTCTCCACACGCTCTAAGAATTTGCTTCCAGTCTTTTGGATAAGAGTCATTCTCATAGGTATGAGGTGATATCATATTGTTGTTTTGCTTTGCATTTTCCTAATGACAACAGAGGTAGAACATCTTTTTATGTGCCTGTTGGCCATCTTCATGTGTTCATTAGTTGTATGTCTGTTAAGATCATCTGCTCTTTTTCAGTTGAATTGTTTGGTTTTTGTTGTTGATTTTCTGAGTTATTTATATACTTTGAATAGTATTCCTTTGTTTGTTGCATGATAAGTAAATATCTTCTTCCATTTGGTTTATCATTTTTGTTTTGAAGAGAGTTTCTTTCGCTGTGCAGAAAATTTTAGTTTGATATAATGCCAGTTGTTTATTTTGTATTTTATTTCCTTTGCTATTCAGTTGAGATCACAAAGACACCTGCTAAGTCAATGTCAAGCAGTGTTTCACCTGTATTTTCTTCTATGTATTGTATGGTTTCAGGCCTTACATCTAAATATGTAAACCACTTTGAGTTAATTTTTGTGTATAGTTTTAGGTAGTAACCTAGTTTCAACCTTTTTCATGTGGTTATCCAGTTTTTCCAACATCATTTATCGAAGAGACAGTCCTTGCCTCATCATAAGACTTTGGCACATCTGTCATATAGGTTGTCCATATAGATGTGTGTTTATTTCCATACTCTCAATTCTATTCCATTGAGCAATATGTCTGCTTTCATTCCAGTACCATGTTGACTTTATTACTATTGCTTTGTAGTATAGTTTGAAGTTGGGGAGCTGGTACTTCTATGTTTGTTCTTTGACCTTAGGATTGCTTTTGCTATGTGGGGTCTCTTGTAGTTCAAAAAAAATTCATGATTATTTGTTCTATTTTTGTTAAAATGTCTTTAGGATTTTGACAAGGTAGCATTGAATCTATATATTTCTTCACATAGGATGTTCATTTTATAATAATTCTTCCGATTTGTAATCATGGGATAGCTTTATATGTGTTTTTGCCATTTCAATTTCTTTTGACAATGTTTTTTTAGTTTACAAATTATGAGTCTTTAACTTCTTTGGTTAAGTTTATTCCAAGTTATTTCCTTCTTTTTGATGCAGTTATAAATTGTTCTCCTGAGTTCTCTTTCTGAAATTTTGTTACATGCATACAGAAATGCAACCAATTTTTGAATATTAATTTTGTATCCTGCCACTTTAGTTTGTTTATTTTTTCTACAGTCTTTCACTGGGGACTTTGGGGACACACACACACACATAGAGAGAGATTTGCAAATTTTCATAGCATCAATTATTCCTTTCTAGTTTGAATTCACTTGATTTAATTTTCTTTTCCAATTTTGCTGGTCAGCACTTCTTTCAATATTATATTAAATAGTAGTGGTGAGAATGACATCCTTGCCCTGTTCCTAATCTTAGACGGTAAACTGTCAGTTTCTTTCCGTTGAGTATGATGTTGACTGTGTGTTTGCCATAAGCTTTATTATATTTAACTACATCCTCTCTATAGATATTTTTGTAGTTTTAAACATTAAATTATATTGAATCTTGTAAAATAATTTTTCTGCATGTGTTGAGATGAGCATGTGGTTTTTGTCCTTCCTTTTGTTGATGTAATATATCGCATTTATTTACTTTCTTATGTTGAATCATCCTTGCATCCCTTGAATAAATTCCACCCAATTGTAGTGTATGATTCTTTTGAGTTCTTAAATTCCATTTGCTAGTATTTTGTCAAGTTCTTTTTATCAATATTCATTAAATTTATTGGTCTGTACCTTTCTTTTTTGATGATATATTTGCCTGGTTTTGAATCTGCAATGTTGGCATAATACAAAGTGTTTGGATGCTTGCTTTCTTCATTTTTTTGGCAATAGTTTGAAAAGGATTGGTATTAATTCTTTGAATGTTTGGTAGAATTGACCAGCAAAATAATCTGGTCCAGGGCTTTTATTTTGGGGGAGACTTTTAATTACTGTTTCCATTTCCTTGTTTATGATTGATTTGTTAAGGATTTCTATTTCTACCTGATTTGATCTCGAAATGCTTATTGTTTCCAGAATTTGTCCTTTTATTCTAGATTATTCAATTGGTTTTCATGAATGTGTTCATTGTGTTCACTTCTAATCCTCTGTATTTATGTTACATAAGCTGTGATTATTCCTCTTCCATTTCTGATTTGTGTTTTATCTCTCTTCTTATCAGACTGGGTAATGACTTGTCTATTTTATTATTTCAAAAAGCCACCTCTTGGTTTCATTGATTTTGAGTAATTTTTTTATATCTATTTCATTGATTTGTCCTCTAAGTTTTATTATTTTCTCCTTTCTGTTAGATTTTATTTTTTAATTCCTTATTTTATCCATTTAGGCAAAGTTTTACTTTTTTTTCCTGTTTCCTAAAGTAGGATTATTATGCTATAAATTTCTCTCTTATTACTGCTCTTGCTGTACTACACATTGTATACTGTTCTTGCTGTACTACACGTTCTGATAAGTTGCGTCCTCATTTTTATTGAATTTTAGGTATTTTTTCACTTTTGATATTCTCATTGACCCAATAGTTGTTCAATAACACAGTTCATTCACCAAGAGTTTGCAGTTTTCCCCTTATCCTTCTATTGTTTGATCTTTTGCTTGATATCATGGATCCAGAAAGATGATAGATATGATTTTAATCTTTGTATATTTATTGAGTCTTGATTTGTTTCCCAGAATATGTTCTATATTTGAGAATATTAGTTCCATGAATGCTTGAAAGTAATTTGTAGTTTATTGTTGATGGTGAGATGCATTCTTTCTATATCTTTTAAGTTTATATCATCTAATGTGTTATTTAAAGCTAGTGTTTTGTTATCAATTTTCTGTCTGAATGATAAACCCTTTACTGTGACTGAAGTGTTGAATTCCCCTAATAATATTATGTTCCAGTTGCTTGACATATTTGGGTGCTCTTTTATGGGGTGCATTTGCATGTGAATAAGTGTTATGTCTTCCTATTACATTGATCCATTTATCACTATATAATGTCCATTTTTATCTTGTGTTACCTTTTTTATCTGAAAGCTTCTTTTATCTGAGATGGGTTTAGTGATGCTTTAGTTTTTAGATTCACCATCAACTTGGAATGACTTTCTCCATCCCTTCACTTTAAGGCTATATTTTCCTCTAAATTTTAAGAGAATTTCTTGTGAACAGCAAATAGTTGTGTTTTGCTTTATATTCCATCTAGCCTATCTGTGCCTTTTAAATGATGAATTTAGTCCATTCACATATGGAGTGATTAATGATATTTGAGGACTTGCTAATGCCATTTTGACATGTTTTCTGGTTTTGTGTATGTGTTACTATGTTTAGATTTTTTACATTTCTTTTTGATTTAGATAGAAGCTCTTTTCTCATTTCTTATAGGAGAGATATTATGTTAGCAAATTCGTTCAACTTTTGTTTCTCAGTGAAAACTTATTTTCCCTTGTATCTGAGAGTTTGTAAGATACAGTATTCTTAACTGGGAGTTTTTATCTTGGAGAATTATGGAAACATCAACCTATTCTTTCCTGGTTTGTAGGGTTGCTTCTGAAAAATCTGATGATAACCTTATGGGAGTGCCTTTATATGTTACTTTCATTTTTTCCCTCTGGGAACCTTGAAAATTCTCTTTCTTGAACTTTTGATAGTGTCACAATTATATATGCTTAGATGTAGGTCTTTTTATATTTACATAACTGGTAATTCTGTTGACTTTATTGACGTGTATGTCCATTTCCTTACCCAGGTTTGACAAGTTATCAGCAATTATTTCTTTGTTTATGTTCTCTGTTCCCTTATCTTTCTCTTCACTCTCTGGGATGTCCATTATACTTATTTTGTCTCTCCTAATGTAGTCAGATTGCTCTTGAAGTATTTCTCAATTTTTTAATATTTAATGTCTTTGTCTACTTCCACTCGGCTCCTTTTCACAATTCTATCTTCCAGATCATGCTCCCTTCTTACTTTTGGTCAATTCTGCTTCCAAAGATGTCTTTGTTACTCTTGATCTTATTTATTGCATTTTAACACTGAATCTCTGTTAGTCTCTTTTGTAAAACTTCCATTCTGTCTTATGCTTCTTAATTTAATATCTGAGTTCATGGACTTGATTTCCTTAGTTCTTTTGTAGTTATTTGGATAGTTTTTTCTGAATTTTCTTTTATTTTTCTGAGTTTATTTATGATGTTAAGCTTGACTAACTTATCTGTTAAAAAGAAAAAAGCATCCATGTCTTCAAAATTGGTTTCTGATGAGGTATCATATCTTTGTGATGCCATAATACATTGAGATCTTTAAAGTATGTTGCATTTTTTTCTTAACCACATGATGAATTCTTACTGCTGAGCTGCTTATTTTTGTCTTTATGGCATGTAGAAATTTGGTTTTGTTTTATATTTTTGACTCTTGTAGGCCTTTGTAGTATATATTATTTTGACTAAATCAGGAGTAGAGGGTAAATGCTGGTTTGGGGACTGTAGCTATTTTTGTGAACTTCTGGGGCTGAGGGATCTTGCTCCCCTTGGTATTATCGAGGGCAGCCCTCTTCTCAGACTTTCCAAAACTGTGTTCAATAGTGTGCAATATATTGTGTTGGAGCCCCTCTCAACTGGAGAACAGGTTTCCAGGGATGGGTAAGGAAGGTTGCAGTCCTTTCCCTGTGGTCTTTCCCATTTCCAATCCATGTGTGGGTTGGGATACCAAGTCAATCCCTTCCTCTTTGGGCTGACTTTAAAGCAAATGTATGTGTCATCAATAATCTTCACTCCAACCTCCCCAGCTTAAGGCTAGGACTATTCTAATGTTTGTCATGCTGGCTGCATCTTCTACTGCCACCACTCCTGCAGTTACGATTACAGTTATTTCCACTCTATTTCTGCTACCCCATGTACCTTTCTAGACTCACCCTCAGATTCACAAGTGTATGCAATTCTTCCAGGGATATCCCAAAGGTAGTTGATTTTTTTCTCCAAATTGTCAAGTTGGTGTGGAACTCCCTGCTAGCATCACATCTGGAAAAAACGTGTTTCTCAGATTCAAATCAGAGAACAACCTCAGCTGTTGTGTTCTTTTGCACACAGATATATTTATGCCAGTTTATTTAGGAAAAATCTGTTGGTGTAGGTAAATAAATAACATTGAGATTTTGTGAAAATCATCAAAAAATCTTTTAAATTTGATAAAGTTTTCCATCCTCATGTCAAATATATTATATATTCCACATTCTTCACTATAATATGTATGTTGAATTAAAGTAGTGGTATTTTGAGATGATTTTCCAGTTAATTTCTTATCAGTAGAGGTCAGAAATAAACTTTTACTGTATGACTGATATTTGTATCTGTCCTGGTATGTCCTGGGATCAGCTTTTTTCATGTTTTTTTTTCTTATCTTGCCTTTCCACCAATGTTTTGATCTTCTATTATTTATGCTGTAATTGTTCCCTTTCTTATTTAATGATTCTTACATAATTTTATAGATTTTTCAGTAGACCTATGTAGTTATTCAAGCAAAAATTATAAGTAATTCTTTAGGATTTTATTTAAATAAAATAGCACTTGAAAAACTTTATTTTCCTCCTTGCTTGCTAACTATGGGAATAGTTTTGTTTTTCATTTTCTGGGTTCAGGAAATTTTTGTCCAACCTACTCATTCTTTCTTGTAAGCTTTTGTAAATATTTGTGTTCTCTATCATAGTTTCACAACATAGGTTGCATGGAGTTTTATGTATCTTCTTCTTTTTGTGGAAATCAGATAGCATGGCTTGTACAACTATATCTGTTCACCTCACGTTGATCAGTAATAATATACTGTTTAGTTTAGCTACACTATTTCATGTGAGATTTTGCTGATTCAGTATGCATTTTATATCACCAAATATCCAGTAAGATAAAGTATATGGGCTTCTATGGTTTGAAGGTTAAGCTTTTGCCTTATGTATGTTGTATGAATATATTTTCTCATTCAGTGGGTTACCTTTTGGTTTGGTTTGTTTTTCTTTGACTTCACAGAAAAGTTTTAGTTTGATGTTAAAGTGTTAAATTTTACTAGCCAAAAAAAATGATCCACTCCAAAAATGGACAGAAGAAATCAAAAGGAATTGATCTAAAGAATATACACAGAAGACATGCAAACACATAACAATGCTCTACATCACTCAGCATTAGATAAATGCAAATAAAAACCACTATGAAATACCACCTCATACCACTGACAACAACTTATATCAAAAATATTATAACCAATGAATGTTGAAGAGGCTGTGGAGGAAAAGGAACCCTCTTACACTATTGTTGAAAATATATATTAATGCAACCTCTTTGAAAAACACTGAGGGGATTCCTCAAAAATTTAAAGACGGAGCCACCATTTGATCCAGCAATCTCACTGCTAGGCATATAACTTGAGAACATCAAAGCTTCAATCAAGGCTATCTATACACCTATATTCATAACAGCATAATTCACAATAGCCAAGACATGGAAACAGCCTAAATATCCATCAGGGACACATGTGTTAGGCCTTGGGAGGCAAAAGAGATTGCTGATCACAAAGATTTTTGGGAAAGTCATACCTGAACTTGAATTTGATTGTATTTCTGAGAGCTTGTATGTAAGACATGCATTTGCTTGAGGAGATGAGAATCATTTTTAGGTTCCCTACTATATTCTTGGTGATATAAAATGTATACTGAAGCAGCAATATCTCACATAAATAGATGACTGGATAATATATCAATCATACATTTAAACTTTATATTATGCTTTAATTCTAGAATATATTCTATACTAATATAATAATCATAATAACTTGATCTACAACACCATGCTGATTACCCAATATGGGTCATCTGACTGCATTAAAATGAGATTATTATTATTATTAGTCAGTTTTTTTAGAATACATCCTTTGTGTTACTAACATATTTGGTTATCTTGTTTAGGACTTCGTTTAAACCATCAACTCTCACAGTATTCCCTCAAGTATAACAATTGTCATGTTTTGTTTCATTGATCTTCTTTTATAGACAGTAGAGAGAGACAAATAGAAGGGTAGTTATTGAGTTCAAAGTGCACAGTTTAGTGATTTTCCATTATTTGTTCTTTTGACATTATGCTGCAAATACTATTTTAAAAAAGTAAGTATAGTTTGACTATCATCTTGTTAATAAAGAATTTATAAATAATTAAAATGTGGATGGTGATATAAAATATCTCAGTAATAAAGAGAAAAGCAGCAAACTCTACTGTTCTTTTGGAGAGAATGGTTTTTAACAAAGTAAGCAAGAATCATTTCTGTGGCTGAGTGTGTATTCCCCAGTGTGCTCTCAGTAAGTAATTAGAATAACGCGCTGAATGTCAGCATCAGCTTGTTTATTCTCATTATTTTATCATTTTAAAAACCCTCTAGGTGATGAGACAAGCAGTATAGAACATAATTACCATTATTAGCATACTAATTGGACACAAAAATAGGCCAACTACAAGGTAGCCAACTGAATAACTTGGCATTAATCAAACACCATAGTGAATAAGCCTATCGTTAAATTGACAGCTTCCATAATTGCCAATATTTCAGAGTGAAATATCAAATTTTTCTTGTAATATTTCTCCATAGTCATATAATTTAGTAATTTTCTATGCTTCCATCCTAAAATATGTGTACTTAGGTCAGATTCAAGAAAACACGATGAGAATGCTAATGTTTTTAACAACAAATTTAAGGGTTTAGAGATAAGCTTATTGACCTGTAGCAAGAAATAAGAATG
Organism: Solenodon paradoxus; assembly: GCA_004363575.1. Taxonomy (NCBI): domain Eukaryota; kingdom Metazoa; phylum Chordata; class Mammalia; order Eulipotyphla; family Solenodontidae; genus Solenodon; species Solenodon paradoxus. The sequence goes on along the minus strand of RJWH01000771.1, from coordinate 535,675 downwards.
CAACAATACCAGTTTAGTCATTTGTTGCTGTATAATGTGCTTTGTTTATAAATATGTTTTTTTTCTAAAGACAAAAGACAATTTTCCACACTAACTATCTCTTGGGAACGGTCTTCTTTATAAAATTACTAACATGAGAACTCGCAGTAATTCCCTGTTTAACAATAAAATGTTGTTGTTTTTTAATGTATTTGGTAGTTATGACAGTTCCATTACTGTAATAATGTTCTTTTACTAGGATTAAGCAGAGATGATAAAGACTAGTATTATTTTTCAGTAGAAGAGAATCATTATAAAGACTCAATGCGTAGGAGACACCATTCTTCTGACTTCCTATGTTACTACTTTCACTAGCACAACTGCCTATTCAAGAATAACTGATGGCCTCCAGATTCCTTTAGTGTCTAAGTCTCAACTGAGCACTATTTAATATATTCTGTAACCTGACATCATCAGATATTTTTAATTATCCTCAAAATAAACTGTTTCAATCTCGTCTGTAGCAACCATCTTTGTTATAACAATTTTATGAATAATTTTTGTGTGTTTTCTCCTCAGAGGTTAAATCAAATCTTTCCTATATGTTTTTGTCATTGTTAGATCCTGGATTTAGTTTATTTTTTATGTATTCATTTCCTCAGTAAATACTGAGCACCTATTAAAGGTTAGTCACACCATTTGTTAACAAAAGAGAAAGGTGTCTCTAACATGGTATATGTATACACACACACACATATATAGGAAGGGGAGTAGTAATTTAATGTTACATTTATATACTATTCTGAGTGTGATTGCAGTAGGTAATATAGAAGAAAAAACCTTAATGCATTATATTTCATTATTACCTTTCCTTTCCTGTTTCTTATTGAAGCTGCATACTATTTCCATTTGACGTCACCTTGCAACTGCTTTAATTTAGTTTTTCTACCATCGAATCCCTTTTTCTAGTAATACTGTCATTTATTCTTCCATTGCATGTCAGAATGAAGATGAAGTGAATAATGAACTGGAAATCCTCTTCCTGTAGTGACTTCTACACTTGGACCTGTCACCAAAGGTGATTTTGCCCCTTCACCTATCTGAACCTAACTGCTTCAATTTCTAAAATAAAGAGGATAGATTGCAATAATAATCTATATATCTAGCTGGATTTTAGAAGCATATAATACAACTAAGTGGTCCTCAATTGTGGTTTCACACTAGAGTTCTTTGGTAATCTTTTTAAAATTTTAGTGGGATAAACTCCCTCCTTGAAAACAATTTGCTCAATTTATGAAATGGGTTTGTGGATTGGATGTCAGTATCTTCTAAAAGACTAGCAAGGCTAGGTAAATTTAGGTATAATCATAGTTGAGAATACCTAGACTTTTCAACACTGACTTTTGACTTTGTAGTTTTGAAAGCAATGATTTTAAAGTTACTGACAGAGACTAAACAAGTCAGTAGACTTGAGTTTCAAAAAACATTTATATGTAAAATAAGACACTTTTTAAAAATATTTTCAATATTTTTATTGCAGTAACTTTGATTCTACACATTAAAATAAACTCATATATAGGTTCCCCATATGTGCAATTTCCCATTCTTCAGATATATGTCAACATACCACCCTCCACCAAATCACCCAGTGTTCTTTAACATTATCCAGTGGACCCCACCACAGGACCCCCAACGTCATTACATTCTTTATTGGTAACATCAGTTCTATTGCAAGTGTCCAAGGGTTGGTTTTGTTTCATCTCTTCCTTTGTTTTGTCTATTCACATTCCATCTATGAGTGATGTCATCTTTGTATCTATCCTTCATTTGGCTTATTTAACTTAGCATAACCCCATCCAGATCCATCCATGTTGCTTCAAATGACAGGATTTTATCTCTTTTAAGGGTTATATTGCATTCCATTGCATATATACCACATCTTTTTTATCCATTCATCTCATGTCGAGTGCTTAGATAATTTTCAACTCTCAGTTATTGTAAATAGGACTGCAAAAAACATGGGGGTTTATAAATATCTGTGAATGAGCATTTTTATATCATTTGGATAAGCACCAGAAGTGGTATGGTGGGCTCATATGGAATTTCCATCTTCAAATTTTTGAGGAATCTCCATACTATTTTCCATAAGGATTGCATCAATTTGCACTACTACCATCAGTAAAAAGAGTTCACTTTTCTCAACATCCTGCAAATGTTTCTTATTTCTAGACTTTTGGATAATAGCCAGTCTCTCAGGTATAAGGTGATATCTCATTATTGTTTTGATTTGTATTTCCCTGACAGACAGTGAGTAGAATCATATTTGCATGGGCCTGTCAGCCCTCTGTATATACTCTTGAGGAAAATGTCTTTCCAATGCCTTTTCCCATTTTGTATTGGATAACCTGTCTTTTTTGCTATTGAGGTTTATGAGTTCTTTGTATAGTTTACATGGTAAATCCTTGTCACAAATATGAAATGCAAATATCTTCTTTTATTTAGTAGCTTGTTTTTTTGACAATGTTTCTTTCACTGTAAAGAAACATTTAGTTTGATATAGTCTCAGTTGTTTATTTTTCTTTTTGTTTCCCTTGATCCTGGAGTTGAATCCCCAAAGGTTATTCTAATGCTGATGTCATTGAAAGCCTTTCCTACTTTGTCTTCCAAGAATTTTATGGTTTCCAGTTTTGGAAACCATGTTCAAATCTCTAGTCCATTTTGAATTAATTTGAGTTAATTTTTGTGAGTGGTGTGAGAAAGTGATCTAACTTCATTCTTTTTCATGTGACTATCCAGTTATCCAAACCCCATTTATTGAAGAGACTTTCCTTTTTTACATTATTCTTTTGACTCCTTTGTTGTAGATTAACTTACTGTATGTGAGCAGGTCAATTTCTGGTGATTCAGTCTATTCCACTAGGCTGTGCCATACTATTTTGATTACTATCGCTTTGCGGTATATGTTATCCTCATAATAAATATATGTAATCCTTCCAGATCCATTCTTTTTTCTTTTAATTGCTTTGGTGATTCAGGTTCTTTTGTTGTTCCATACGATTTTAAGATTTTTTTGTTTCATTTCCTTGAATAAACTCATGGGATCTTAATGGGGATTGTGTTAAATCTGTATATTGCTTTAGGTAAGATGACCATTTTAGTCTTGTTGATTCTTTATAACCTTGAACATGGTATGTCTATTCCAAGATATTTGATTCCTTTTACTTCTATTTTAAATGGTATGGTTTTCTTGATTTCATTTCTTCAAGTATGCTGTTTGCATATACAATGTGACAGATTTTTGTGCAGTGATTTTGTAGGCTGCCACTTTGCTGTATTCATTGATCAGTGCTAGTAGTCTTTAATTGAGTGTTAATGGTTTTCAATATATCTAATCAGTCATCTGCAAATAATGATAGTTTTACTTTCTTCTTTTCAATGTTGGTTTTTTTCCTTACCTGAAACCTCCAGCATGATGCTAAATAACATTGGTGAGAGTAGATAGCATTGCCTTGTTCCTGACCTTAGAGAAAATGGTTTCAAGTTTTTCATCATTGGCTATGATATTTGTCATATACTGCCTTTATTACTGCTGAGGTATATACCAGCTATCACCGTTTTATGCAGAAAAACAGGACAGTTTTAAAAATATGACATTAAAATTTATGATAATTTTGAAAGAAGAAAATTCAGCGTTAGTTCTAATATGTCATCAACTTAGATAAAACTTGCTGTTTTATAAGTTTAGTTATCTACTTCTGTCATGGAGTTACAGAGATTGAGCGTTAATTTATAATTTATGAAAGTAAACAGAAATAAGATTCATGAATCTTATTCCTCTCAGAGAGCACCAGACTTTTTCAACATTTCACACTTGTATGTTTATTTTTGTCACATGCAGGCTGTATCAACAGAGTTCTCAGAAGCAATTGCATTTAACATAGCTCTGAAACTAGAGAAAATGAATTTGTGAACTTTAGAATTTAGAGTTATGAAATGTAGTTCATAGCTAGTCATGGGAAGTGTAATTATTATTATATCAGCTCACCCACTATAACAGAGATCCAAGATCAAAATAATAGCTGTTTAAATAAGATAGAAATTTGTTTTTATCCTGTGGAAATTTTGAGTTGATAATTGTCTTGAGAAAGGGAAAGAAATAATTCCTACTAGCGTGTAATGGCGACAAATAAATTATTCAGGATTCATGTAGGTTTTCGAAATGCACTCACAACTTTATTGCAGTCACAAACAAATTAGAACACAGGTAATAAACCCCACAGTCTGGGTCAATTTCAGAACCATCAATTCATTGCCTTAAAGTCTATCAAACTGTAGTTAGAGAGATTAATCAAAGTCAAATAAAAAGTTAGCAATATTGAAATTCCAAGTAGGAACTCAGTACATCTGACTCTTTGCCAGTCTAATTGATGCTTAAGGTGGTTGAGTTGTCTCACTTATATATGAGAAAATCCAGATCACAACTAGGAACTAGAAACCAGGAAGTGAGTACCAGCATCCAGGAACTAATATTATGCTTAGGCTTCCTCTTATAGTGCAGTCTTAGACCAGGCCTGCTAATTTCTAGATTGGGTCACCTCATGGAAGTTACCATTTGGGAACCTAGGGAAACTATTACTGGCTTCCCTTGCCTATCAAGGCAACTAAGAACACCTAAGTCTTCGCTAGTGAGACTGCATACTTTGACTTGGTTAATGGTATAATACTTCCCTTTATCTATGACTTTAGGTTCCCAGGAGTTTAGCAGGTGACTTTGGGTACCTACCAAGAGTAACTCAGAGAAGGTTCCTCATTTCCTTTTCAGTTCCTTCACTATTCCTTAGATGAAAATGGCACATCTAGAGCAGACCACTGCACAGTATGATCACATCTGTTTGGACTGCATTTCACTTGTGTTTGACCTCTACTCATATGTTTTTGCTTTTGTTTTTGGCAAGCACTGAGCACTTGAAGTGTCTGTATTTTCAGATAATAGTAATAGGTTCTATTATATCAGGAGTAGCGCACACTCTGTGATACATGGAGTGTTTGTGACCATTTCTAAAAATCATGTTATCATTATTCTCAAATAAGTTACATCATGTTTTATAGTCTCATGATAAAATAGAATAAGTTATTGTATCAACTCCAAGAATAGAATATGTTATGTTGACTTGCCATGACCTGCACGGCAGGTCGAGAAGATCCCTAAGAGGGGTCTACAGGAGGCTAAAGAAAAACACAGCTTACATCTAGAAATGTGGGGGCCAGTTGGGACACTTCTCTCCTTCTTTAAGACTGTTACCCTGAGTCTGGCTCCTTGACTTAATTTATAGGGCTGGATTACAAATGAGGTAATGGGAATACAACAAAGAAACACTTGTAGGCATAGGCTGTCCCCCTGCTATAGGGAAACGTTGACGGTATAGCAACATTGAAGGTGAAGTCTCAGTTGCAGTTTGCTGTTTACCTACTTCTAACTTTGCTGACTGTGAGAAATTCTGCACTGGGAAACTTTGCAGAAGCAGACAGAAAGCAGTTCGCTCTCTTCATTGGCCTGCACTTTAGAATAATTCAGGGTTCATATAATTACTCCACAACTCTCAAGGAACTAAGATCCCTCTTTATGGTGGCATCATTATCCTCAAAATGCACCTTAAATGGTTTCCTCATTTCTCACCATCATGTTCAGACATCATCTAGCAAGAAAGAGGAAAGGTGACAAGGGGGAAATGCTTTCTATTTAAGGGAAAGAAAATAGATATTGTGGATATCATTTTCACACACTTTATTAACTAGTACTTGGTGCAAGTCAGAGTTAGAAATGTAGTCTTCAGCTGAATAACAATGTGTTCAACTAACAATTATTGTTTATATTAAGAGGTCATATGTTTAGTGAAAACTATTGTTTTTTTGTGATAAGCAGAAGGTTTTAATAACCAACCAAGTTGCAAAAGAATTTTCAAGGAAAACCAGATTCTCTTCCTTTGCCAAGGTCCATTAGCGTCCAAAGCTGAGGATAAATTATTTCTCCTTTCCCTTCCTCAACTGTGCTTCCAATTCCCTACACTGTAATAATGTCACCTGCAGAATCAACTTTGTTCCTGAGACTAATCTTAAAATAGGCTTAAGAAGAGTATGCATTTGATTTATTTAGTTTGTATTTACTTACTTATGTTTTTATTTTTGTCTACTCACCACACTTTCTCCTTTTTGGTAATAAAGCACTACTGTGTGTCTTGCTCATCCTAGTGCTCTTTAACCCATTACATGTTAATAATTGCTTTCTCTGATCTATGATAGCTAGAGGATGACTACATAGCTTATGATTAATCAAATTATCTCATCTGGAACTGTGGATTTGAAGAAAGTGACATTTAAAAACTACTTTAGAACTCATTCTACAGATGTTGGTGGTAATCTGAATGCTAGTTATAAAATCCAGGATGTCTTAGTGATTGTGGTACTAATGTTATCTTAACTACATGTGACTTTGGCTATCATTCCTGCTTTTTTCATCTTCTGATTTTTTTCTATATCAGTAATAGAGAGTTACTATTATATATGTAAAGATTTTCAGTTTTATAAGATGAAAAGAGTTCTCAAGGTAGATGGTGCTAATGGTTGCAAAATAATGTGACTGTAATAAATGTGTCATGTTATACATTAAAATGATCACTATGTGAAATGTCATGAATATTTTACCACAATTTAAGATAAATGATGGATAAATTAAAGTATTCTAAAATAAGCAAATATTTAGGGAGTTTATAATCAGCATAAAAGTCTGAAAAATGAAAAGATACTAGACAGTAATTAGAAGCTATACAAAGAAATAAAAATCTCCACTGAAGGTAACTACAAAGGTAAATATAAAAGTCGCTGCTACAGTGTTTTGTTTAACTACTCCATTTTATTATCTCTTAAAGACAATATAAAGTGCATATATAAAAAATTATGAATTGTGTTTTTGAGAATATAATATATAAAGAAATAATTTTATAGCTAGAACATAATGAAGTTTGAGATGATTAAAAGCAAAGTGTTTATATGCCATTGAAGCAATGTTAATATCAACTCAATATCAATTCAATATAAATTTGGGAGAGTAATTGGAATTCTTACGGTAACCATTAAGAAAACATCTAAAATATATATTCAAAAGGAAATTAGAAAATAATAAAAAATGATGCACTGAAAGAGCAAACACAAAATAAAACAGTAATGGGGGAATAAGCAACAACCGTGTGTTTTCACACGGAGAAAATGAAATTAAAATGCCAGGTAGATCCTTCCTCATCATTTATATGCATGTAAACAGATAAAACTCTCCAATAAAAAGGCATAATTTCGTAAAATTGATCTTAAAATGACCCATTTCTATGCTATCCACAAGTACTTCACTTTAGATGATAGGTACAAATAGGTTGAAATTGAAAAATACGTATGTATTCCATGCAAATAGAACTGGAGTGCCATATTAATAACAGAAAAGAGAGATGTTAAGTCAAAAAATGTAAGAGCAAATAAATACATTACATATTACAAAATGGTCAATACACATAAATTTATAACAATTATAAATGCATGTTCACCAAATATCAGAACCCCAAACTATATGAAATATACAATGACAAAATTCAAAGGAGAAAAGATAGCTCTACAGTAATATTCAGAGATTTTAATGTTCTACTCTTCATAAGGAACATTCTCCAGAATAGATTATATGTTAGTCCACGAAGCAAGTCTCAATAGATTTAAAAAATAAGTAACAAACAAAATATCTTCTCTGATGACAATGGAGTGAAAGCAATTGATGAAAGAACAAAAACTGAAAAATTGAGAAATATGTGAAAATTAAACACAATTTTGAATAAATAGTAGATCAAATAAACTATCACAATGGAAGTATACAATACATAGAGAGGATAAAAACATTAGTAATCAAACAATGTTTATGAGATACCATAGAAGGTAGTGAAAAGAGAATTTTACAAGACTAAACACATTCTTTAAAAATGAATAAAGATATTAAACTAATAAACTGACCATAAAGCTTAAGGAACCATAGAAAGGAGAGTAAGCTCAAATTTTAAAGAAGGATGAAATAATAAAGATTAAAGCTGAGATAAATGAGAAATAAAACAGAAAACTAACAGAAAATAAATACAACCAAAAATTGTTGTCAAGCATCATATTAGAACAATAGAGAAAAAAGAAGAAAATATAACATCAAATTTGATTTTATATTGAGAAAATACCATTGATTTGATAAAAAATAAAATGATTATAAGAAATAATATGTGAAACTATTTTGACAAATTAAATAACCAAATGAAATGGACACATTCATATAAATACATAATTTAACAAAATAGATTTAAGATGAAATAGAGAAACTGAGACCAATTTAAAAACCTGGAGAATTTCCTTTTTGGTGAACATTTGAAGATTTGGGGAGAATGGTATACTTGGAGAGGACATGGAAGCTCTGTGAACTTTCCACATAATTTATCGTATGCTTATCATTCAACTGTTTCTCAATAATATCTTCTGCAATAAATTAGTGATATTAGCTCCAAATGAAAACACAGTTCAACTAACACCTGATTTTAACCTGGAGAAGTCCTGATCAGAGGACTCAGTTAATCTATACCTAGATTTCTGATCTACAGAACTGTGAGAGAAATAAAAGAGCTTGGGTCTAAGATTGCATTTAAGTACAAAACCTTCTTCATTTCTAAGAGAAACAACTAGCTATTCTCAATTGAAACAACCTTATGGAGAGTCACACCGCATGGTAGTGAGAATTAGCCAACCCAGAAAATAAGGAAAAACAGGGAATGCATTGAAGAGACTGCTTGATAAATTCTATGTGCATCTGCGACTGAAGGTAAGTGAAAAGAATGAGTAACTATGGCAATGGAAAAATCGTGGTATTCCAAGTCAATATATAATTGTTAAAATCAGGAATTTCTATATTCATATAAGAAAGACATCCAGTCAAAAAAGTTAACAAAAGACAAATATGCTTATTATATAAATATAAAGGTATCAACACAACAAGATTACATAACACAAATATAAATTCACTTAATCTAATAGCAGTCAAACAGATAAGCAAATATCAATAGACATAAAAGACATAATTAACAGCAGCAAACTACAGTAGGGGATTTTAACAACTTGCAATAACAAAAATCAACAAGGATTTATGTCACAAATTATATGAAATGATTTTAACAGGTAACTATACAGTATTTCATAACAAAGCAATAGAATATACATTACTTTCAAGCACTCATAGGACATTGTTAAGGATAGACCATATGTTGGGACACAAAACACTGAAATATTTAGCATCTTTTCTGATCACAATGGTACAAAACTGAAAATCAATCAAAAGAGAACAAAAAGAAAAATAGTAGATAAATGGAGAATAAACACAATATAAACAACTATTGGGCCAACTAAATAATCAAAAATGAAATAAAAGTAGCTGGAGTTAATTTAATATAAACACATAACATCGTAACATGTGCTGAGGCAAAAACAGTGCTGAGGGAAGTTTATACCAATAAAAACCTACCTCAAGAAAAAGAAGAATTGCAAGTTAAACAACTAAATCTTCACATAAAGAAATTAGGAAAATAAATAGAAAGAAACCTAAAGTCGGAAGGGAGGAATTATTAAAAAGCACAGTAGAAATAGTGACCACAAGGAGTACTAAAAATCAAAAAAAATAAGAGCTCATTCCTTGAAACAGTAAATAAAAAAGACAAAGCATTCTGATTCAAAAAATAAGAGGTGAGGAAAACTCAAATAAATAAAATCATAAATTAAAGAACAAAATATACAATAATTTCTACAGAAACAAAAGATGAGAGTGTTTTAAACACATATGGAAAATGGGATAACCAGAAATACTGTACTAACTCTTAGAAACATACAACATTGGCAGAATAAATCAAGAAGAAATAATAGAAAATCTAAACAGTGATTAAAAAACAGAAATTGATAGAGCAATAAAAAAATTCACAAGAGCAAAATCTAGACCTGATGTTTATATGAGTGGATTCTACCAAATTTTCAAAGAAGAATAATATAAATTCTTCTAATTTTTTTCCAAAAGTTGGAGGACAAACTTCAAAAGCTTCTTATGCTGTGAGCATTCCAAAACCACATAAGGATATAAAGAAAAAATGAAACATATAAACCAATAACTGATGAATGTTGATATAAAAAAACTCAACAAAAGTTTGCCAAACTGAAGTCAGCAATTCATTGAAAGAATTATATATCACAATCAAGTGGAATTAATTTCAGGAATATCAGTATGACTTAACATACGCAAATAAACAAATTTGATACCACATCAACAAAAGAAATCATGTGATCTAAATAGTTTCAGGAAAAATACTTGTTAAGATTTAGTGCTTATTTATATTATAATCTTCAAAACATCGCTATGGACAGAAAGCACCTCAACATACTACAAGATATATAGCACAAACTCACAGCCATCATCATAGTCAACGGGGAAAATTGAAAGATTTTCCTCTAAGAACAGGGATAGGAAAGGATGTCCACTCTCTTTTCCGAGATTTAACAAAGTGCTGGAAGTCATGATTGGTGAAATTAGATAAAAAAGGAATTAAAATATATCAAAATTACAAAGGAAAAAACCCAAAATTTCAACTTTAAAAATATACAAAAATAACCTCCAAAGACTTCAGCCTTAAATCTGCTAGAAATAATAAGTTGATACAATGCAATATAGTGACAAGTTACAAAATTAATAAACATAAATATGTACATTTCTATATGCAACTAAAAAAACTAGCTGCAAGATACTGTGAGTAGTCAATGTCATTTACAATAGTTAAAATGATAAAAGACACAAAGAAATATTAATATATTTCATGCTCATGGATTGGAAGAATTAACACTGTTAAGATGACCACATTAATTAAAGCAATATAAAGGTTTAATAAAATATCCAACAAAATCCCAAACATTTTCACAGAAATAGAGCAAAATACCACATAATATTTTTGAACTTAAAAAGACATGAATACCAATAAATCTTGCCCAAAAGAACAAAAATGAAGGTTTTATTCTCCTTGACTTCAAAGTATACTGCAACGCAAAGTCAATCAAATGAACATGGTATTGAAATAAACACACACACACACATGCACACATGCATGCACACGCATGAATGGAAGATAATTGAGAACCTGGAAAAAGCCCACACATATATGCAGATTTAATTTACAACAAATGATTCAAAATATACAATGGAGCAAGAACTATCTCTTCAATAAATTGTGTTGAAAAAAGTGGGCAGCCATATGCAAAACGGTGAAACTAACTTACTTAGTGTCATACACAATATTTAATTCAAAATGGATTAAAAATTTGGGTATATGACTTGAAATCTTAAAATACATGCAAGGAAATATAGGAAAATCCTTCCCTCATACCAACCTTCTTTTAGAACTCAACTCCAATATTGATTGAAATATAAACTACTAAGACTACATCTATTAAAAAGCTTCTGTATGGAAAAAGAAAGTGTCATCAAAATGAAAAGAAATCAAACTTAAATGAAAGATAATATTTTCACATCATACATCTGCCAAAGTATAAATAATCAAAATATATTAAGAATTCATAAAAATTAGTGACAAGAAAACAAGCAATCCAGTGTAAAAATAGTCATAATTCCTAAATAGACACCTCTTCAAAGAAGATATACAGATGATCTCCAGGCACAGATAAAGCTTTTGCACCTCTCTTGTTTTAAGTGAAATGCAAATCAATGCAATAATGAGATATCATATTACACCTGGAATAACAATTATCCAAAAATTGGAAAAAAGCTTTTGAGAAAATGTGAAGAAAAGGGACCTACTAAACAATTTTAATGAGAATATGAATTGATGCAGTGGTTAACTGTGTGGATATTACTTAAAAATTAAGAATGAAAATTCCATATGTTCCAACTAGCCCACTTCCGTATATTTAATCTAAAAGCACAACACTGATTTGCAGAGATATATACACTCCTATGTTCAATACATTGTTTACAATGAACAAGAGCTAGAAATAACTGATGAGTCAATAAAGAAACTGAATGTATGCATAACAGAATACTACTCAGAAATCAAAAGAAATACTGTCATGTGAAACACGGATGGATCATAATGGTATTGTGCTTAGTGAGACAAGCTGGAAGGAGGGAGATATTGTTTGTTTTCACACAAACTGGTATATAGACAAACCAAGTGAACATATAAACAATATCTATTGTCTTTTTACTGCCTTATTTACTTTTTAATCTTTGGTGGATTCTTATTATAATTTTGATCTCCTTTTAACTTATTTTGTAATCCCTTGATGTATAATACTGATCAATTATTTGAAATCTTTCTTATTTTTTGATATACATACTTGCATCAACCACATTTTCTCTCAAAATGCTCTTACTGCATCTCAAGTATATGGGTATGTTGTATTCGTTTCTACTCAAGAAATCGTTTTGAATTTCATTTTTATTACTATTCGGTTGCTAACATTGTTTTGTTTTCAGGACATTGAACTTTCAATTACCTCTGCATTTCACAGCAAAGCCACCATGAAAAGTTTAGTGCCCTTTACCACCACATTGTATGCACCTTCCTTTCCTTGTTCATGCCTTCCTTCCACCCATCTGGAAGCCAGTAAAAAAATCCTGTGAATCTTGTTGAGACAGTTTTGTTTTTGTTTCTTTATATTCCACATGTGAGTGAAGCTATTCTGTACTTCTATCTTTTCTGTATTATTTTGCTTAGCATAATCACAACAAGTTCCATCCAGTTTGTTGGAAAAAGTACAATTTCATCTTTTTAAAAATCCACATTGAATTCCATTGAGGATATATAACAAAACTTTATCCAGTCATCTATTGATGGACACTTATGTTGTTAACATCTCTTAGCTACTGTGTCTTGTGCTACTATGAACTTAGGGGGGCAAAATATATTTTCTGATTAGTGTTTTTATACCATCTGGATATATTAATAAAATTAGAATTGCTAAATCAAATGTAGTTGCATCATTATTTTTTTTGAGAAATAAGAGATTTCCCTACTTTACATTCCCACCAAAAGTATAGTAAGGAATTTTTAAATGCAAACCCACTACAACATTTTATGTTTATATTCTTTTGGATATAAAACATTCTCAAAGGTATGTGGTGATGTGTTACTATATTTTTATTTGAATTTCTCTGATGGTGAATGATGTAGAGCACCTTGTTAATGTCTATAGGCATTATGTGTGCCTTCTCTACAAAGGAGGGTTGCAATACAGACTGGAGGCTGGTTAAATTTATACTCTTTGGAGAGGGCTTCTGGGAGGAACTCCTTTCCAGTATCTGTAATTAACAAGGGAACAGAACTCACAAGGATGTTTGAAAGCAGAAGAAGTGAAGGGATTTTCCAGGAAGTTCTTTATATTTGTGAAGTGGCCTCTGGCATTCTGGTAGTCCAGTCTCTTTATTGTCTAGGGTAAAACATTAAGTTGAATATTATAGCAATCTTTCCAGAGAGTTAAAGAGATAAACTTTGCCCTCTAGTGCTCAGGAAAGGGCCTGTCAGTTGTGACACAAAGCATCCAAGGTCCCCCATGTCCTTTATTAGCCTGGAAGGTCTTGTTTTAAAAAGGAAACAGAGTGCTGCTTTGGGGGCCCTATATTCCCCTATAATTTAAGCAGTGTCTAGACAACCGAAGGCTCAGGGCTTCTCCCCTGTTGATTTCAGGAGCCTGTAAAACTACAAAGGAAATTGCATATAGACATCATCCCATTGTGAACTCTCCCTCTATCAAGTTTGTTAAAAGCAGAAATTGAATTTAAGCGCCCTGAAGGCTGGGAAAGTTACATCAAAGGAATGGACATGTGTGTACGACCTGTGCTGACTGCCTCTCACTCAGGCAAGATGGATTCTTTATTATAAATAAGGGTTGGTGGTTTCTTCCTTCATGGGTGTGTCCAGGTTGCCTGGACTGAAAACTGCCTGAATATCTAAGGGTGTGTCCTAGACTCAAGTTGGTGAGTCTTGCTCTTTGGTGGTCTTTGTTCCTAGAGGTTTTACATTTTGCTAGTTAGCTTTCTACTCATGCATCTGCATACCGCACTACAGATTTTAAGCTATGCTTTACCTGAATCATATCCAAGAATCAATTTTGTCTGTGTGTGAGATGTTGACACCACATGTGGTACACAAACATGTGCATTCCTTAATGCAATTCCCCCAGCCCACAGGGAGCTTAAACTCAGTTACTTCTTATAATAAACTTGCTGTGTAATCCTGACCAAATGGCTGTCTCCAAAAATTCTTTCTGGATGGAGCCTGCATCTCATTATTATGGCAGAGCCTCCAGATGGTAAGAAGTCTGACAGCTAGGCACTCAAAGGTAAAGAAAATAGCACTTTATTGCAAGCACCAGTGCTGGCTCAGGGGTATTGTTACCCAAAGTTGAGTGATGGGAGGCCTAGGGGAGCTCCTTTTATACTCTTAGGTAATGATTCATCTCCTTGGCTACATGTGGTTTCTACTGGCAACTCTTATCAGTTATATACAGCTGCAGAGTAGGGAAGCTATGCTTGCTTATCCTTCGTTGCAATAACAGGACCTAGCTGCAGTCTCCATAGAACAGAACTTAGCTATGACCTCTGTAATATGATAACAGGATGTAGCTAGTGTCCGCAGTACTGTGGAAAATTCCTGATAGACTAACTTTTGCATTGGGGTCAGGGAAAAGGTCTTCTACCACAACACAAATTCAATAAAATAATAAGAGCTTTGTAAAGAATTTAATGAATGATGTAACTGCTAAGTAGTGAGTCAGCGGAGGCAGAGGGGAAAATAGTCTTGCAATAAAAATCAGTCTTGCAATAAAAAAGGAGAGAGACTGTGATTGGTGCCAATCTAATGTCATCCAATAAAGGGGATCCACTTGAATGCCCCTGGGTGTAGATGAGGGCTACTAGACTCCTTGAACCTAATCTGTAGCACCTCGTGGCCTATACCACTCTTGGAATATGGCCCTCCCTCATCTTATATCTTAAAGGGTGTACTATCATTAGTAAATTCCATTTCCCTTTGCTTTTAAATGGCTGCTCTTGATACAGCGAGAGTTCAAGATGGAATGCTGCCTACCTGAGTCACACCATACAGTTTCTTTTCTGAGTACTGGAGACCAAAGCTTATTTCATTAACACCCTGGAAATATTTCTATAATATTCAACTTAATGTTTTACCCAATACAACTAAGAGCCCAGGACCACTTCACAGACCTGGAGAACTTCCTGAAAATCCCCTCACTTCTTCTGCTTTCAAACGTCCTTATGAGTTCTATTCTTTCGTTAATTACAGATAGTAGAAAGGTGGACTGCATGTTATGTCTCTCCTGTCCCACGACAAACCAAGCAGGCTCTCTTTTGGAGAGTATTTTAGGCAACCAAAGGCTGAGCCCAGATGGAAGATGAGGATGCACTTGCATAATTTAGAGCAAGCGCAGAAAGAGTGGTGTAAATTAGAGTGGGGTGAGGTGCTTATAAGCGGGAACCCAAGTAAATTATTTGTAAATTCATCACTTGGGCTATACACACACCAGATTCAATTTGCAAGACATACACAAGACTCCATTTGCAAGCAATTAGGGAAGTTCTTTATCTGTTGGTGATTTACCAGTTGCCTGCAGCTTTTCAGTAAGCTTAGATTTCAGGATGTTTTATGGCTCCGCTAGCTCCAGTGGTCTTTACTGCTTGCTGTTTTCATGGCTGTTGGGAAGCGGCAGGCAGGACTTTTTAACCCTTACACATGTAGCTCCTCCTTCCCAAGTTTACAAATCCAACCAGTATGCAGTATGCAGTGCAGCTCTTCCTGCCCAGGAGACTCTGTCCCTTGTTTTTGCTTTCTCCTCCATTTTCTCTAACCAACTTACAAAACTGCATTCTAATGCTCAAGAATTCCTTTTTGAACCATTGGCCGCCGGACCCCAGAGCCTCCCACATCATGCTGACTTCGTTGTCCCCCAAGTGGGTGAGAACTACAAAATCTCTTGGACTCACAAGAACTGCATCATGAGCCCCAAGATCATCGTAGTAACATATTACATTATGTGGTGACCCAGATGGGACAATAAAAGATATACTGGGAAGCCCCTTTTGCCCGCTTTTTCTCTCATTGGGGTCCACATTGTGATAGGAGGAATTTGAAAATGTACAGAGGTGATGTTGCAAGGTGGAGGGACTTGACAACCATACTATTTTATAGGCAATGTCACCAATGAAAATCTTTGTAATCATATATGGAAAAGTGTTGTGCTGCACTAATTGTAAGGTATAAGAGATGGAGCCTCAGCACAATCGGGGCTCAGCCTTTGGATGAAAATTCATTGAGCCCTGCCACCAAAAAGTATAAACTTTGCTTCCTGATAATGCCTTGGTGTCCCATTTCCGTGCTTGCTGGGTCTGCAACATCTCTGGTGCATTGGCTGGGAAATCAAGATGATATTTTCACACCCTTGTCACTGGAGTTCAACACTCAGATCTCTAGGAGAGCCACCCCTTTCTGGCACCAACAGACCTTTTGTTCCAGGGGAGATTGTCGCACTGCCAGAGAGCTGAGGCGCAGCCCTCATTAACACAAAGGAACCCAGAAAGGTTTAGGAACCAAAATGGGGAGCTCCGCCTATCAGATTGGTAAGAACTCGGGTTCATTTGGTAAGCCTTCCCTGAGGAAGCAGAAGGGGAGCCTGATCACTCCCCAGAGTCACTCTAGTACTTCTAGAGAGGGACGGAACAGTGACTCTTAGGTATTTGGGACTGGAGTGGAGACTTTGTGCAAATGTGTGTGATTGAGTTGTAGCTTGGCTACAAAATAAGTGTGGACCCCGTGTAGGTGCAGTGTCTGGCTAGGTGACCGCGTCCAGGTCACCAATAAGGGGTACTTCTCTTCCCTTTGTGTCAGGAGAGGGAACAGCTTACCTCTCCCCTCAAACCCCCCGTCCCTTGTGTTTCTGTCTTGCAGTTCCTTAGGAGAAGGAAATGGAAGTCAAAGCAAGCCTACACCCTTGGAGTGTATGATCAAAAATGTCAGAAAGGGATTTTCTGGGGATCATGGAGTTAGGTTAACCCCAGGCGGACTAAGGACCCTCTGTGAACTGGAATAGCTCACGTTTGGAGTAGGGTGACCATCTGAGGGGTCCTTGTGGGGGCTCTGGGGTCTGGCAGTGAATGGTTCAAGAAAATTCTTGAGGGTTAGAGTACAGTTTTATAAGTTTATTAGAGAAAATGGAGGAGAAAGAAAGAAAAGCAGGAGAAAGTTTCCTGGACAGTAAGGGCTGCACTGCAGACTGGAGACTGGTTGGATTTATACTCTTGGGAAGGGGGTTATGGATGGACCCCCTTTCTAGTGTCTTTAATTGGCAAAATAAGTTCAAAAACAGAAGTAAGGGGATTGTCCAAGAAGTTCCCCAGGTCTGTGAAGTGGCCTCCAGCATTTTGGTGATCCGGGGCTCCTTGCTGCCTTGGGTAAACATTAGGTTGGAATCTTTCCAGAGGGTTAGAGATAAGCTTTGACCTCTTTGGCTTTTGGTGCTCAGGAAAGGGTCTGTCTAGTGACTCAGGCAGCATTCCATTCTGAACTCTCCCTATATCACCTGGACAGAGATGTAATTAATGGTGTGTACCATGTGATTGTAGGCATACCAGGGCACTCTTATCAGTTCCCATACATTGATAGCTGGCAAAACACAGTCTTCACTTGACCCAAATGGTTAAAAAGGTGTTTAGAAGAAAATGGTAGAATTATGCTAGCTGTCAGCCGTTTCCAAGTGCAGACCAGGCCCACAAAAGCCCATTTTGGCTGCTGAGTCTGAAGAGCTATCCCCTGCCATATGTACCACTGTACCCACCACTGCCTGCTGTGCCCATTCCAGCACCCTTGGGTTCCATCCCAGGAGGAGGAAAGGCAGTCAGGAAAGATGCCACCTTCAAGAGCTTCTGGAAGCTCCTAGCTCCGCCTTGGGCACAGTCTCACCCAGTACATTGGTTTCCACAACTACAATGAGACCACCACACCTACAATGTTCTAACACCTATCCCCCTTTGAGAAAGGTGTGTGGGTGTCACTAGTGGCAGTCATTGTTTGCCTTGGTGCTTAGACACACTGCAAATGCCTCTAAGAGAACCACTGACCCATGTGCTATGTTTGGGAGGGCCACATCCAAGGAAGACGGCGAGCTTTCATGTATCAGCTATTCACAACTACTGATCTCCTGAACTGGAAAATCCTTACTCCATCTTATACTGAAAAGCCTCAGGCTATGATAGACTTAATGCAGTCTATTATACTGATGCATAAACACTTTCTACACTTCTAAAACCTTGAGTGATACCAGAAGACTCTACTGAAGGGCCTGAAAGAAGGAGAGAGAAAGGTCACGAATATGAGTAGAATCTTGAAAGTTCTCCAGGCTTCAGAGGACAGTCCCAGTCAATTAATTCTATAAACGGCTATGTGAGGCCTTCTGCCTCTATACCCCTTTTGACGCCAAAGCCCCTGAACATCAACAAATGATCAATGCTACCTTTGTTGGGCAGGTCCAGGAGGACATAAAGTGTAAATTACAAAAATTAGAAAAGTTTGCTGGGATGAATGCTAGCCAGCTCCTGGAAGTGGCCACAGAGGTTTTAGTAGAGACCAAGAAGCCAAGCAGGAGGCTGATCGGAAAACAACGAAAAAGGTGGATCTACTTGCTGCAGCCCTTGTTGAGCAGCCTGACTGACCCAGACAGGGAAAGAGACGGGGCCAGGGAAGAGGTGAAGGAAGTTGCCAAGCAGATCTTACATGACAACATCCTGGGGTTGCCTTGGAAAGATATCAATGTGCCCATTGTTGTCAAACAATTCACTGGAAAATATTTCCCCCAGTGGTCCAGAAGGTTCCAGGAGCCTCCCCAGCAAAAGAAAAGGGAAAATATAGTCCACGGCCATTACCAACCAGCACAGCAATGGTCCGACCCTCCTGTGGAGGACATTGTGGAACTGGCTGCCTTGGAGGAATACAACAAAGACTAGGACAGACCAGGTTCCATCCCATTTAGCACCCTAGATCTTATGGTCCAGATAACAGTGGGGGGCCAACTCATGGACAATGGTTGACATCGTCGCTGAGCATTCAGTTGTGACCAAGCCTATAGGCCCTTTCTCTCAGAGACATGCAACTATCACAGGGGCCACTGGAAGTCAGTCATTGGATTTAAAGGACCAGTGTGGGTACACCCTTCTGCAATACATAGATGATCTTCTGATAGCAGGATGGTAACAGGAAGCTTGCCTAAGGGAAACTCATGCTACATCTTCCCTTCTTGTGGCAGGTTGGGTATAAGGTCTCCAGAAAAATAGGCCCAGACTGTCAAGCAACAGTTAAATATCTTGGCTTCCATTTGTCACAGGGGCAACAAAAACATGGTCTGGAGAGAAAACAAGCAGTCTTCTCAATCTCCATCCCCATGACCTGATGGAAAGTCTGTGAGTTCCTTGGGGCTGCAGGCTGCAGGAATCTGGATACTAAATTTCTCCCCCATGGCAAAACCCCTGTATGAGACCACAAAGGAGGTGGGGCAGGTTGAGAGCCCTTGCTATGGGAAAGCATGCAAGAAAAGGCCCTCAATGAAATTAAGCAGGCCCTTACCAATGCTCCAGTCCTAGGACTGCCAGATAAACCAAAACCTTTCTCCTTGTACATGCATGAGCACAGGGGAACAGCGGTTGGAGTGTTGACCCAAATGTCAGGTTCATGGCATCATAGGTGGCATATCTGTCCAAACAACTGGACACAGTATCCCAAGACTGGCCACCCTGCTTGTGGGCTCTCGCAGTCATGGCTGTTTTGGTTGCCAAGGCAGATAAACTCACCTTAGGACAAGAACTCACTGTTTGAGTTCCCCATTCAGTCCTAACTCTTGTAGAGTACAAAAGAAATCACTTGCTGGCCAATGCCAGAATGGTCAAATACCAAAGCACGCTCTGTGAAAACCCACGTAACTGGCTGGAAGTGGGTCAAGAGTCTAAACCCAGCTACCTTGCTGCCAGTGGGTCCAAGATCCCCAGACAATGACTGTTTGGAGAGTATGAACAAAAATTTCTTTAACTGGCCAGACCTGACAAACCAACCCTTCAGCAACCCAGATGTTGAGTGCTTCACAGACAACAGTGGTTTTGTCTGGAATGGAATGCAATTTGCTGGATATGCAGTAGTGACTCTAACTTCTGTTGTTGAGACCAACTCATTGCCAGTGGGCATCTCAGCACAGAAGGCCAAACTCATTGCTTTAGTTTGGGTCCTCCAGCTTGCTGTGGGACTACAAGTCAACATCTACACTGACTCCAAATATGCATTCACCACCCATCATATCCATGGAGCAATCTATAAAGAAAAGAGTCTCATCAACTCAGGGGGAAAAGACATTAATTATGAAAAAGAAATCCTTGAACTATTAGATACTGTATGAACACCAAAGAGGGTAGTCATCATGCATTGCTGGGGACACCAAAAGGGAAAATAGAAAAGCAGATAGAGAAGCAAAGAGTGCGGCCCTCAAGGGAAGTCAGGCTCCTTCCACCCTGACTGCCGCTCTGTTTCCCAGTCCCTTAGCCGAATGCGACCCAAAGTATTCACAACAATATACATGATTCGTAAGCGAACAGGGAAACTTCTTGCCAGATGAATGGTGAAAATTTGCAGATGGCCCGATAGCCATCCCTGAGTCTCTGGCTCCTACTTTCATCAAACATTTCCATGAGGGAACTCATGTTGGCCAAACAACCCTTGAGGCTACGATAGGCCCAAACTTCTTTGATAGTTTGATAAACTCAAAACACTCTAGGATAGGCTGAACTGTCTGTGAAAGACATGAACTGTGGCCTTGAAACAACCCCTGACAAGGACCAAGAATAACACCACAGGTGAAGAGTGTGGGTGGGATGCCATTTGAACACCTAGTTGTGGATCTCACTGAATGCCGAGACCAAGGATGCAAGTACCTACTCGTCTTCATCTGTATTTTCTCCAAATGGGTAGAAGCCTTCCCAACATGTACAGAAAAGGCCTGCGAGGTGGCCTGACTCTTGTTAAAAGAAATAATACTCCATTTTGGAATTTCAATCACCATCAGATCTGATAATGGGAGAGTATTTGTGGCTGAAGTGGTACAGTTTGTGGTAAAAGGTCTGGGAGTTACTTGGAAGTTATGTATGGCCTATCGACCCCAAAACTCAGCAATTGTAGAGGGAGTGAACTGGACTCTAAAGTTACAATTAGTTAAGGTAGCAGAAATAGTTCCCTGGATTCATCACAGCAGAGTAACTTAAAGCCTGCATCCCTTGAATGAATATGTGTTCTTGATCCGGCTCATCCTGGCAAGGTGACCATCAAAAACACCTACGCACCTCCTCAATTGACCCTGGACCCTGCCTTCCCAGAATCAGCAGGGGGCCACAGACAACAAGACAACAGCCCTACTCTAGTCATTCCAGAGGCTGACTAGTCTACACATGGCCAAAGATTTAGAGGATCAGTGTCTCCACTACCTGATGATCATAATTCATCTGTGTGCCCTGTCATTTCTAGCAGGTGTTACATTCTTGCCCTGGCCCTTGGAAAGGTCAAAGACTAAAGACTGTAACCAATGTATCCAAACAACTCATTCAGGAAATATTGTCTCTAAAACCTTAATTTTCCATACCCATTATCCATTTCAGGGGAAAAAAAAACATTGGGGTCATCTGAGTACAACAAAACTATTTACTCTATCTGTTCCCATGAAGGCCAGTATACCTGTTTTAAACCAGTTTACCTACCCAAAGAGGTTAGAAGTCAGAAGCTACTGCCAAGGGGGTACTCTAATTAATAGCACTCAGGTTTTAGATCCCTCAAAGCCAGTGTTTGTGTTCTTTCATGTGTGTACAGCCATAGCTAACGATGGGTCATTCCCAAGTACGTGTGGTAACTTAGACTGGGCAAGAACTTACAGGTCAAATAACAACTACGTGTTCCTAGAAAACATGGTATGGAGTGGTTGCCATGACCCAGGCTGGTGGTATTGCCCTTATTGGAGTTAGGTGTTTTCTGGGCTACCTGGAAAAAAGTAGAAAGAGCAACCCTCCTTCAGAAAGGAAAAATTATAGAAGAAATCACAGACAGAATGCAAAAAATTGCACACATCCCTGTTCAGGTGTGGAAAAGCTGGATCCCCAATAACTTGTTCAGTGGTTGGTTCTCAGCCTTAGACGGCTTCAAAACATTCATTGATACTGTGTTACTCATCATGGGAACTTGCGTAATTCTACCTTGCTTTGTTTCTTTTGTACTCTGAACCGTTACTAGAGGTATAGAAGCTAGAGTTGAAAGAAAAATTGCTGTACATGTGATAATGTTGTGGAAGTACAAACCTTAGATCAAGATGATGGTTTTTAACTCTGAAGGGATCCAAGCATCAAAGGGGGGAATGTGATAGGAGGAATTTGAAAATGTGATGTTGCGAGGTAGAAGGACTTGACATCTGTATTATTCTATAGGCAATGTAACCAATGATATTCTTTGCAATCATATATGGAAAAATATTGTGCTGCACTAACTGAAAGGTATAAAACATGGAGCCTCAGCACAATTGGGGCAAGGCTGAAGAGAAACAGTTGACTGAAGTCATTTGTGTGCTGCCAAGATGATGACAGAATGCACATGAGTAATTCTGGGACCAAAGGAAAGTGGTCCACTTGGTAGTGGTGGTAGAGAGTGAAGGTGATAGAGAATGAAGGGATCCATAGTGGTCAATTCCTGGAGCTTGGAAGAGGGAATAGTTGTAGGGTGTGGTCCAACACTCTGGGTGGCTACTCTGGGATTGAGAGGAAGTTTTTTATTTAAAAAAATGTAAGCTATTGGGCAGGTACTCTGGGATGGAAAAACAGTTTTTAAACCATTTTGTTGTCCTTTTCTAGCTCCTAGAAGGAACTGCAAATGTTTAGGGTTTGGAAGTAAAAATAATTAAATGTGTTTCTACATAAAAATATATCAAAGCCGGGTTTCTTTTAGAAAGAAAATTTAGACAAGTAAATAAGAAGAATATTTATGAAAGAGGTATTTTAGAATGTTTAATATAATTAAGAGCACATCAAGGAAAGCACCTTTGTCTTAATTAAAGATAAAATTTAAACAAACTTTGGCTTGTAATAGAAAGTCTAAATGAATGTTTGTGTAATACAAATTTAGAAAGAAAAAAATGACTCATAGGTGGTCTATGAAAGAAATTTAAGCAGAGACATTGTAATTTTTTGTAATTGAACAGTGAATGTTGGAGTATATCTATATAATATAATGCACAGAAAGAATATTAAAACAAAAACCAACCCTGTTAGTTTTCCCCACACAGTGTCAAATAGTCTGGATGCCAAACTTGCACTATCTGCTCAGTACTAATGCAAGGCAAAGGATATATACCCATGTTATGGGGAAATGGCCAAAATTAAACAATAGGGGATTTCATAAAAATATTATTTTGGTTTCATGACTTTCTATCTTTCCCTTTTTGGAAATCTTGCAGATTTTTGTTCTCAAAACATTCTGGGGAAGGTAAAATTTGTACATGTGCATGTTAACTGAGTTTACTGTAATAAATTAATTATATGTAATGTTTTTAATATGAATCTATTTGATATAAATCTATGATTAAGGCCAAAATACATGATGGTTGGTTTAAGTCACCATAAAATTAAAATTATAAATTAAAAAAGTATTCAGAACTCTCATGTGAATTTGGAATAATTAATTAAGATATATAAATTAATTGGGGGAAATATACATATATTTAGCAGATTCAAGAAAATCAAAGTGTATGGCCTAACTATAAAGATCAATCTTTAAGAAGTAATGATTGGTTTAAAGGTACCTATACATAAATATTTTGCCTGACATGTAGTTATGGTTTTGCTAGGTTGTGAATCAGTGGAAGCAGGGGGCAAGGGGAACAGAGGCAGTCTTCCAATCAAAGAGAAAAGAGACCATGAGTGGTGTCAATCCAATGTTATCCAAAGAGAGGAACTATTACTGTTAGTACGCCATCTGAGCAGCTTATTGGGACTCATGTGAATAAATATCACTGCAGACACAGTGCATTGAGGGGAAAAGAATAGTTTGATTTGTAATAAAGGGAAAATTGACAGGGAAAAAAGGGGAGTACACATCTCAATAAAGGAGGTGGGGGGCTTGAGGGCTCAAGTGAAAACCCACACATATTCTACTAAGGTTGCACATATTTATCAGGTGTCTTCCCCGGGACCTCTAAATCCACTCTAGGGACATTTCTCAGTGGGGATTTCCATGATAGACTTTCCCCCAAGAACACGTGTTTCCTTAAGTGTGTCTGCTCATTATCTATAAAAATGAGCCAAATTAATAAGCCCATATGTAATCTTATGTGAAGTCTCTTATAATGAGGCAGAGAGGTCAGTTGCAGATAACTCTGAATCACTGCATTTGTGTTGTGAGTCAGTCTGAGTGATGAGGGCATATACAGAAATGCATCACCTTATCTAGTCTTTCTGGGCTTCTTTGTGTTGGAAATTTTTTTCCTGGGCCCTTTTAGTGCCTGGTTATGAAGCTCTGTTGTTATTAGAAATGTATAACCCTTTGGTGTCTGGTCTGTTTCAGTGCCTTATCTGATATTCTTTTAGGGCCTTATTTGTTGAGATACCTTTCCTGTTCCATTTGTGTAAGTGCCTTATCTGACATTCTTTGGACCTTGTTTGTTAGGGTGCCTCTCCTGTTCCAGACCCCCACTAGTTAACCTATCTAACACTAGGGTGTCCTTGAGCGGGAATAAGGGCTACTAGACACCATAAAAACCTGAGCCTGAAGCTCCTCCTGACCTTTTCCCCTTTTAGAATATGTCCCTGCCCTTATCCTATCTCTTTAAGTGGTGTGTTATCTTCAATAAATCCCATTTTCTTTTGTTGTGAAATGGCTGTGCTAACTTCTTTGTTCTCCACCTGTGTGAGTCTGACAAATCTTCTCTGTGCTGACAAGAACCTAGGAGTATGACACAAGGACACTTGCAGTAACAGATTTAAATGGAAAATATGAATTTTTTGGTGTTCATCTCTATTTTGAAAAAATAGATGTTGTTAAGATTTGTTCATGTATAATTGAATCATGAAGGATTCCTTCTATGGATTACTAAATTCATGGAATAAATTAATCTGCATATTTCTATGGGTTTAGACAGCATGGGAAATTTTTCATAAATAAGACTGATTTTGCTTAAATTGTTTGATTTCAAACATCATCCTGGACATTGCTGGTTAAGGAAATGCCTAAGATATCTTTAACAATAAATTTTATAAGTGTCTAGAATATTAAGCAAATTGTAACTGTGAAAATCTCTTCTAAGTTATGTTAAATAATAAGACTTTAGATTGTGCTACTGAGATGTTAATGCCTGAATTTAGGTAAACTTCTGAGAAAGAACTAAGAGTTTGAGTTCTTAAAATCACATGTCCTATGCCTTTTAAGGCATTGATGTATAGTAGAGCATATCATTCACGGATTCTGTAATCTGGAAAATGTTGATAAAATAAACTGTTGTATTTAATTTGTAATTGCTTAAGATCAAGGTTTTAAGGGTAAAAATTGCAATTCATGTAAGATATTAAAATCAATATAAAAGGAAAGTATATTTGCATGTAAAGAAATGTTAGATTTATGTGAAGAAAAAAATGAATATAAATTTATGTGAACTTAAGCTTTTACTTCTCTCATCAGATAAAGGAAAACGTATTCTTAAATTGTGGTTAACATTTAATAACAAATTGCAAATTTTTAAGAGTATCTCTATCAGGTCTTTGATAAAAATAACGGTACAAACTGAGTACTGTCAGTACTATAAAAATTTGGTTGCTGTGTAACCTTAACATCACAAATCTAAAGTATGAATGAAAAGGTGCTTTAAGAGAAATATGGTAAATTTATAGAGCTCCTAATATATACCACATAAAGTATTCTCCCTCTGTAGGGGAAATATTAAACAAATTGGAATCATTTAGTATATGCAACCTTATGGGAAGCATTGTCAAAACACAGGTTAATTCTTGGCTTACTCAGCAAATGTCCATACAGAAATGCAATAAATAATATGTAGGTTATATGTAATTCTTAAAAATTTAATATGTTCTTTCATAATTCCTGTAATTTTTGGTATAATTATAAAATTTTGTATGTCACATAATCAAAGTTTCAGAACATTATAATAGCTTTTTGATGAACTTCAAAAATCATTTGGATCAAAAGTTATAGAATCCTAAATTCCAAAATAATTTTTCACAGAGACAAAATAAAAAGGCAAAGTTTCCAGCAAGCAAAACCTCATCTTGAATCATAGAGTGACAGAATGTTTATTCCCAGAGATCCAGATGCCAAGGAGCACTGTTAGAGGAGCCAGAGTCTAGCCTTGTGAGGATGGAGAGTAAGGGTTCAAGTCTTTACCCATCACTACCTTCCAGTGGGAAACTCCCTGAGGACACTCAGTGGGTTTTACTGTGATATATAGGCAGAAGGGGGAAAAAAAAGACATTTTCCTTCATACAAGGTATCTGCGAGGCTTCCATTCTTTTCTTTTCCTAATTTCAATTTTTGTTTCATAGATGGGAAAACAACCCTGTGTCCCAGTTGAAATTTGGCCCTAAGACACTGAGAAGGAAGAGGATGGTATTTTTCTGTAACACTGCTTGATTTTAATATATAGTTGGTGTTTGTTCTGCAGTGAAATTCAATGTTTCAGTATTGCTTAATGCCTCTTTGCAGAATTAAATAGAAAAATGAGGCTGAAATTATATCTATATTCTAAAAATATCTTCTTGCAACTTCACCTTATATAAATTCAAGTAATTGAGTGTTATGATCCAAGTGATAAACCTGTTATTAATAAATAAGTGAATTACATCAATACGGACTCTTATATTCTCTAATATTGTGTTAATATTTCTCATGGTATCATAAAACTGAGATGGGTGAGAACTTATAAACTTATGAGAAAGCAGAATTTAAAGAGAACAGAAATTAATGGCAGTGAATACAGCTTAAAACAAGAATTAAATTTAGGTCTGGGGAATAACTTCTAGAAACCCAAGAGTTTATGTGACAGTATATACATGCACTTTCTTCTGAGGTTAAACATAAAGATAGACATATCGATTTATTGGTAGAGAAAAGCAATTAATTAAAATCTAAATAAATGAAGTATTTATGATTGAAGCAGCATCAATTTACACCTAAAATTACTTAGCACATGAATGTTGTTTATATTGATCTATTAAATAATAAAGATCTATAATACTAATTTTAGCATTATTTTATTACAGCTCTCTCTCAACTGACAAAATCCAAATGGTGTTCTTTTAGAAGTATTGAAGACAGCTTTATTATGTGCGAGCCAGATATAGAATCTGAGTCCCAAAATACTTTTGGGGTATACTTTTATTGGTGAGGGAGAGGGGGAGGTATAAATTAGAACAAGAATTACAAATGGAATTCATTTATCCATCTGTGAATTCCTCAAATAGGCAACATATAGGATTGCAAAATGCACATAGGGTTCCATTTTCAGGTGAAAAGAACAAGTCCTTTTATCTAGTCAGTAGCTTCCAGTCAGTCTAGACTGCCAGGTGCCCATTGGCTTGGCCACTGTTGGTCCACGGCAGCTAGAAACTGGGGGTGTGGCTTCCTTTCTTCTACAATTTCAGTCAAAATTTGTTTAAGTAATGGAAAAGTAAATCTTTATATTTTTTATAAATATCAGCTTCCATTTTCAATAATAAATTTAAAAGGCCTTTGAACTAGTACCCTTCGGAAGTGACATCCTCCATTATTTCTACTAAGCAACTCATCTCTCATCTGAATGGTTTGGTATTATTGTCATTATTTTACTGAGTTAAGGAAGTTTTTAGAATGACTGATACATGAGGTACTCCAGTAAACAGAAGTTTTTTCAAGAAGAACTGAATCATGTGTTTTTTCCTCTTCTCCTGTAAACTGTTCATAAGCATTCTTATTTTTCATGGCAAATTGTTTACTTGCAAAACTACAATAAGAAGTTGTTTCTCTACAACGAGGGACTATTGGAGACATAGCTGCTTGTCAAAGCTTTGACTTGAATGTCATATTTGAGGATAATGGACAACTTTCAGAGACTAAGATTGACCTTACATAGCACACAGGAAATCAGCACAAAACCTTGCTCATGGGGTTTCATGTAGTTTAAAAATGGTAAGAAAAGTCATGCCTTGGAAAGTCAGTCGCCCAAAAACATATTGGGAACCTCAAGGAATGAGGAGCTACTCAAACTTGCAAGTGCTTCAATGGGGTCCAAGGTCTTAGGTATGGACCTGAGACCTGAAGTGCCATTAAATCTCAATATGATGTCCTGTGAGACTCCAGCAAAGCAAACTAAAAATGTCTATGTAATTTTTATTTCTTTGCTTATACAAATAACAGGTCAAACTTATTAAAACACTGCAAATATTGAAGAAATTGGAGTAAAGGAGAGAATGTTTTAGTAACATATCTTATTGGGAATATAAAATTTTAGTTAATTGTTCAGTTCACATCCACTGACTTCTGAAAGTATCAATTTAATTTATGATTAATCAGTGTGTTTCTAGCCTTTTCCTATAGGTATTTATCCTCATCCTATTGGCCCAGAAGATGTTGATTTGCCTTATATCTTCAAATGGTGGTGCCACAATGCTAGCCCTTACCAGTGGAAAAAGCAATTCTTTATCAAGGACTTCTTGATGTCTCTTCCCTGAGCCCAGCAAAGAGGAGGTACCAAGACCCAACTGCACCCCATTTTCAGCAGGAAGTAGCCAATGATAAGAAAATGACATCCTTCCTCCCTAGATAATTCCAGGTGTTACAACTCTGCTAGTTGACAAAAGCCAAGCATGTGTTCTTTTGGAAGTATTATAGGCAGATTTATTATGCATGGGCCCAGTAGGAGTTGTCTCCAAAAGTCTGAGCCCTGAATGAAAATGGAGGTACACGTTTATAGGTTTAGGGAGAGAAAATGGTGCAAATTAAACCGGGAGTGACAAGCAGGAACCCAAATTAATTGCAAATTCTCCATAATATACATAAGATTTCAGTTGCAAATAATTAGGGAAGTTTGTATCTTATCAGCTCTCTGTGCATTTAGAGAGACAAAGGAGTGCAAACTAAGGTAGAAGTGACAAGCAGGAACAACATTAATTGTGAATTCTCCACATAGAATATACATAAGTTCTGCTTGCAAATAGTAAGAGAAGTTTGTGTCTATTAGCTCGGCAGTTGTCATGGCTAGTAGAATGGCGGGCAGATCCTTCCTCTCCTTTCTGCATTTTGATGATTTTCTTAGTATCATGGCAGCGGGAAAGTGACAGTGGGAAAATGGCGACTGGCTTTTCTCCTACATTGGTACCAGCTCCTTGATGGGGGAATGATAGGTAGTGAGTCAATGGAAGCAGGGCTGAAGGGAATAGAGGCAGTCCTCCAATCAAAAAGGTAACAGACCGTGAGTGGTGCCAATCTAATATTATCTAATGAAGGGGATCCACTTGAATGCCTCTGGGTGTAGAGAGGGCTACCAGACTCCTTAAAAACATGAGTCTGAAGCTCTTCATGATCTATTCCCCTCTTGTAATATGGCCCACCCTTATCCTACCTCTTAAGGGGTATGCTATTTTTAATAAATCCCATATTCTTTTGCTTTCAAATGGTTGTGCTGACTTCCAAGTGGATGGGCCCAACATAATCTCTCAGGCTGACAACCCTAGAGCATGACCTCAAGATCCTCATAGTAACATAACACTATGATATTAGATATTTAAGGGGATGAGTTGTATAAAATAAAAATTATCTACAATTGACACTAATGGTGGTTTGTACTTGTATTCCTTTATCCAAAACACTTCTCCAGAATTTACCTTACCTTTCCAGATCAGGTAGTGACTTCATCTCCAAGAGTCCTAGAATAGTAATAAAGGGATGCTTTCTCTTTTTTGAAAAAAAATTCCATCATTTGGCAGGTATCAGTCTTGTAATATCTCATAAATAAATTTATCTTAGCACATTTGTTTTACAAAAAATACACAGATATCTGTCCACTTATTCTTTTCCTTTTAGCTCTTTTAAGTTTTCCTGATTACATATGGTGAAAGAGGCATTTAAGTGCAAATGATCTCAGTTGCCACTCTTTCTATTGCTAACTTATCTCATGAATGAGAGAGTAAATGGAAGAAACAACAGAAGCAGGCAGAGCTTGGGGTAACAAAATGGCAGTGCTGCTGTTATTGCCTTATTTGAATTTGCAAACAGTAGGGTTTCCTGGATTGTTTACCATTTATTTGGCGGTGGAAAGATTCAGTGAGTAGGTTTTAGTAAAAGTCCACAAGGTCCCAATTTGTATTTTATTATCTTTAGTTAATAAACTATGTTTAATTACACAGACAGTTTTTAAACATCTTAATAGTTTGATTCATTAAGGACTTGCAAATATGCAAAAAAATCAATGAATTTCTCCAATCATAGTAATAATTATCTCAATGCCCAGTCAACATTGCATTTACCTTATGAAAATAGTTTGACGCTTATGATATAGAGCACTATCAAACCTACTGACTCAATTTTTACCTAGGTAAAAAGTCAAAAAGGGATCAGTAACAAAGTTGACCTCCTTTGAATAATCTCACTTTTCTGCTATTATTTGTATTTTGACAACCATATAAAACATCTGAGTCATCTATCCTTCGTCAGGGGAAAAAACACGTTGAATACTCACATGTCTAATATAGAAAGCAGTACAACAAAGAGAAAAAAATATTATGAATTTTGAAATTAGAAAGTTACAATTTTTTAGCCTTAGCTGCGACAAAAATTGGTGACAAAGCTAGATTTATGGTTTAATTGAGCCTTAATTTAATCATTTGAATAAAAATACATTAGGGCCAGGTTCAAAGCAAAGATAAGTATATATTGTTTTCAATTATCTACTAACTGAAGCGTTCCTGTGCGTGTTAGTTCTTTATCAAATAGGATAATATGTATTTGTTCACTTCCCAATATTGAATTTCTAAAATTATCTTGAGATATTATTTATATTCATTACTGAAAGGTTTTTAATCTGGGCTCTGCCAAGGAAAGACTGCCATTCAGACAAAAAGTCGAATAGCCAGGGCTTTATTGGGGTTTGCGCACTCCAGCGAGGTTCTCCGGTCTGCAGAACAGGGGCGGTGAAGTTGCGCCCGAGCAAAGGGAAATGCGCTCTTAAGCAAAAATTTCACGGACTTTATGTGTGGCGATTGGACATTGGTTCTATAACTCCAGGTGTCGGCTTTTCATTGGTGACTAGCCCAGAGCCCGGTTGCCATGCGGATGTCTGCCTTGGCCCGTGCCTCAGTTTCGATTCCTCAGTTTGACGTCAGCCGTTTTCTTTCCCGGGTATGGCTGCCATTTTGTCCCTCCCGGCCAGACTAATAATTACCTTTTAATCATAGATATTATGATTTAAATCTACTTTTCAACTGAAATTTTTATATTCTGCCCATTTGTTTTATTCATCTTGTATTTTCTGGTCATTTTTAAGTCCCTTTTGCAGACTAATATTTGTACAGACTATGATATTCACTATCTATAATTTATTTGTCATGAACTACCAATTTTTCTTGGATTTTGTTGGGCAAGTTCTATTAGAGTCCATGTTTTATAATGCTTCTCTTTTTTTTCTTTTTTAAATGTGTGAGGATGCTATCAAATTATCTATTGAAGTATTCATATGTATCTCTTCAGCCCTTTCCTCACCATGTGGGTTTTTCCTTAAAAACTCAGGCCACCAGCAAGGCGAATGGAGTCTTAGCCTTCTTTGAATGGCTCTATCCTCTCTCTCTGCGCTCCACTAATAAATCCCCAACTTTCTTAATCTCTGTGCCTGACTGATATGTGGAGCCACCCTGAACCCATGGGGTCTGGACATCCCTTGGTCACCTTCATTCCTTTACCCTCTAATTAAATCTCTGTTTGCTCACTTGCTTGACTCTGTAATGGGTTCTTTGAGCAACCTGAAACCCCATAGTAACCACAGTATTACATCCTGTTAATTTTGTTTAGGTTTTTCTGATTACTTGCATTGTTCTTTGTATCCTATATATGAGTCAAACTATTCCATAGTTTCTATTTTTTGTCTGACTTGTTTTACTTAGCATAAATACCTCTACTCCCATCTATGTTGTTGCAAAAAACACAGCTTCATTTTTTAACAGCTGCATAGAATTCTATTGAGTTATGCTATAACTTTGTTATCCAGTTATCTGTTGATTAGCATTTAAGTTATTTTCATATCTTGGTTATTATGAATTCTGTTGTAATAAACATAGGGCTATATAGTTAGATATAGATAGGTATACATATATATCTATATCTATATGTATCTATATCTCTCTATAATATATATATATTATGGATCTTTATATACATATCCTGTAAGTCACCTTTTGCATTCAAGAGACACATATACATTTGAAACTAACCATAAGATCAAAGTTTTTAGTTGGAAGAAAATACTAATCAAAATAAATCAGGGAGAACCATGCTTGTAAAAGAAAAAAAATATTTTCAACTAAGGTAGATAACAAAAGATAAAGATGGACATTATATAATTATTAAGGGTTAAAATAAGCAAAAAGATATAACTCAGCATTATATGTACTAAGTGAAGGAGCAAAACATACAAAACAAATATTAGTAGAACTAATGTGAAAAATAAATAGTAAAACAATATTGATAAGAGACATTTGCACTCCATGTACAACAATGGACATATTAATTGGGCAAAAGATTAGCAGGAAACAACTGTGTTACATGACCAATTAGAATTGATGAGCTTAATAGGCATGTACTGAATACTACATCCAACAACTACAGAATTCATATTCTTCTCAAGTGTTCATGGGACATTCTTAAGGATAGATCAAATATGAAGAAAAATATGATTCAAAATGTGCACATTACAATTATAGCAATGAGCGTCTCTGTTCATGATAATTATACTAAAAGTGAACCAAAATGGTGAAATATTCCCAAATCTGTGGATGTTAAACAACATACTTCTGAAAGACACATGGATAAAAGAATAAATCAAAAGAATTTAGAATACACTTGGAGACAAATGATAATGAAGACATGAACTACAAGAAATTATGGGATGCAGCTTAAGAAGTACTAAGAAAGAAGTCTATTAAAATCCAGACCCACCTCAGTAAGTAAAAAAACTTGCAAATAAGCATTCTGAACCTACATCTAAAGCAACTAGAAAAAGAAGAAAAATTGAAGCAAAAAGTTAGCGTAAGGAAGAAAATGATAAAAAGTAGAGAAACAAAAAAAAAATGGAAATGAAAAGACAATTCAGAAGATCAATGAAACCAAAAGCTATAATAGACAACAAAAATAAAAATTCATAAACCTTTGGCTATGTCCACTAAGAGAATAAAAGAGAGAAGACTAATGCAACTAGAATAAGAAATGAAATGGTTAAAGTTACAACAGTTAACTTCAGAATTACAAAACATCATTAAGTGACAACCATGAACAACTATATGACAATAAGTTGTACAACCTCAAAAACATGAACTGAATTTTAGAAACATGAAGCCTACCAAAACTAAATCAAGAATAAATGGAAAACCTGAACAGGACCAATATAAACAATGAAATTAAAGAGGTAATCAAAAGTCTCCCCCAAAATAAAGCCCCAGCACCATACAGATTTACTAGAAAATTTCAAAAACCTCAGAGAAAAATAAATGCTTATTTTCAAAATGTTTTCCAAAAACTTAAGAAAGGGAACACTTGCAAATAATGTCCGAGAGACCAACATTGAACTGATATCAAAAGCAGATAATAGGGTCACCAAGAAAGAAAATTACAGATCAATATTTCTAATGCACATAGATGAAAACATACTCAACAAAATGCTAGCAAATCAAATTCAAAAATACATCAAGGGATATTCATTATGAAAAAGTGGGATTCAAGGATGATTCAACATATGGAAATCTATTAATGTATTACACCACATCAGGAAATGCAAAGAGAAAAATCATCCTTTTGCCACTTTCCTTATTTCTGTTAGCTTATTTTTTCATTTCCAGATAAAATTTAAATTTGTCTTTATTTTCCACATAGATCCAGGAATTTTTCAAAGGAATGTTTTATCTCCTCCTGTTTGTGGTTCTTCCAATCTTTTTCCTGCTTCATTTATAGTTTCAAAGTCTTGTGAGTGGAGATGAAATTATAATTTTACTTTGCTATATTTATTAAGACTTTTGCATGTCTCAATATATGTTTTATTCTTGAGAATGTCCCATGAGTACTTGTGAAAAATATTTTTTATGGTGGTACTGAAAAGTGGGATTTTGTTGTTGTCATTTGTCATATCATCTGTGTATTTCATGTACCTAGTAGCCATATGTGTATCTTCTTCAGGAAAATATCTTTCCAATTCCATTTCTCATTTTTTCATTAGATTCACTTGCTTTTCTGTTATTGAGTTTTATGAGTTCTTTGCATATTTTGGATATTAAGCTCTTGTCAGAAATATTGAATATAAATATCTCCCAGTTAGTAGGCTGTCTTTTTTTTCAGTGAGGTTTTCTTTTGCTGTAGAGGTTTTGTTTGATTTAGTACCAGTTGTTTATTTTTGTTTTTGTTTCCCTTGATACTGGAGTTGTGTTCCCAATGACTGAACTAAGACTGATGTCATGAAATTTCTTTCCTATGTTGTCTTCCAAGAATTTCAAGCTTTTTAATCTTAGGTTCAAGTCTCTAGTTCATTTTGAGTTACTTTTTCATGAATCATTTTAATGACTGGTCTAGCTTCGTTCTATCATATGGGGCTATCCAGTTTTCTCAATACCATTTATGGAAAAGACTTTGCTTTTTCCATCATATGTTTTTGACTCCTTTGTCATATATTGATTTTATGTGTACGAGTAAATTCCTAGTGATTCAGTTCTATTCCACTGATCTGTGCCTCTGGTATTATTCCAGGATCATAACATTTTGATCACTATTGTTTTGTAATATAGCTCAGTGTCTGGGAGTATAATCCCTATAGATTTTTATTTTTTTCCTCATCATTGCTTAGGTGATTTGGAGTCTTTTGTTGTTCCCTACAAATTATAAGATTTTTTTTCTATTGCCTTGAATAAGCCTGCGGGATTTTAATTGTGATTGCTTTAAATCCGTATATTGCTTTAAGTAAGATGACTATCTAACTTATGTTGATTCTTCCCAAACCTGAGCAAGGAATATCTTTTCGTCTCTGTGTATCCTTCTCTATTTCTTTTAACAAGAGGTTATAGTTTTCATTGTATGTGTCCCTCACTTCCTTTGTTAAGTATTTTCTAAGATATTTGAATCTTTTTACTTTTATTTCAAATGCTGCAATTTTTAAATTTTTTTTCTAGTCTGTTGTTTACATACAAAAATTCAGTGGAATTTTGCGCATTGAATTTGTAGAAAGCTACCTTATTCATTAATAAGTTGTATTGGGCCTTTTGGACAATGCTTTATGGTTTTCAATATATCTAATCATGTTACTTGCAAAAATGATAGTTTTACTGCCTCCTTTCCAATTTTGATTATTTTGTATTTTTCCTGCATAACTTCACTAGCTAAGACTTCCAGTATGGTATTAAATAGCAGTGATGAAAGTGAGCAGTCTTGCCTTGTTCCTGACCTTAGAGGAAATGCTTTCAATTTTTCATCATTGACTATGTCCATCTCGATCTTTTGTTGTGCTATTTGTTTGGAATTCTTTCTTATCTGATATATTTGTGATTGCTCCTTCGTTTTTGGTTGTCATATGACTGTAGGATTGTCTCTAACATTTAATTTTAGCCTTTGAAGTAGACTGAATGAAGACTCTAATAGTCAGTGATCTAGAAAATAAAGCAGTAGAACGAATTCAAGTAGATCAGCAAAAAGAAAATAGAATTAAAAAAATGAAAACAGCATACATTAACTAGGGGATAAAAACAGAAAGAACAATGTGCACATGATATAAGCACCAGAAGAAAAGAGATAAAAGGGTGTAGAAGTTATATTTTATTAATTGATAGCTGAGAAGTTGTTGAGAATTTCCCTATTCTTTAGAAGCAGACCTCCAGATCTAGAATCTCAAAGAGTTCCAGTAAAAGAAAGCCAAGGACTCCAAATAAAGTCATATTGTCAATATATTTGGTGGAGTGGCAGTTAGGTTCATTATAGGTTCATCATAGGGAGAGTAGGTCACATACCCCTGCTTTTGAGTCCTGGGTCCAGTGAAATACAGGGAGTGTGAATAACTGAATAAAAATAATGTAAAGTGCTTTTTTCTCTCTCTTCCTGTCTTTTACCTACTCTCCTTCATTCCTGCCTACACTTTTCCTTTTAAAAAAACAGATTGTCATTAAAATGTCAAAAATATAAGGTAAAGCTTCTAAAAAACAAGGAGAGAAAATGAGATACATACAGTCCCTTAAGACTGTCAACAGATTTGTCACTTGAAATTTTACAGACAAGAAAGGAATGACATGATATATTCAAAGTGTTGAAATAAAAGGACTTCCAATAAAAATTATTCTACTTTGCTAGGTTATTATTTAGATTTGAAGGAATGGTAAAGACATTTTCAGATAGGCATTAAGTTAAAGGAATTCATCACCATGAAACCAGATTTGCAAGAAATGCTAAAAAGTCCTATAAAATTAAAATAAACCTTACCCTAAAGCTTAAAAACTTAAAACTATAAAAGAAGTGGTGCAGGAAAGAAAAATGTGGACAGTGAGATGAACTCAAGATAGCTTGTTTTCAAGTAAAAAATAGGCTACATGCATTGATATATTTATGCAAATCCTAGGGTAGCATCAAAACATACCTACAGGAAAAAGCAAAGAAGAGAATAAAAAAGTGAAACCAAATACAATATAATTGCTTACGAATCACCAAAGAAGAGAAAGAAAAAAGTCAAGGGTACTGTCTACAATAGCAACAATAAAACAATTTAAAAATGGCAATAAGAAGTTATATATCAATAATCACTGTAATGTTAATGGATTAAAATTACAAATGAAAAGACATATAATGGCTAAGTGGATTAAAATATAACAACTTTAAGCTGCATTGAGGAGACTCATGTAGTTTCAAAAGATAAACAGGCTCAATGTCAATGCTTGGAAGCAATCCTACAGTCAAATGGTAACCCAAAAATGCAAGGATAGCCATAATTATATCAGACAAAGTAGAGCTTCAACTAAAGAAGATAACAAAGACAGTGATGGCCATTAAATAAATGATTCAGGCATATATTTAGCAAGATGACATAAATAAATTTCAATGATATTAATTATACCAAACATCTCTGATCACAGTGGCTTAAAACTAGAAATAAACCACAAAAAGAAGATAGAAGATTCCTAAGGTTAAGCAGCAATCTTCTGATTGATTCTTGGGTAAAATTGGAAATCAAAGGAAAATTTGAAATGTACTTGGAGACAAATGAAAATGAAGACAGGACCTACAAAAACTATGATTAAGTGACAAAATCAGTCATAAGAGGCAAATTAATTGCTATCCAAGCTTACCTCTATGAAAAGAAAATTCACGAAGAAACACTCTAAAACATCTTAACAACATCTACATCTAACAAAACAACTAGAAGGAGAAGAGTAATTGAAGCTAAATATCAGTAGAAGGAAGGAAATAAAAATGGAGCCATATAAAATAAAATAGAAACCAACAAGACAAGATCAATGAAAACAAAAGCTAGTTCTTTGAAAAAAATAAAAATAAACAAAATTGACAAATATTTGACTAACCTCACTAAGAAAAAAGAGAAAACTAACATGAAAAGAATCAGAAATGCAAGGTGAGAAGTTACAGGAAAACTCAGAAATACAAATGCATCATGAACTATAAATATGAACAGTTTTATAGCAGTGCATTAGATAACTTTCAGGATACAGA
This sequence comes from Solenodon paradoxus, assembly GCA_004363575.1. Lineage (NCBI taxonomy): Eukaryota > Metazoa > Chordata > Mammalia > Eulipotyphla > Solenodontidae > Solenodon > Solenodon paradoxus. The sequence goes on along the minus strand of RJWH01000771.1, from coordinate 497,561 downwards.
TTTTTTTAGAAACACCAAGAGCCTACCAAGACAGAATCAAGACGAAATGGAAAACATGAACATAATTATCATAAGCACGATAATTGAAAAGTTAATAAAAATTATCTTCCCCTAAAATCCAAGAAAAAGATGACTCTACCAAAGATTTTTATGAAACCTTCAGAGGAATATTAATACATTTCTTGCCAACTTCTTCCAAAAATGAAGAACAGGGAATACTTACAAACACTTTCTATGAGGTCAACATTACACAGATACCAAAAGATCAAGAAATCACCATGAAATAAAATTACAGACAAGTATATCTAAGGAACACAGAAACAAAAATTCTCAGCAAAATATTAGCAAACTAAATCCAGTAATACATCAAAATTATAATCGAACATAACCAAGTGGGATTTATCAGGTGATACAAGGATGGTTTGACATATGAAAATCTAATAAAGTAATAAACCACATCACAAAATCAAGGAGAAAAATCATATGATCATATCAATAGATGCAGAGAAAACTTTTGACAATTTTCAACACCTATCAATGATGAAAATTCTACATAAAATGGGTTTAGAAGGTCTATACCTCAAAATAATAAAGGCCATCTATGATCAACCAACCCAAAGTCAACATCATACTCAATAGTGAAAAACTGAAAGTGTTTCCTCTAAATTTACAAACAAAACAAGGCTGTCCTTTCTCACCATTACATTTTAACATTATACCAAAAGCCTTAGAACAATTCAGCGTGAAGAAGAAATAAATTGGATCCAAATTGTAAAGGAAGAAGCAAAACTGTCACTATTTGCAGATGACATGATACTACATGGAGAAAAACCCTAAAAATTCTATCATAAAACTAGTACAATCAGTGAGTATACTAATAAAGCTATAGAATTAATGCAGAAAGAAAAAAAATCAGCTGCATTTCAATATACAAGGAATACGATAGAAAAGAATGAAATCAAGTAAAGAATCCTATTTAAAATAGACACAGAAAAGAATCAAATACCTGGAATATACTTAAAAAGATGATGAAAGATTTGTAGAATGAAAACTGTAAGACTCAGAAGAAATCATGAAAGATGAAAAGAGATGGAACTATATCATGCTTGTGATTAGGAAGAATTAAAATTTTTTAAATGACTGCCTTACCTAAAGTAATATATAAGTTTAATGCACTTCTTATCAAAATCCTGCTAGCAATTTTCAAGGAAATAGAACAAATTTTTAAAAAATTTGTATGGAGTAACAAAAGGCCCTCCATAATAAAAGTAATCATGAGGGAAAAAATAAAGGTATCACTTTCTAATTCTTGAGCTATACTAGAAAGTGATACTGATCAAAACTATATGATATTGGAATAATAACACAGTGGTGGAATATAATTGAAGCATCAAAAATAGTCACACAAATATAGTCAGTGAATTTATGACAAAGGTGCCAAGAGCATAGAATGGATAAAGAAAAGTCTTTTCAATAAATGGTGTTGGGAAAATGGGGCATCATACGCATATTAATGAATCTAGACTATTCTTACCACATGCATACACACACAACTAATTCAAAATGTAGCAGAGACTTGAATTTAAGAACAGAAACCATAATATAAGGTAATTTAGGAGAGTTATGCAATGACATCAGACCATCAGACTTAGAGGTCTTTGGGGACTCAACTCCAGTGACAAGGGAGGAAATAGAAAATATAAACATATGGGACTTAATCTGAATAAAAATTTCTCCACAGCAAAATAAGCCATCAGTAAAAGAAAAAGAAAACTAATAGACTGTGAGAAAATATTTGTACTTAATGTATCTGACAATGGTCTAATAGTCAAAATATACAAATAAGTCTTGCAACTAAACAACAGAAAAACAACTCAATCAACCAATGGGCAGAATAATTGCATAGGCATTTCTCCAAAGAAGACTTACAGATGGCTAATGGGCAAATAAAAAGCTGTTCTTCCTCACATGTCATTAGGGAAATGAAAACTAAAACAACAATGAGATATAACTTTACACCTTTGTGATTGACTGTTATTCTAAAGAGTGAAACTAACACATGTTAACAAGGTTGTGGAGAAAAGTGCACACTTTTGCACTATTTATGGGAATGCAAATTGGTGTAAACTCTTGGGAAAACTGAAATTGGAAATTCCATATGATCCCCCTTCTGTCTATTTACCCAAAAGTCATAAAAGTACTAACTTACAGATATAATGCACCCTTCTACTTATTGCATCATTATTTACGATAGCCAAGAATTGGAAATTGTCTAAGTGCTCATGGTCAAATGAATGGATAAAGTTGTATACATATATAATAAAATACTATCCTGTCATTTGAGAGCACCTGGATGAAACTAGAGGAAATTATGCTCAGTGAAATTAGTCTAAAGGAAAAAGAGAAATACCTGATTATCCCAGTCATATGTGGATTAAAAAGAAACAAAGCAGGAGAAGAATAAACAAAAACAAACGTTGGACATTGCAACAGAACTGAGATTACCGGTAGGAAATGTGGTGGGGTTGGGCACAAGTGGTGATATGATACAACAGATAATGGTGAAGAACTTTTGGTAATTTTGTTGCATAGAGCGTGTTGGCATATATTTGAGGAAAGGGGAACCTACACATATAGGTTCATGTTATTTTGTAAATCAATGCTACCTCAATATATATTCCAAAATACATAATCACTTATTATTTATAAATATTATCAGGTAGATATTATTATTGGGAAAACTAAGCCCAAATTAAGCATATTAGTGTTTTGATAAATATTGCAGAATTAGTAATATTTGAAGCCAGAATTCAAAACCACATCTTATTTCCAAACTTTCAATTCTATACTCTGCTTGCTAAATTATGGTTATTCTGCCTATTTCATTTGTCTATATGAAAGAGAATATGGCACATAGCAATATGAGAAAGACTTGCTTTTTCTTCTAAGAGTTTGTAAAACATTGACGATACCAGTAATTATATCAAGAATGAACTAAAATGCAAAATTCTAGGTGCCATATGACAGAAAAGATAATTTTATGTAATTCATGCCGAGTTAAGAATTACTTCCAACTGATGTAGTCAAGAAATGTCTTGGTAAAGAAGCAGGATGTTTAAGCGATAGCTTAGTTGCAAAGCAAGTACCAGAGTTAGTCATAATATATTTACTATCAAATCATTTGAACTCACTAAGACAATATTGGTCACTTTAGGAGAGGTTGAAGGAGGGATTTGTGAAATAAAAAATACCCAAAACCAAGGGAAAATCTCCCCATGTCTCTCTTAGTTTTTTAAGGCAAGCAAATAATAAAATAAATCTTAGATTGATAAGAGAATAAAGAGAAATCACAAAGACATTATTTTTTCACTATGACTGACAGCAAACTACATTTTATTTTAATTTTTTAAAATTTTATTGAAGAAGCATCACATCACATTATATAGGATTAAGGTGTGCTTCCTTAAAATCAACATCTGCAATACATTAAGTTTACCACAAATAGTTAAATTAAATTACAACCTTCAGCAATAGCATGTTCACCTCCTTCATACATGGGAGAAATCCAATTAAACTGTGTAAATCAGCATTTGGCATTACTTTCCAGTGTAAATACCCTCATACAGATTCAAAGGACTCCATGGGGTATGGGGAAAAAGGAAGGTTGGCTATAATATTTAGGAAGATCACAGTAAACAAAGATAAGAACTTTGTGGATTATGGTTCTGCTTTATTCACTGATAAGTTGTAGGTTAAGTGTTTTGTGTCATTTAACATGGTTTCTGGAGGTAGAAACACAAAGGGAATTTTTTTCATTTATAAACATGAATGTCTTTCAAAATCATAACCTCAATCTAGTCCTCAGAGTTCCTTCAATGAAATAAAAATGAGGGGGCAAAGGCCTATTTGGAGGGATTGCTTTTTGCTTCCCTACTAAAACATTGATGTCTTCTAAGAAATATATGTGGGGTGTATGTAAAACATTGCTACTTTATACCAAAATACTTAGGAACTTTTGAATAGTTATGACATAAGTCATTGATGCTTGAATGTCAGCAATAATTATGTGCACAAAGATAAGTGTGGATCTCTTTTATTTTCTGAATTTGGATATTTAATGTAAGTTTATCTGAGTGTTGAATGCTTTTATCTAGACGTTTTCAGTTTCTATTTTCCTCAGAATACATAACTAAGATCACAGAACACAATAACATACTCTCCTCCTGATAGGAAATTTAGTGTTTATAATATTTGTCATATTTAATGTTATAATTTTGTGTCACTTAACTTGGACTCTAAACCTAGTCATATAACATGAACTGTTTGGTGATCTCAAATGACCTTAGGTTATTTTTGTCACCGGTGTTGACTTTCTCAGCTTTACATTATTAAGAATACCTACCACACTATAAATGAGATAATTTACAAGATAATATTTGGCAAATTGTCTAGGCTATAGGTAGCCCCAAAATGTCAGTTTGCTTTTTTGTTGTGAGTAGGCATACACATTGATGTGTCCTGGGGTGTGGTGTCAGTACAAAAAATAATTGAGTGGAAATACTCAATAACAGTACCCAGCAAATTTATTAGGATAAGAGACACACACAGTTTATAAAGGATCTGAGTGGCAGCAAAGCTTTGCTTTTTACTAAACTGAGGAAAGGAAGATCTTATATAACCAGTGAATGAAAATTTCCACTTGTTTCAGTCAACTTGTGCACAAATCGTTTTGACTTGATAAGGAAATGACTTTTTCTGCTAGTTTATCTTTAGCATGTCTGTGGCTTGGGTGGTTAGTTTATCTCCTCCTGATGTTGTCCCACATAATTTTATCCCTGCCTGTAAAGGTGAACACATCCTTTTGGTGCTAAAGGGTGATGGTCAGTTCTTCTGTATCTGCTTCCTGCTAGACATAGGTGTAGCTATATCCTTACCTAGAGACTAGTCTGTTCTATCTCTAAGGTAACTATAAGAGAAGGGTTTGCAAGACATTTAGGGCAATAGCATGCAGCATCTTCAGAGTCTAGGGCATATGGTCACTGTCTCAAAGGTCAGAGTTTGACTGTAGAGCTAATTGAAATTTACTTGACTCCTATTGAGAAGAAACAAATTAATTAAGAAGACAAAGTCTGAATATTAAGAATATAGTTAGGTAGAAGAAGAAAAATAACATTGGTAGTTTCATGGTGTCTTGAGGCAATTAAAAAAATTTAGCCCTCCAGGAGGAAGACAATAGTTTTGGAGAGTTTGAAAGGCTATAAGATTGTAACAATTAGAAAGAGGGAAGCACGTGCAAGGGTGTCTCTTTCATAGAGAGAAAACAAGAATAAAGAGATAAGTAAATTTTAGGAAAAGCTTCGTAGTTATGGGTGGGATTTATGCCAGTCTGGGGTAGAATAGACATTTTCCCTGGGGAAGGTAAATCTTCACAAAGGCAAAGAACCAGGAAATAAGAAATAAAAGAAATAATAAGAGTATTCATATCTACCACATTTGCATATCTAAAGGGATTATATTAAAGAGGAATGTAAGGTCTTCAATTGCCTCACAGGTATATGTCATGCCTGGCTTCTCTGGCTTTTCTTCTTGATAAGCTAGTACTTCACTTGGAAGACAAGGCTTTATTCTGGATAACTGTACCCACCTTACAATGCCCTCAAGTTTTACTGCCATTGAAAGACTTTTAAATGGCCATGGCTAAAGATGTAACAATAACCTAATTAATTACTTTAACATGAAATTTTAATTCTGTGTGATACATTTTGAAATAATAACCAGAATTGCAAGCATTATACCAGAACATATTAAAATTTTGTGAATTTAAAATTTAAATATAAACTAAGAAAGTAGAGTCTTAATTTTATTTGACATTGCTTAATATACCATATGCTTGACCAAGTTAATTTCCTAAAGATTATTTACCATAACACACATATTTCAGAACATTTTTCTTTGCAAAAATGAGGCTTCACTTACCCCTAGTTTCAATTCCTGGATCTGGAATAAACTACCAATGTAAATAACTAAAAATAAAAAATAAAATAAAATACTGCACTCTACCCCACGTAAGGCAGAGGAACCATTTGGGGGAGTTGTGACTCTTGTGAGTTCTGTGTGGGGGCAGGAAGCCAGCATAAGAACTTTCTTACTGCTTTCAAAAGATGAGAACTTTGAGGAAGAGGTAGGACTGGGGCCTCTTCTCTTGCAATAAAGATTTCCAAATTGTTTTTTTCACAGGAACTTTTTTCTAACTGAAGAAAAAAATAAATGAGACTGCACTATGGGTCACTGTTGTCAATTTAAGTCTTAAGATTAAATATTTAGGACACAATTTAGATTAAACTTGGGCAGTGACTCTGCAAGGGGAATAATACCTAAGGCAGAGGACCACCCTTCACCTTAATTTAACACATACCTGGGCCATGTGATGTCACAGAAATTATGCATATGCTCCTAGTTTCATTAAAGAACTCTTGGAATTGAGGTATTACTCATGTTAAGAAAATTACAAAAACGATAGAATAGCCAAAAGTTTAGGAAACAGCCAAATTAAACCAGATTGACTACTTCCCATTTATGTATATAGCCTGATGTGGGGAAGGGTGAGTTGGTCCAGAGAGCTGGGTGAGAAAGAGTAAGTGGCTATCCTATTAATAAACAATTGATATTTTATCTCCAACATTTAGCATTATCAAGGCTCAATATTTCATATGGAAAGTTGGGAGACAGGTTGCTCCTTGGGCCCTGTCATTAGCTTTTGCCCTTCAGTGTATCAGTCAGAAGGTTAAAGGGTGGCCTCTTATCACTCTGGAGATGGAAGCATTTCTTTATTTTATTCTTTTCACAAGGAGCATGGCCTGCATGTCTTGGTCTGCTTAACAAATCAAGTGGTGATTTGCTTGTATGTGAGGATAGCAAGAGACAATTCTAAAATCTGTTTTTTCCCAGGTATTCTAGAATTTCAGTTTTGCCTGCTGTCATAAACCAGACAAAGGAGGAGTTGTTACAGAAATAGAAAGGAAGAGGAAACAGCCTATTTTGGAGAAGTAAAAAAATCTTCCTGCAAGGGGAGCTCATAGGAATATGCTATCCTACAGAAAAGACAATCGGGATTAGACTTCATTTTGATGTCTTTATTTTATCCCATTTTATCTACTAGTCTGAGGACACAATCAAGACATTGAGAGCTCCACAAGATAGAGAGGAAATAGAGGTAGTTACACTGAGTTACAACAGAATTCAATAAAAAGAGAGGTAGAGTCATATTTTAAGGCAGTAAGAAAGAGAACAAGTTTGATCAATACTATTCCTTAATAATAAGGGGAGGTGGGACTTCCAGCTCAGATGGTGACCTGCTAGCAGCGAGATTCATGTCCCCTCCACAGAGCAGCCAGAAATTCACCTATTTTCCAGAAACAAACACTAAGGAAAAGCAGGCAGAGAGGCTGTAGAGACACAGGAGCAATCATGACAACAAGGGGTAGGTGAAAACGTTTAGGTTCAGAGATACACCGCAGACTCAGATGGGATTTCAGCTGCAGTGGAGAGGGTGAAACTTCATGAAGAACAGTTCATCCCAGGAATCTAAAAAGCAGCAGAAAGCCCTTCCAGCAATACCGGGATATGGGCCATGGGAGAGAGTCTGGGAGCAGGATGGAAGATGAACCAGTGCCCCAGTAGTTTGAGTAGGAGGCTTGGCAAGAAACTTGTATTAGGCATTGCCATTACCAGAAGGCAGCTAAGAGAATCACCCATCTCCTCTCCCTTCCACTGTATTGCCCTGGAGCTGCAGGATCTACCCATTGGAAAACCCACCTTAAGGCTTAAAGGACAAAGGGAGTCTTCCAAACGGAGAGTCAATGCTACCCTCTATTACCACCTTGTGGGTATAGGTTAAACCACAACCTGATTACTGATTGCAGGTAAACAGAAAGGTGGTCATTGCGGTTGGGAACTGGGATGCTGGGGAAAGGTTCTGCATTCCACACATAAACTCCATCCTCATAGTTTCAGTTTTTGGGCAGCAGTGGAGGGCTCACATAAGAATTTTGAGAAATCCATCCAGTGGTGACGTCACAAAACTGAAAAATCATGTCCAAACCAAGACCCAGGCTTACACAGTGCATCAATACCCTGCACAAGGTCATAACTGCAGGAAAACCTAATCTACAGAAATGTAAGCAAAATGCCTAACAGAGCAAAGATGGAGAAATATACATCAAATGATGGATCCAATCAAAAATCCAGGGAGAAATCTGAATACAACAGACATCTACAGGCTGCCTGAGGATGAATTCAGGGCAACAGACAAACATACTCATGGAAATCAAGAAAACAATAGAGGGAGAAAAAGAACAACAAAAAGAGAGAGAAGAAATGAAGCAGCTCAGAAAAGATGTCCAGGAATTAAAGAACAAAATGGATGACCTAAAGAATTGAATAGAGGGACTTGAGAATAGGATGGATGTAGCTTCCAATAGAGTCAGTGAGCTAGAAGATAGGGCAGAGGAATTCACTGACTCACATCAGCAAAGAGAGAGAAGAATGCAAAGACATGAATACGACATTCAAGACCTATGGGATAACATCAAAAGAAACAGCATTCACATTATAGGGGTCCCAGGAGGACAAGAGAGAGAAAAGGGGGCAGAAACTGTGTTTGAAGAAATAATAACTGAGAACTTCCCTATCCTAAAGAATGAAACAAGCTTCCATACCCAGGAAGTTCACACAGTCCCTAATAAATGAAAGCCAAGCAGACCTACACCTAGACACATTGCTATTAAAATGTCAAAAATACAAGATGAAGAAAAAATCTTAAAAGAACCCAAATAAAAATGAGTTGCATACGAAGTAGTCCCCATAAGACTGTCAGTAGATTTCTCAATTGAAACTTTACCAGGAGGTAATGGCATGATATATTCAAAAGGCTGAAAGAAAAGAATTTTCAACCTAGGGTACAATACCCTGTGAAATTATCTTTCAGAATTGAAGGAATAATAAGATGCTTTTCCAATAAGCAAAAGTTAAAAGGGAATTTATTACCACAAAACCAGCTCTACAGATGGTATATAAAATGTAAAGAAACCTCACTGAAAAACAGATCCAGTAGATCTGCTCATCTACGTTCATTAGAGATATTGGTCTGTAATTCTTTCTATCTTGGTGATGTCTTTGTCAGCTTTTGGAATCAGTATTATGTTGGCCATGTGGAGAATATTTGGGAGTGTTCCTTGTTCTTCAATATTTTGAAAAATTTTGAGTAGAATAGCTATTAATTCTTTTCTGAATGTTTGGTAAAACTCATTGAAAAAGTCATCTGGTCCCGGGTTTCTTCTTTTTAGGGAGAATTTTGATTACATCTTCAGTTCCTTTGCTTATGATTGTTCTGAGGGGTCCTCTTCAAGAATGTGGCATATATTACCTTATTAAAGACAAGCCTATGATATAGATTTTATTAACTCATTTTATGTATGAGACAAACAAAGGTAGTAAATCTGTTTATATAGTATACAAGTGTCAGAGCCCAGGTTCAAATTTATATTTTATTCCCAATCCTGTGAGCTCAATATTTTACCTTTTTTATTTTGATTGTTATTAGTATTGTTTTGCTTGGAAAGATCATTATCTAGCAAAAATTTTTGAATTTTACTTTCATCATGCTGTGTTTTTATTTTTATTTTTTTACCTTTCAATTCTTGATAATTCCAATTTTTAACTTTTGTAAATTAAGGAATTGTGATTCAAGCTTACATTATGAATTTTTAGATATTCTACTCTCTTAATTTTAAAAGTTTAATCATTTTAGAAATATCTATTATATTGTGCTCTCCTGAGTTTCTTTTGAAATAAGTATTTAATGTGATAGATTATGTTCTTTTCTTGACTTAAAAATAAAAAAAAGTAGTAAAAGAAACTAGAACTCTGATGGTGGGTGTGGTGTGAAATGCACACAGACTGAGTTGGGAATTCAGTATCCTAAAAAGCATATAATGATGTGAAATAATAAAACAAATATATATATATAGTATATAATGTGTAAGTATATAGGTATAATGATAATATAATGAATATTCATATATTTACCATGTTGCTTAGTTTTGCATGTTTTGAATCTATGCAAATTTTAAGGAAACATATGAATAAATAACTGAAAAAATAATAAGGGAAGTTGGATGACTCACATATGTGCATCTCTTTTGCAGTTTTGTCTTGAGATTAGTGGTACTAAGTCAAACCTGGACCATCAACCAATTTATCTTATCTGAGTTTTCCAGATCATAGCATTCACCATAATGACTTTTAACTGTGTGACCCAGTCCCATGATATCAAGCAACTTAACCTTTGAAATGAGACTGAAATAGAGAGGAAAAGAGAATGAATAAGGAACCTATTATTATTTTCCCCTGTTGACATACAGTCGAGGTTGTCTATGATTTTGTTTATCTGGTTTGGAGGATTCACTAAGAAGTTGCCTCAGTCAGAACCTCTTTAGTCCCACATCTTTCTTTGAGTTTTTGAACGTCTACTTCATGAGAGGGAAATAGTGGCTCAAACTGATAAGAGAAAAGTGTGACAGGCTGTTGAACAGTCTTCTGCTTAGTCACCCCTAGGGGCCTATGGTGACACAAGAGCATTCATTGGGTTTGGAGTACACACTAGGGAGCTGTCCTTGCCAGAGTCCCACAGTGCCCAAATGAGTGCCAGAGATGTTTCAAAACATCATATTGCCAGGTTCAGAAGAGTGAGAAGAAAAGAGAGAGTAGAGAGTTAGAGAGTGTGTGTGTTGGAAAGCCTAGCACCATTCACTTAAAGTTGATGAATTTCAACTAATCCCTGTAGAGAGAGGGTCAGGGAAGTCTAACTTTTTTGCTGAAAGTATTGAATTGCCATTCAACCCTGTAGAGAGATTTGGGGAAGCGTAGATATGTTCACTGAAAGTGATGAATTTGTGACTCAACCCCATAAAGTAGATGTTTTGGAAAGAAATGAAAGGGAAGGTAGGGATAGCATTCAAGATGATCACCCTTATAGTCCATGGACAAATTGCATTTTGAGAATCCACCAGAGATCCACCATGACCAGCATCTTGCCATTCTCAAGTGAGTCCTAATGAAAGTTCCTTACCAGCTGTCCTGGACAAGCCCGGTTTCACAGAAACAGAGAAGAGATAGTAAGGGCTTAACTGTGTTGTCAATCAGAATCATTGGCCACGAAAAATTGTTGAATGGATGCAGGGCACCAATGTGTCTCAGGGCATGGTGTCTGTGCAAGAAAGAATTCAATGGAGACAATAACAGTACACAGCAAATTTATTAAGAGAGAAACAGTCTGGAAATGATCTCTGTGGGCAGTAAATCTGTGCTTTTTGCTAAACTGAGGAAACATCCTATATTGGGGGAATAAAATTGTCCACTTGCTGGCTCAGTTAACTTGTGCGTGTATTGTTATGGGTTGATAATGAAATGCTTTTTTGCACCTTATCTTTAGCATGCTTGTGAATTCGGTGGTTAGATAATCTCACGCTGACTTGCATTTCTACTGTCCTGCTCTCTTGTTTTCAGGATTCCCTACTTTTCCCTGTGCTGTCCATCATTTTCTTGGACTTAGTCCATCTTTTTTTGTATCACTGTACGTTAGCTATAATTGTTTTTATTGTGCTAAATTATACATAAAATAATACTTCTAAGTTTAACCATCTGTAAATATATAATTCATTATTATTGATATGGGGCACAGATGGGAACTTGTTCCAGAGGTGCTGGTGACTTTCAGGTTTTTCCTGGTCCTGCATGTTGGGTACTTGAGATCACTCTCTTAAAGGAATTTTAGGGCCATTAAGGTGTCAATGTGTAAGAAGAGTTTTTATTGGGAACAAAAGGAAAAAGTAAAAGCACTCCCAAGAAAGTCGTGGCCTTCCCCTTGAAAGAAAGATAGAGAAGAGGAGGCAGGTTGTATGAGGACCTGCAACTTTTCGTACACCCATTATTATCAGGGGATCACTTTGTGCATCCTCATTTTGATTGTTCAGCTAAATTCTTAATTTCAAAGTGAGGAAGGTTTTTTTTTTTTAAAGGGTCTCTCTGACTGATTTCTCTCTTTTTGTTTATTTACTCTTTTTTTTTTCCTGTCTGATGTTATAAAGGCATTTTCATTTCAGTCCTGTTTGTCAGCTTTCAAGCAGGTGAGGTGATAGTTTTTTATATATTATTTCTTTAGCTCAAGCAGTCAAGGTGCCAGTTTTGGGTATTTATCACTCTAACATTTATTACATTTCTATAGCTCCTTTTTTGTACATTTCAGTACTAAGTACTTTTCACAATTATTGTGTGCCATCACAACTATATATACAAGCAATTTTATAACCTCCAATAAGACCTCAATACCTATTAAAATAATAATTCTCTCTTACCCTATAATCCTGGGTCCTTGAAACCTCTATTATTATTTCTGAATCTATGAATTTGCATTTTAGGCACTTCATGTAAGGAGAGTCACACAATGTGTGACTTTCTGTATCTGGATTACACAGGATTATTTATTTATTTAAAGCATATTATTTACAAAGTCCATCCATTTTATAGCATGTGCCAAAATTTTATTGTTTTTTAAGACAATAATATTTCACTTATACTTATGTAAATATTTAGCACATTTTATTCATTTATCTGCTTATGAATACTTGATAAGCAAGTATTTACCTTCTGTTTCTACCTTTTGTTTATTAAAATTATGCAGTTTTATGAACATATGTGTGCAAGCAACATGTTGATTCCTTGCTTACATATGTGTGTGTATTATATGTAATATCTTCTTCTCTCTGTCTATACATATACACATACATATGTGTACATATGAAATCACCTGTTTGAGTCCCTAATTACAAATATATGTATATGTATATATGTAAAAATACACATGCCATGAATATACATATGCACATACAAATATACATATGCTTACAAATCTAAGAGTATCACTGCTAGTTTTATGCTTATTCTTTTGAGAAACTTCTAAAGTTGTTTTTCCCAGTAGCTGCACCACTTTGCATTTCCAGCAGAAATTCAAAAGATTTCTAATTCTTCCACATATTTGATAATTTTCATTGTCTTCTTTCTCTTTATAATTTATAGCCACCCTAATATATGTGAAATGGTATTACAATGTGATTTTGGTTACGTCTTCATGATAACTAATGATGCTGAACAGTTTTTCATTAGTTTGTTAGCCAATTTTATATTTCTTTGCAGACATATCCAGTCAAATCCTTAGCGTGTTGTGAGTGTTTTTAAATAGGATTGGCATTGACTTGCCCTAGTGGAGTAGCAAATTTAGCTGCCTCTGAAGGAGCACAGTCCACGTACATCCCAAGGACCAGGGTGGAGAGAGACAGGGGTACAATCAGTGTGAACAACTGAATGAAAATAAAGCACTTCTTCCTTCTCTGTTTTCTACTTTTGCAAGCTGCCTACTCACCTTCATTCTTGCCTGAACCATATCTTTAAAAAAATTGGAGTGGTATTTTGTAGCGTTACGTTTTAAGATTTTTTTATATATGTGATATTAAACACATATTAATAAATATAATTTGGCAAAATTTTTTACACTTTATTGGTTGTAGTTATGCATTATATCGTCAAGTTCTTTGATGCACAGAAATTCATAATTGATGAAGTCTAATATATATCTTTTTGTTATGCTGTTTTCTCTGTTCTATTTGGCATATTCATGTTTTCTTCAAGGACTTGTATGGCTTTTGCTCTTAAGTTCATATCTCTGATAAAATTTGAGTTGGTATTTGTATACTGATAAGTATCTAACTTCATCTTTTGCAAGTTCACATATCAAGTTTTTCCCACACCATCTGTTTAAAAGATTATCTGTTCCCCATTTTATGCTCTTAGCACTAGTCAAAAATCAATAGTGTGTGTGATAGTTTAATTTTGTGCTCTAAATTCTATTTCATTTTCTATGCCTGTTCTTATGCTAGTACTATAAAGTATAAGATCCTATAGCTTCACCATAATCTACACAATAAGCATGAGAGTCTGTTTTATTCTTTTTAAAGAGCATTTTGTCTATGCTGGCTCGGTTGTAATTATATAGCAATATTTATATTAATGGTTCATTTGTCAACAATACTATCCACTATTATTTTTACTACTACCACCCCAGTTTACCTCTTCCCTTTTCCCTCTCCACCTCTAATAAATATGGTATTGATTTTGCTGTTGAAGAGAATATTGCTGTTTTCATTCATTCTATTTCTTTTATATTCCACATATGAATGAAACAATCTAGTATTATTCTGACTTATTTTGATTAATATAATCAAGCTCTATCCAGTTTATTGTAAAAGACAAGATTTAATCTTTTCTAAGTTGTTGCATAAAATTCCATTAGCTATATATACCAGAGCTTCTTGATCTAGTCATATGTCGAGAGTCATTTAGGTTGTTTACATGTTTTGGCTACCATGAATTATGTTGCTATGAATATAGGGGTGCATGCACTTTTTTCTGACTAATGTTTTTATATTCTTTTTATGCTTAGAAGTGGCATTGGTGCATTCAAAGGTAGTGTAATTTCCTTGAAGAATATTCATATTGTTTTCCAGGTTGAACTAATTTACATTCCCACCAACAGTAAAATGGTTCTTTTATCCACACACCCTCTAACTCTTGTGTCAAGTCTGTTTTGAAATAGGTCATTCTAACAGCTGTGAGGTGATATCTCATTGTGATTTTTATATGCATTTCTCTAGTGGTTAGTGATGTAGAGCATTTTTTTTATGTGTCTGTAGGTCATCTGTAAGTCTTCTCTAGAGAGGTTATCTATTCTACTTTTTGGTCCATTTCAGTTGGTTGTTTTTTGTTGTTGTTTTATTAAGGCTTAGAGTTCTTATACATTTTTGAGATTAACCTCTTGTCTAATATGTGTTTTGCCAATAATGTCTCTCACTCAGTGAATTGCCTTTTTGTTTTAGTGCTGTTTCTTTTCACCATACAGAAGCTTTTTACCTTTTTCCTCTGAAGTAGGTATAACTTCCACAAATATATCTTTGAGTTTGATGTCATGTAGTATATTTCTTAAGTTTTGTTCTAAGTATTCTATGGCTTTGAGTTCATGATTTTTATCCATAAAGTTAATTTCTGTGTATGGTTCTATGGAATGGTTTAGCTTAATTTTTTTTTTCAGGTGGCTGTCCACTTTTCTCAGCAACATTTCTTGAATAGACTTGTTTTCCCTTACTGTATGCTCTTAGCTTCTTTGTCATAGATGTACTGTCCACATGAGTATGAATTTATTTCTGGACTCACAATTTTATTTCATTGATCTGTGGTTTTTTTTTTCCAGAATCGTACTGTTTTTGTGACAATCACCTTGTAGTATAGTTTGAAGTTGGGAAAAGTGATTGCTTCATTTTTTTTCTTTTTCTAAAAATTTATTTATTTGAGATCCTTTGTGATTTGCTACGAACTTAAGTATTGCTTGTTCAATTTCTTTGAAATATGCCCTTAGAAATTTTATAAGAATTGCATTGAATCTGTACATTACTTTGTGTATACAAACCATTTTAACTTTGTCAATTTCTTCAACTCCTATGAACATGCGATATTTTTCTGTTTTTTGTTTCTTTTTTATCAATGTCTTGAAGTTTTCTATATATAGGTATTTCACCCAATTTGTTATGTGTATTCCCATTTATTGTGAATGATATATTCTTATTTCTCTTTCCTCTAATTTACTATCTACATATAATTATGCCACTGATTTTTGTGTATTGATTTTATCCTGCTACATTTCTTTACTCGTCAATTGTTTGTTTCTTAATGCAATGTTCAGAGTTTTTATATATAATGTCATGTCATCCACAGATAACGATAGTTTTATTTTATCCTTTCTAATTTAGATATATTCAATATTTTTCTTTCCCTTTGCTGTGGGCAGGACTCCAAAACTATGTTGAATAGTTGTGGTGAGAGTGGGTATTCTTGATTTATTTTCTAGATCTTGTAGAGAAGGCTTTCAGTTTTTCAGTAATGAGGGTGAGATAGCCTGTGGGTTTGCAATATATGGCTTTTATTATGTTGCAGAATGTGCCTCCTATTCCAATTCCAGTGAAAGTTTTTCTGTGAATCATTGTTGATTCTTGTTTTCTTAGTCTATAGATTTGACTGTATCTATGTTTTCCCTTTTGTTGATATAGTCTGTTGTATTGATTGATTTGTGAATACTGAATAATTCTTTCCTTTCTGGAATAAATCCATTTGGTCATGATGTATAATTGTTATAATGTGCTTTAAATCACATTTTCTAAAATTTTATTGATGATATTTGCATGCATATTCTTCAGTGATATTTTTGTGTAATTTCCTTTTATGGTGTGTACTCTGATTTTGGAATCAGGGTAATTTAACTTCAGAAAAAATGTATTTGTAGTATTCCCTCCTCTTTAACTTTTTTGGAAGTTTTTAAGGAGGATAGATGTTATGTATACTTACATTTGGTAGAACTCTCTAGTGTAGTCATTTGGTCCTAGTCTACTATGGGAGGGTGTTTTCGGTTACTCTAATTTTGATTGGTCTATTCCAATTATCGTGGTCTTTTTGTTCATTATGCAATCTAGGATTACAGAAATATGTCTATATCTTCAAGATTATCAAATGCAATGTCCTTTTCCAGAGCTTTTCTGGGCCTACCCATAGATTCATAAATTTGCCTAGAAAACTTTTAGCTATCTTTAAGATCCAAGTTTTTTATCACCCACTTTTTAAAGAGGAAGGAAACAGATAGGAATTAAGGCAAATAGGCAGGCAGGAGGGAAGTGAGAGAGGGAAGAAACATTCAATTATTTATTTAGCTGCTCATTTTAGTTGTTTCCCCAATCTAAATCTCAAACTCCTTGGGCTATAGTTACACTATACAGGAGCTACAGACTTAAAAACTGAGTCACCAGGCAAGCCATATCACCCACTTATTGAAGCTTTCCTCATACCCCAGGCATGTTGCTTTCTTATCTATATTCCTCATTGTGAATTTAATTATCTTCCTGTTTAGAGTATATCACATTTTATTATAATTATTTGTTGAGCTAGATTTCCTTTTACTGTGCAGTAAATTCCTTGAGAACAGGGACATATCTTACTCATCTTTGTATCTTCAGTGCCATTATTGTTTCTTGTACATAGTTTCTGGTGAATAAATAATTTCTGTACCTCAGTTTTCTTATTTGTAAGATGGATAAACAAATGATACCTACCTCTTAGGGCTATTCTGAGGAATAAATAAAATAATGTGTATTTAAAGTGCTTACAAGTGTTTATAATAGAGTTATTGACCAATAAATTTTATTGGTGTTATCAGCTAAATTTTATCGGAAAATTAAGGACAAGAGACCCAGTTCACAGAGCCTAATGTGCATTCACTACTCAAGCCTTCAGCTATATATTGAATGTGGCTACTAAATCTTCCCCATCATTATTCCCTACAGTACCTCAATTGAAGGTCGGTCTCATTAGGTAGCACATCGCATTCATAATTTGTAATTATTTTTCCTTGTTTAACCCTATTCCTCAAAGTTTGTATTTCTATTAAGAGACAAAGAATAGTGATAAGATTTAATAAGCCAAAGATAAATTATTTAATAGTCAATATGATTTTTGAACAACTACAATACATAAAATGACATGATATCTTGAACCAGTTAGAAAATACAAGACAGAAGATCCATTTCAATGAAACATCAAACAGAAAATTCACATAATATTTAACAAACTAGATTCTCCCAGTCTCCGAGTTCAGGGCTTTCCAATATCACACATAGCAATATAATATATTTTCAAGCATTATATACACATATATATATATATATATACTATATAATATAAATGTGTGCATGGTTAAAAAATAAGGTTTCACAAGCCTATATAACATTAGAGCATATGTTATTTCTCTATTCTACTCTAAAAATTTCCAGTCATGCTTTTTTGATTTTATGACATGTATTATATGTCCATGTTTCAAAATCACTTTTCTTATTCAACTATTATTACACTTATTCTGTAATAAAAAAGAAAACCTGAGTTCAAGGAGATTGTTGCTACACAATTCATAAAGAAATAATATCAAAATACTGGGATAGCGAAATCTGATTGCTTTACCAAGATATCGGCTCTTTTGTTGGCACTCAAAATATTTTTGAATGAGTTTGTTGATTCAATGAGTAGTTTGTAAGTCATCATTACTAGCGTAATTAACAGTAAAGCATGTTGGGAAGAAGAGCAAAAGGAGTCCCTAGAAATGTACTGAAAGGAGCATTTTTGGATGTATGATAGGAAATCAATGTAGTAGAACTCAATTTCAACTGAAGATGATTCCAGTGTGCGAAATCTGTAAATTATCAGAAGGAACTTTGTTAAATATTGGGAAGTTGGAAACAGAAATATAGAGTTAATGGGATATTGAAATGTAGCACATTTTTGGAGAGATTTAGAGGACTCCAAGAATACTAAAAGGTGCCTTTACATACGAGAGGATTCTGATTTAAGGTTTCCTCACTATTCATTTTCAGTATTGTATCGTTTGCACCTGTCATAGAAGTGCTTTCCTTGATTTTATGTTCTTTTCCCTACAAAGACCTGTGACAAAGGACCTGTGACTGGGACCAGGTTTACAGTTTTTTGATACCTAAAAATAACAACTTTCACAGCTGAGAGGTTAGGACTTGTTTTTGCCCATTCATTCTTGTTACTTTTATCTGAAGCATCTGACTAACTTATTCTATTTACATTGAAAATACTTGCAACATTTTTACTGGGAAACATGGTTAAAATAAGTATTTGCAAGAGTTTTTGCTGTAATAATTTTAAAATAATTTTTAAACCATCATGTGGCTGCCTCTAACAGACATTGAGAGCACATGATTAAATAACCTTTTAACATTCTTAGAGCATTTTTTAAAAACATGACATTCAACAAACTCTTAAATAATGAATTTGCATTTAAAAATAAATCGAAACAATCTACTAAGAATGTTGTGCCTGAAAATGGTCACTAAACCCAAATCTCCAGATTTTTCTGGCTGTCAGTAACACCCAGGGAAAATTGTCTTAATCTCCTAGTGCCTATATGTTCTTAGTTCACCACTTACAATTTGTTCATTTTAATAATTTCTACTTATATACTCTATATTGTTTCTTTTCAGAAAGTAAACTAGCATCTCTCTTTTAGATCATTCTTCAAAAGTGACATTTGTAAAATTGAAGTTGGACCTTTGTGAATGAAGGTTGGAAACCAAAGTAAAAATAATCATAACAATTACAAATAAATCAATTTCTTTCTGATTCTGCAGACCTCTGCATTTTTTGTTTTTTCTGTACTAATAAATGTCCAGAGCTGAACCCATCTGAGTGTATATTTCTAAGAACAGACTACATTGTTAGTATCCATAAAGTACTACAATATATTTTATATTTTGGCATACATTTTACAGGACATTAAATATTGTTTCATGCTTTCAGTTTTTTTAAATAGATTCCTTTTAAGATAAAATAAAAATGAAACATTTCTGCAGCATTTACTTCTGAACTTCATAATACTTGACCAGGAAGAAACATTTGTTTCTTCAAGCTACTGCAAGCAAAAATAAAACATTCGCCACTTTTTCTAAAGCAGAAGACTTACTTATGTATCAGAGAAAATAATTTTAAGGTTGGTAAGGCAAGCACTATTTTTATTTTGATCTTTTTTGCTTCATGGGTTTATTAATTTTAGAGTGGGAAAGATGGTAAGTTATATTTTCAGTGAAGGAATTTTGCAAATCAAATCTTTTTATTAAAGGTAGGGGAAAGAGATCAAAGTTTTTAAGATTGAGAAAGAGAAGGCACAGAAAGAAAGAATAATAGATAGGCAAAATTAATAGAAGTACAGAGCAAAGAACGGCAAAGAAAAAATGGAAGTCAAAAGAAAATGAAGGAAGGAAGGAAGGAGAGAGGGAAGGAAGAAGGGAGGGAGGGACAGAGAAAGGAAGGAAGGAAAGGG
Source organism: Solenodon paradoxus (assembly GCA_004363575.1). Lineage (NCBI taxonomy): Eukaryota > Metazoa > Chordata > Mammalia > Eulipotyphla > Solenodontidae > Solenodon > Solenodon paradoxus. The sequence goes on along the minus strand of RJWH01000771.1, from coordinate 477,517 downwards.
GATAGGAAAAAAGGCAAGAAGCAGAAAGAAGCTGAAAAAAGGGAGAAGAAAATAATTTATGATCCCATTTTTATTCTATGTGTCTGGTTTTATTTTTATTGTAAATGTTATAATTTATTATTTCTTAAAGAAAAAAAATATTGCATTTGCTTTCATCTTTAATTAGTGATATTTTAAGAAACTTGACCTTAATATGCAATAAATATTTAGTGTCAAATTCAAGAAACTTCTTTATAGATTAATTATCTAGTTTCAGAATATTAAAGTGGATAGCTACGACTTTATAGAATCAGCAAAGGTTTTTAATACAATGTCAGTTTTCATATGAAATGGTCACATTAATACTATAGTATACAACATGTAAGAATAACTAATTAGTACCCCTGTGGCTCAGTAGGTAATTTGCAGGTCATGTAACGCCTAAGGAACTGGTTCAAGATACAGAGCTTCAGAAGAAAAATATATTTTGAAAAATCCCAAAGAATCACTAACTAAATACTCCATAAGCAAGAATGGAGCAAGAATTATCAACTCAGAGGAAATATTAATGACATAAAACATTAATAAAATCATTAGACTTATTTGCCTTTACTTTATGGTTGCAAAGGAAATCAAGAGATAAACAGAATCAAAAGACAAAGGTTTAACTTTGATTTTCTGCTCCTTTTTCCTTTCAATGTGATGTACACATCTAGAGTGGAAATAGCTCTTTCTCCCTAGCAATTTTTACCATTCTAGTAGTCATTATCCTCATTGAAATAAGTAGCTAAAACTGTGTTCCTACTTCCATCTATGATAAATATTATATAATAACGAATATTTTATGGAATATGTTAAAGAAAGCATGAATGGCTTCTTCAAAGGCAGACTATAAATTAAGTAACACATTTGCAGATAAAAAACAACAAAACTGCTGTTTTCTAACTATTGGTAACTAAGATGATTAAGCTGTGTAAATACATAAATATTTATATTTGAAATAAAATCTGTTAGCAAAGGTGTTTTACTGTGAAGCTCAAATACAAGCTTAGTTTTCTTTGCTGTTCTAGGCAGCTCTGCTTCTAACCTCCAGGATATCTTACCCTTATTTGCTTTGGCAAATCTCCAGGAACCCCTGGGAGAAAGCAATATCTTCATTTACATATCAAAACAAATGAAGAATCTAAACTCATTAGACCTCTAAGGGGAGGTGAAAGTATTCTATGAGTTTGGAGACTCAGAAGCTTCCTTGTGAAAACTAGGCTACCTCTATCTCTGTTACATAATGCTTAGCACACATGTCTCCCAATGAGAAAACCACGATACGCCTAAAACGGAGTTAAAGATTCTATAGAAACAGTTTCAAAAATAATTTCAAATAACTATTTTGAAAAAATATACAGAGAATGATGAGTTAGGTTTGAGGAGCTCAGCCCATTTTTAAATATTTTTGCTGTTATGTACATCTACAGAATTACACAGAAAAGAAACTACTTGCCATACTGTACTTCATGAAAAGGATGAATACCTTATAACTAAAAAGTATTTAATTTTTACTCATCACAGAAACATATTTTTTAAAGGAAAAGTGCAGACAGGAATGAAGGAGACTGGGCAAGCAGGCAATAATTTAGAGGAGAAAGAAACATTTTTATTTAGTGATTTATCTTGGTTGCTCCCCACCCCCTCTGTGGGACATGAACCTGGGTCCTCGAGATTTTTGTGGACTGAGATCCCTGGGAGATGGCAGACCTAACTGCTACTCTACCAGGACATGCCTCATTAAAGAATATTTTTAACCATCATTAGAACTTTGGCATACTTAATAGAGTGTAGTTTTCATTACAGAATTTTTTAGCTTTCTGCTTTTTGTGTAACCTGCAAGTACAGTATGCAAAAACAAGTGCTAACCTAGGGTGAGGTTCAAGCTAGTCTACTCTAGATTTCTTCAACAAGGCTCTCTTGCTCATATGGCACTAAATACTTGCCCTGAAGATGTGAAAAATAAAGAAGCCAAAATATAACAAATAATATCTCAACATACAGTATACAAAGCACTCATTAGAGTTTTATAGCTTTTTTCATATTTATTTCAAAGATTTCCAAACATTTCCTTTCAGTTTTGAATAGCACGATCTGTTAACTTTTAACTATTCTAAAACATCATTTTTCTTTCACTGCTTTTAACTAACAATGAATGAGGATTTTATTTTAATTTCATCTTCAATTCAAACCCCCCTTTTTTAGTGAATCGATGTAATTCACGATAGTAATCATGATGATTCTTTATATTTACAAAGCTCTTTTCATCCTCTTAAAATTCCTTTGATGATGTCAGAGAAAGGACTAGTAACAATCACCTAAGAGGAGACTGAAATTGAAGTCTTTACCTTTCCATCAAACTTTTCCCTATGACTTTTTCCTCTTGCTCACCAGTATCTTCCCCACCCTCCCTCCCTTCTTCTTTTCCTCTCTCCTTTTTCTCTTTCGCTCTGTCTTCTCTCTTTCTCCTTTCTTTTTTTCCACTCCCTCCTTCCTTCTCTTTTCCCCTGTAACCGTTATTAAATCCCAGTTATAACTCAATTGTTGTACAAAGGTACATTGCATACATTATCTTTGAACATCCTTCCAACCTTGATGATATAGCAATGTTAAGAATGTAAAGGTGCTTGGTAATGAAAATTTCTTGCAACCTTAGGCATATGGATAATACATTTAATATCATTGTTTTCCTTTGTTGTTTATATGTGAACATTTTGTGATTTCATGTCATATAGGGTGGAGTACAATGACAAGGTCCTGAAGACAGTTGAATATACTCTTGAAGTTGTGCATGATATTTACATATTTCCTTTTAATGAAAGTTTATTGATGATCTGTTAAGTGTCAGTCACTGTATATTTGACTGGAGATATAAGTGAAACACAACAAAATTCCTGATTTCAAACAATTAGTCTTAATGAAGGAAATAGATAAGAACCCTGATTAATAAAAAGCATTGGTAAGTGACAGTAAAGGAATAGTGAGGTGTCACAAGAGAGACAGGAAGGAATTTTGCATGGAGGAGTCAGAAAAATGTTCAAATAGGAAGCAAATTTTAATAATGATGAACTTTTTCATGTGAGTATTAATATAACTGTCTTTTATTGAGTTTTTAGTTAATCTTCAATCACTTGGTCAGGTATAGTGATTATTATCTCCATTTTTCAAATTAGGTAGTTGAAATTCAGGTTATTAAGTAACTTCTCCAAAGTCACACAAGTAGCAGAGACAGAACACAAACCCAGTTTTATATTACTGCAATTATGTCATGCTACCATAGTTCATCATCATTTTATAGTGTTTCTTCAAATGTGGTCTTGTGAAATATTATTTTTGTAAACTTTCATCATGTTTTATAAATTTATATTTTATTTATGCTTTTTATTGTAAACTTACTAATTACAAAATTTTACATATGAATTACACTAAAAAAACATGATTCTAACCCTAACTTACACACAGGGTTCTTGTGAGATTGTGAGAAGTTTAGAAAGACTTTTGAAAATTTAAAAAACTGAAAAAGTGAAATTTATTATTTATAGTAGATTCTTCAACTCCATAAGCTTGCTTAATTTTAGGTAATTTGTTTTATTTTCACTCTAAGTATGATTTCCTAGTGTCTATTGATTTCATCTTTGTATGTGTGGAAGTTTTCAAGTTCTGTTTCTTTGCAATTATATTCAGTTGATTCAATAGTTAGTATTATGATTTGGCAATAATGAATTGAAAATATGTATAAAACATTGGGTGTTTGATCATTTGTAAACAGGCTGCCATTAGTTTTATTTTCATTCATGTAATTTACAGATGCATGCATGCATATATCTGTGCCTGTATTTCTGCAATATCTTACAATAGTACTAAAGCTGAATTTAATCTAAGATTCATTTTGGTTCATTGAAACATGTACTCAATAACTTTAAGTCTTCAGCATTACTGGATTTTTCATTATTGCTGTGGTACTGAGTTTATAATTTTTTTCTTGTTTTAAATGCTATTTTCCAACAAGTGGTGAGTTCTGGGACAGATTTCTATGATATTTACTAAGAGCAAAGTATGTCATCGTGCATTATTCATTTTAATAGATTTCATATGCTTCTGTTGATTTTTATACAGAAATGTTTATGTGTTACTCACCAGTATTTTGTTCTCCATCTTCTACCATTTAGAGTCTGAGACGTTTGAGTTACTTTGTTCACTCAAAAAATAAATCAATTTTGATATCCTTTATAGTGGTTAAATTATCCTTTCTCTCTCTATTGAATCTTTTATGTTCACAAAAAAATATTACATAATGTCTATTAGTGTCAAAGATTTCTTATGAAATGAATATTTTAAAATATTTTCGATAATTATACCATTCACTTTTCACTGTAATTTTTTTTGCACTTTGATATTAGATCTTTAGAATTTTAGAACCACAGGAATCATAACTATACCCTTTATTAAGCCTGACTCATAGCAGGATGATGATCATATTAAACTCAAAGAGTGAAGCCATCTTACTTTCCAATCCATACATCAATTTTCATTAAGTTACTTATTTTCTGTAATTACTCCTTAAATTAGACATAAATAGTGATTCTACAAACAGATGTCTTTTAGTACATAAACATCTTCCTGATTTATTATTTCGTTAATATTTTTGTTTACATTAGGATTTTTTCTTATTAACAACATTAAATGGATTATTTTCCCCACATGGATGTTTTCAGTGATATAATAACATATATATTATATAATAAATATTATATATTATATATAATGAACTAGGTTAGAGAAATCTAAGTGAGAGTTTACAATACTCAAATGTGTACAATTAGGAATATAAAGAATCTTGTCATATAAGGTTTACCTTCTCCTCTACAATGAGATTTTAAAATGGAAATGAGAATACACAAACCAGGAGTGCATTCCACTTTGTGAAATGCAAAAATAATAATAAAGGGGAAAACAACTCTATCAAGTATTTTATAAGAAATAATATATTCTCTCAACCATATCTTGGCAATTTGCTCTAAATTAACTAATTCCAAACACAGTTAAGGAAATGTGTCATGATAATTTGTATCTTACCTTTATGGTATAATTTAATTCTTACATTGTGGGAATTCATTGTCACACTAAAATGCTGTAAAACTGAGTTGACCAAGTTATATTCACATTAGAGTTTTTACAAACAAATGTGCTTATTAGGAGATCTGAAATTCCTGATCATGTGATAGTCTAACCTAGACAGATGTAGCATGGAGCCTGCAGAACCACTTTTGATAAAAGCTGAATCATATGGTTTACTATCCTATATTATGGACTCTTAGGCAAGTGTAGATACATTATTTTAATTTAGCTTAACAACTCTATAGTTTAGACCTGGTATTCAGAGTGGGAGAGAGTTAAATGTGTGCTTTAATATTGAGTATAAACAGCAAGTGCTGTTGATAGCAAGTCTTTGACTTGTATAAATCTATAAAATATTTTTCTAAATTTCCAGGAGAAAATTAAGGAGAAGAAAAAAATATGTGAATAGATTATTTTCTTGTGGTGAATAATCAACACATGGTATATTGTAACATATACCCCCCTGGATTAAATGTCAATTTATATGCAGAAGCACATGTTCTAATCTTTCCAGTGTCAGCATTCCTATTGTGAAATCCCTGAAAACTTACGGATAAGTTGATGACAAATAGTCTCTGGCAAATAAAAATGGATTTCGTACCCATATTATTGGTGAGAGGAATTTTTAAAGTTATAAAATAAAACTTTTGTTATAAAGTAAAATGTTAGATTCTAGGAAGCGAAAATTATATAACTTTTACATATGACAACATGAGGTTCATTACTCATCCATTTAACACATATTTACTAAATGAATATCATAGTCCTGGACTAGATGCTGTAGGACACAAAAATGCATTTAATATATACTCTGTCGTTATGGTGCTTACATTAATAACTACTACACTAATAGCTATGTAACAATGCATAAATCAGTATAAGCCAACACCATAATGCTAGAGGTGATATCAAAATCAAAAGAGAATTTTAGATGATTGTTCTATGTTTGTTCAAAGAAGAAAAAGCAATATGAATTGAAGTTATCAGTGAAGGCTTTCTGGAGGAGGTGCAACTTGAGTTGAGCCATGACACAATTCTGGTTGGCTATGAATTTTGTACATAATGATATGAATTGAGGGCTATTTTGTGTCTGGAGATAGATAATAGTAAAGTCTTAAAAGTTGCATCTCTTCTTGGAAAGAAGCACTAGGGAAGTGCAACAATAAACCAGCAGCCACAGATAAATGCTACCCTGGTTTGACTATGGATTGATCCTATTGCCATAATTCCTGTGTACCAAACTATTATGCTGTGCCAATTTTATTATTTCCTACTCCAAGATCGTAAGACAAAATTAGTATGTAGCATATTTTATAAACAAACAAAAGCATTAAATGTGAGCACTTATGAGTTCAAGGGACTTAGCATCGTATGTTTATGAACTAGCTAGCCATATATTTTTAGAAGGTTCACCAACAGATGTTTCACAGAAGAAAGGAAAGAGAGAGAAAGAAATCCACCCACTGAGAATACATTTGATTGTTCTTACCGGGCGTCTGCGTGAATGATGTAAGTTGTGAAAAAAAAATTTAATTTTAAGCGTGGTGTGTTCTGTTCAAGTCTATAAAAAGACAAGTACAGGCCAGCGAATAAAACAGATATATTGGAAGCTGTTTGCCACCTCAGTGATTTGAAAGTGGACTTACCTTGGTTATAGGTTGAGATTAATTTTTATTTTAAGAGCAGAAGTGCAATTTCTTTTCTTATATCACAAAGTGGGAGGTGCACATATCCTTCAAAGTCCACCAAGCTCGAATAATTGATCTGAGAGTAGCTTTAACCTCCTCTAATTTATAGTAAGCATTAAATGGAGGAAAGAAGAAATGTTTAAAATCTTTATTTCCCCAGATTGGAAAATCAGATTCATTAGATTGTTTTCCTTTATTTTCAGTGCATAGCTTCCCTTTTAACAGAAGAACCTAAGGTTTCTGAATTTTCCTAGGTTAATTTAAATTTGATGTTAGCTGAATTATATGGCCCCCACTTATCCCAGGCTACTAAAACAGTAATGACTTAGCCACCTGAAAAAAATTAGCTCTGTATCAACTCTGGGAAAGAGTCATTAACTATAAATATGCCAGTAATGTTGCTGGAAAGTGAATATGAAAAATTTAGAGAAAATAATACATACGTTTGTATGTGTAGTCAAAAATTACCTTGACTTGCATGTTGTAAATCTTTTTACATTTAGATTATGTTTCTAAACAATTGTCCACTCAGTGTTTAAATTGTTATTAATAATAGAGTAAAATAAACTTCTGCCAATGAAAATGACCTTAGAAAGAAAAATAAACTGCATTATTTACTGTATAGTATATTTACATATTTTAACACATTATCACATTGAATTCTTTTTAAAATTATTTTTAATATCTGTTGAGGTAACTTTGGTTTATAAAATAATGCAAGTCCATATGTGCATTCATAAAACTATGTGACAACACACCATGCCCATCACCAAATGAACAAAATCCTCCACCACTGTCCATTGGACATCCACCATCCTTGTTCCTGACTCCCACTCCCTACCCCAGTGGTAACATCAGATCTATTGTCAATGTTAAAGGGTTGGTTTTTGTTTTGTCTGTTTGATCTGTATCTTTATACTCCACATACAAATGAGATCATCCCGTATTTGTCTCTCTTTCTGACTTATTCCACTTCGTATAATCACCTCCAGTTCCATTCATGCCGTCACAAGTGACAGGATTTTATCTTTACTAGGGTTGTGTTGTTTGTATATGCCACAACTTTTATATCCATTCATCTGATGATGGGCACTTAGGTAGTTTTCAATTCTTGGCTGTTGTAAACAATGCTGCAACAAGCACAGGGTGCATATATATCTGTGAATCAGTGTTTTTATATTTTGCAGGTAAATTCCCAGAATAGGATAAGAAGATCTTAAGGAATTTCCCTTCTCAATGTTTTGAGAACTTTCCATAAAGTTTGAACTAATTTACTCTCTCTCCCACCAACAGTATAAAAGGATTCCCTTTTCCCAGAATCTTCACCAGCAAATGTTATCAGTCTTTTGGATAATAACCATTCTCACAAGTGTGTGGTGCTTTCTCATTGCTCTTTTGATTTGCATTTCTATAATAACAAGGAAGTAGGAACCTCTATCACGTGCCTGTTGGTCATCTCTCTGTCTACTTTAGAGAAATGTCTATTCGATTCTTCTGACCATTTTTTGATTGGGTTGTTTCTTTGTCTGTTATTGAGTTTTGAGATATTTATATATTTGGTTTTTAAACCCTTGTCTGATGTATAGTATGCAAATATTTTCTCCCATTCAGTAGGTTGCCTTTTCATTTTGATGATAATTTCTTTCCTTGTGCAGAAACGTTTTAGTTAGATGTAGTCCCATTTGTTTACTTTCAATCTGTTTACTTTGCCCCTGGAATTGAGTTCCCAAGAACTCTCTAAAGTTAAGTGTCATATAACTTACTGCTTTTGTTTTCTTCTTAAATATTTTATAGTTTCCATTCTTACATGCAAGTCTCTAATTCATTTAGAAACAATTTTTTGTGTATTAGGTTAGAGAGTGGTCTAGATTCATTCTTTTACATTGGATTTCCTGTTTACCCAACACCATTTTTCAAAAATACTTTACTTTCTCCATCACATGTTCATGGCTCCTTTGTTAACTTACTATATATGTGTGAATTGATCTCTGTTGATTTAGTTCTATTCCACCCATCTGTATCTCTGCTTTTATTTCATATCTATGCAGTTTTGATTACTATTGCTTTATAGTATAACTCAAGATCTTGGACTGTGATACCTTCATTATATTTCTCATGATTATATTGGCTGTTTGTTCTTATATGAGTCCTTACAAATGAAAAAATTTTTTATTGTTCTATTTCCTTGAAAAATACAGGTGGGATTCTGATGGGAACCGCAACAAACCTGTATATTGCTTTAGTTAAGAAGGCTATTTTAACAATTTGTACTTCTGAATAATGAACATGGGATATCTTTCCATCTCTTTGTATTTTTATTTTAGCAACATATTTTAATTTTCACTTTATAGGTCTTTCACCCCTGTTGTTAAGTATATTACAAGGTATTTAATTATTTCTGGTTTTATTGCAAATGAGATAACTTACTTGATTTCACTTTCTTCATATAAAAATGCAAAATATTTTGTATATTAATGTAGTCTTCCCCTTTACTGTACTCATTAATTATTCTGTAGTGTTTTTATTTAGGGTTTTCTATATATATCATCATGTCACTTGTAACTAGTGGTAGTTTTATTTCTTGTTTTTCAATTTGGCTTCCTTTTATTTCTTGTTCTTGCCAAACTGCTCAGTCTAGGATCTCTAGCACAGTATTAAATACCACAGGTGAGTGCGAACAGCCTGTCTCATTTCTGATCTTGAGGAAAACATTTTCAGTTTTTCAGCATTGACTATGATGATGGCTGTGGGCTTATTGTCCATGGTCTTTATTATGTTTGGGTATGTTCTTTCCATCTCAGTTTTATGGAGTTTTTAATCATGTGAGTGCTGAATTCTGTAAAATTCTTTTTATGCATCTATTGATATGATCACCTGAATTTTTCCCTTGTATTTGTTGATGTAGAACTGCATTACAGTAATATATTTTCATATCTTTGAATTATTTTTATATAACGATTTCATTATTTTTTTACAAAATCATACTCACTTTAAGATATTGAACTTATGTGTCAGTCTATGGGGTACTACACACCACACCTACCACCATAGTTCTAATATCTTTTATGACCTCACTGTACCCTCTTTGCATCCCTCCCCACCTTATACACCTGGCACGCATCATCTTGTGTCCTGTGATTTTGCTGGGGTTTATCTATTTGTTTTATTTCATCACATTCCACATATCAGTGAAAACATCCTATATTTTTCTTTTGTTTCTGAGCTTGTTTAGCTTAACTTGATCACATCCAATTCCATCCAGTTTGTTGCAAAGGGCACAATTCCCAATTTCTTTTTTTTTCTTTTCAATAGTCATAATTTTCGATTGAATATATATATATATATATATATGTATATATATAAAACTCAGCTTCTTTATCCAGTCATCTGGTATTTATATTGTTTTCATGTCTTGGCTATACTGAACTGTGCTGATATAAACATATGTGTGCAAAACTTTTCTCTGATTGGAGATTTTTTATTATCTGGGTACAGGCATAGGAACGGGGTTGCTGGATCAAATAGTAGCTCCCTCCTCATTTTTGTGAGCAATCTCCATACTGTTTTCCAGAAAGGTTGCAGTAATTTACACCCCCACCGACAGACAAAGGGGTTTGTTTTTCTCCACACATTTTCCAACACTTGGTATTTCAAGACTTTTTGTTGTCAGCCATGACCAATGGTGTGAGGTGGCATTTCTTTGTGGTTTTTATTTGCGTTTCTCTGATAATGAGTGAAGTAGAACATTTTTTTAGGTGTCAGTAGCCCAGCTGTATCTTCTTTGCATAGGTAACTGTTCAGTTCTTCTCTCCATTTTTTTTTTTTTTTGAGTGAGTTGTTTGCTTTTTTTGTTGAGAAGTAAGAGCTCTCTATTTATTTTGGAGATTAAGCTCTCATTTGATTTATGTTGTGTGAATATATTCTCAAATTCGTTGCACTGCCTTTTTGTTTCAGTGGTTGTTTCTTTTGCAATAAAGAAGATTTTGGTTTAGTAGTAATTTTAGTAGTAATAATTAAGTTTTACTTTAGTTTATTTTGCTCTAGCTATTCTTTCCCCAAAGAGCTCTTTGAGGTTGAGGTCCTGCAGAATTTTTCCCAAATTTTCATGTATGTTTTAATTTGCATTTCCCTGATAGCCAGAGAGTAGGAACATAATTTCATGTGCCTATTGGCCATCGGTATATCCTCTTCAGAAGAGTGTCTCTCCAATTCCTCTTCCCATTTTTTGATTGGATTGTCTATTCTTCTGTCGTTGAGTTTTATGAGTTCTTTGTATATTTTAGATATTAAGCCTTTGTCAGAAATATTGAATGCAAATATCTTCTCTCAGTGAGTAGGTTTCCTTTTGGTTTTGGTGATGTTTACTTTTGTTGTGAAGAAGTTCCTTTGTTTGATGTAGTCCCAGTTATTTATTTATTTATTTATCTATTTATTTATCTATTTTGTTTCCCTTGATAGTGTTGTTGAATCCCCAAAGACTTCTTGATGACTAATGTCACGGAAAGTCTTTCCTATATTGTCTTCTAATAACTTTATGGTTTTTGGTCTTAAGTCCAGTCTCTAATCCATTTTGAGTTAATTTTTGAGAATGATGTTAGAGAGTGGTTTAGCTTCATTTTTTTTCATGTGCCTGTCCAATTTTCCCAGCACCGTTTATTGAAAAGACTTTTCTTTCTCCATTGTATGCTTTTGGATCCTTTGTTATAGGTTAACGGACTGTGAGTGGATCAGTTTTTGGAGATTCAGATCTATTCCACTTATCCGTGCCTCTGTTACAATTCTAGTACCATATCATTTTGATTACTATTGCTTTGTAATATAGTTCAGTGTCTGGTAATGTCAGTGTTTTTGTATCTTCAGGGTAAGTACCTAGAATTAGGATGGCAGGATCATGTTGAATTTCCTTATTCAACTTTTTGAGGAATCTTCATATTGTTTTCCATAGAGACTGCCAACTGTAAATCTATTTCCTTTGCTCTACATCCTCACCAAATTTGTTATTACTAGACTTTTGGATAATATCCAATCTCTCAGGTTTAAGGTAATATTTTATTATTGTTTTGATTTACATTTCCTTGATAGCCATTGAGTAGGTACATCTTTTCATGCGTATGCTGGCCATCTCTGTGTTCTCATCAGAAGTATGTCTCTCTAATTCCTATTCCCATTTTGATTGCAATATCTGTTTTTATGATAAGAAGCTTTACCCGTTCTTTGTATATTTTGTATATTAAGCTCTTGTCAGTAATATGGAATGCAAATATTTTCTCCCAGTTGTCTGTTTTGGTGATGCTTTTTTTTGCTGTGAAGAGGCTCTTTAGTTTGATGTAATCTTGAGTGTTTATTTTTCATTTTATTTGGAAGGGATCTTAATAGCCAAAACAAGACTGTTTGATGAATGCATTATGCAAATTTAGTCTAATAATTTCTTAATTTTTGATTAGTTTACAAATCTATATAAATTGCAGTAGAATACATTCCCACCTCAATGTCTATATCACACAACACCCACCACCAAAGTTCTTTCTAGTTTTGGTCACCACTATTATTTTTATTTTAACCTCAGGTTCTGTCATCTTTCCAAACACACCCCCTCTGTTAACCACAATGTTACATTCAGAAATCCAAAAATATGGGCTTATTGTTAGTTCATTTCTTTAATTCTTCATATACCTCATATGAGAAAAATATATACCACCTCAAGTTCTAACTAAGTTGTTGCAAAAGGTGCAATTTCATCTTTTTTTATTAAAAAGTAATTTTATTTGTATATTTTTAAAGAGAAAGGTAGCCTGACAGGAATGAAGGAAACACAGGCAGCAGTCAGAAAGTAAGTCAGAGAAGGAAGAAGAATTCTATTTACTTTGTTTTACACCCTAGCAGTTCCTTTATTTCTGTGCCATGAACCTGGGTCCCTGGACTGTATTTGGATGGTGTCCTAGGCACAGGTCCAAAATTTGAGCCACCAGAGTGCATTGTTTTAATTTTATTTTTAAATTCTTAAAAAAAACCAAAAACCTATCAATATGCCTGGTAGAGTAATGGCTCAGTGCAGCACATATATATCTCAGGTCAGGTGGAACAACAGAGTTAGACAACTAAATAAAAAACAGACAAAATCCTTCCTCCCTCTCTCCCTTTTTGCCTTTGGCTCACTTTCATTCCTCCCTGCACAACCTTTTCATATATATATGAAATCATATGTATATAGTATACGCATATAAAGCAATATATGAAATTATATATACTTATATATATGTAACATGCATGTATATTTCATTACATATATATGTAATGAAATGTGCAAGGAGGAATGAAGGCAAATAGGCATGCAGGCAGGAAGATCAAGGAGGAAAAAGCATCTTTGCTTTATTTTTATTAGGTATTCATACTGGTTACTTCCTTACCCTGGCTGGAACTCGAACCCAGGGATGTGTGGCTTGCTCCTTTGGAGGTGATTGACCTAACTGCTGCTCCACCAGGGCACCCCAGTATTATATATGTTTATATCTTTATAAATTAAAGTTTGTATGTAATAGATTAAGTTGATAGATAGCCTAGTAGATTCCATTCAGTATAAAAAACATAGTCTACTTATCCACGCATCAGTTAAAGATATTTATATTGATCCCATTTCATGACGATAGTGAATTATGCTGCTTTGAACATAGGGTTACAAATATCTTTCCTGATTAGTGTTTTGTATTTTTCAGATATATACATATAATTGAAATTGCTGAATGAAATGATTCTTATAGAATAAATTAAGTTACCCTCTTTTCTTTATTTTTTTTAATTTCTTTATGAACTCAAATAAGTACTTAAATATTCCTAAAACTTGCTATGCCTACCACTGTTGGTGTCGGAGATGATTGTTAGGAGAAACATGGATATTTTTTATGTTAAGTTATATATTCAAAAATATTTATTAGAAAACAATATTACATCAATCTTGTTTTGTGAATATTATTATTTAGAATTATTATTTAGAATAAGTTTAAAAAGTTAAATGATAATTCAAAGTCAATTTGAATAAAATATAAAAAGTAGAGGTGATATTCAAAATATGGTAAAAATTTACAAAAGTGATAAAAGAGTAACTGAGTCCTGGAGGTTTAATTCTTGACTAGGCATTTCACCTTTAGTTGGTAAATGCAATGTTATAGGTAGTCCTCAAGATGAGGAGAGTGTAGGTAGCTTTTTACTATGGGTTCAAAATTATTTTAGTATTTCAAAAACTACTATGATCTTAGGGGTCCGTAAGAAATATATATTTTCCCTAGTTTAAAGTCAAAGCACACAAGCGTTATTTTTAAGACATCATGAATATGGTAGCATAAAGATTATAAGACTCTCTGAAAACTCCTCTTTAGTGTTGACAAAACTATTGTGCAGTCATTTGTCATTTCCAGAACAATTAATATAAATGACAAAGGAACAAGATATCAGAGCAAACTGAGACTAATTGTGAGTTTTACCTTGTTTCCTCAAGGCAGAGAACATACTTTCTAGTTGTTTTAAATATTATTTCTCATAATACCTGTTAGAAACTTATTATTAAAAAGCATTCTGTGTATAGTTGTTCACTAATTATTTTTGTCTCTTGCAATTTTCTCTCATGCTCTCATTTCAGAAGCTTTTGCTGATTCCATGAGTAAATTGTATTATATATGTATCATTTCCAAAATGAATATTTAGTCATTAAATTTTCTCAAATATATGCCATATCCCATGCCACATAACTACATGCTCTAGTTTGTTTTCAATGGTTTAAATAATTAAGAAAACTAAAGCAGCTTTTTTCACACTTAACTTTATGGAACTTTTCAGTAACCACTTTGCTTGTTTCAATTTTTTTTTGATATTTATTTCTTATTTATATTTATGTAAATGAGGTTGCTCCCTTATTTCTCTTTCTGTTAATTTGTTATTTGAATATATAAATTCAATGTATTTTGCATATCAGTTTTGTAGTCTGCCACTTTATTATATGTGTTTGTTATTTCTAATAGTTTTAATTTTTACTATATTCTTTTAGATCTCATGTATACATTAGGTTATCTGAAATAGTGATGTTTTTTTTTTCCTTTCCCCTTCCAATTTGGATAAAGATTGTTTTCGTTACTTGTATAATTGTTCTGGATAAGACTCGCAATACTGTATTAAATAATACTGGTTAGAGTGGACATACCCATTTTGTTTCTGATCATAGAGAAAAAGCTTACAGTTTTAATCATGCTGTTGGCTGTAGGATTGTCATAAAGTGTATTTAATATATTTAATATATTTAATACACTCTCAGGGTTTGGGGAATCTTTGCTTTTTTCCCCATGTTAGGACTCATTTTAGGCTTTCTTGAATGCAGTTTTTGTGGTGGAAAAGTACATTAAATTTTGCTTATCATTGAGTATCTTTATTACTCCATCATATTTGAATGATAGCTTTGAAGGTGAGATTATTAACTTGCAGTTTTTGTCATCTAGTGTTTTGTATATGTCACTCCTTTCTCTTCTGCCTGGGGTGTTTCTGTTGAGAAGTCAGATGATAGCCTGGGATGATAGATGTGTATACATCTGTAGTTACGTCTCTCTTTTCTCTAACAACCTTGAGCAGTTTTTGTCATTGCTTTTTGCTAGTTTTGAAATGATACGCCTAGGATTAGGTCATTTAATATTTAGAAATTCGGGTGTTCATTCTAATTCTTAGACCTTCATGGTTGCTTTTTGTGACATATGTTGGAACTTTTCCAGTATTACTTCTTTGAGTAGATTTTCTCTACCTTATTTCTCTCTTCTCCTGGAATATCTATGATCTTTAGGTCTGTGTTTCTCATGGTGTGTGATATTTCACATAAGATTTCTTTATTTTTCCTCCGTCATGTTTCTCTGTCCTCTTCCATTAAGTTCGCCTCTTTGATATTCTGTTGTTTCTGAGATTCATTTCTCTGTATGACTGAGTAAATTTATGGAGATTTCCATGTTTTTCTTCAATTAATAAGTGGTGTATTTTATCTCCAGCATGTCTGCTAGGGCTGTCTTCATGACTTCAATCTTCTTAGTAGCATTCTTTTGATCTGTCACTTTCTTTATAGGTCTTCAAATTGCTTTTGGGTAATTGTTACTACGTCTCATTCAGAGCTTTTTTACTATTCTTTTGAACTCTTTTTCTGTTAGTTTTTCCTTTTCAGTGTTTCTTTGGGCCACTGTGCTTTCTTGGGTGACTTTGCTTTTAGCATGGATTTCTTCTCTTTTTTTTAGGTTTAGCACTGTGACTTTCTCTTATTCTTTTAAAGGTTGTTTTGTTACATTTCATCCTGTGTGTCAATTTTAGGTCATTATGGTCAGTACCATCCACTTGGCTTTCGTGGGTTGTGGGGCTTGTTCCCCTCTCCGTAATTCTCATTTTTGGTGGGACACAGATGTTCTTTCAATGGTATCCACTGGCTTCTCTAGGGTTGAGTGACAATTCTTTGTATGCCACTGATAGTAAGCTCTTCAATCCAAGAACTGAGTTTACAAGCAGAACCTGTGAGTTCTGGGTAACCATATCTCACCAAAACAGTGGGAAGGGAGCTCACAACCTGGTCTATTTGCACTCTCATGTAGTTAGGGTAACTGCTTTGGGTGATTGTTCCTGTTCTTTCTCCTTCCAGGTCCTTGGCCAGAGCGAAAATTTGCCTTTCTAATTTTATGTGCTTATTTAATGACTGTGGTGAGTCATGAGTCTACCATTCCCTTTTTTCTCTAACCTGGACTGAAAACTCCAAGCCTGGTCCTTGTGCACAGGTCTTGAAATGTCTTCTAGTGTCATACCATTTTGATTATGAATGCTTTGTAGTATAGTTTGAATTTAGGAAGTGAGATTTTTCCGCTATTCTTTCTTGAGGGGGAAGGATATCTTTCCTTTCCTTAATAAAATAAATGCACATAGACTGAGATAGTATCACAGTATCCTAAAACACATATAACAATATTAACAAAAGAAGAAATATATACCATAAATAAAGAAAAAAGTGCAATCCAGTCAGGCTAAAAACAGAATTTGAAGTATATTGATAATTGTACATTTGCTGCTGTACACAGAAACTCTAACAACAATTTTAAAAGCTAACAATGCTATAGCATATAGGCAGAGTAAATATATAGATGGATTATGGGAAAAATAATAATGGCTTTTTAACACATTAAATGAATCAAAATATCAGTAATAGAAAGATACATACAAATTAAAAGCATAAGAAACAATTTTTCCCTGTAATTTTGAGAGTATTTACAATGTTTGATTATATATTCTTTTATAAAGGCTGTGGGGCAACAGGCACTCTGACGAATTGTTGATTGAAATTAAATTGATTAAACTTTGGACAACAATTTTTCAATATCTACTGTCAAATAAAAATACTTATAAATTGACACCAAGCAATTCTAACAACTTTAATTTTTGGCAAAGATTGCTGCATGTGTTTTACAAATTATGTAAAGTTGCATATTTATATTTGCACACATGTAGACATAAACATAGGTATACACATAGCCATACAATTATATGAATAAAGCAATAGAATGCTAGTGGACAAACACACCAGAAATTGCTGTAAAAAATTCTTGCTTTTCAAACTAGTTGCACTATTTCTTTTGTTTACATTTTCGTATTCACTTTAGATACTGAAATTGCATCTGTATTTCACACTGCACTTATCACCAGAACCCCCTTTACCACCACGTTGTTGCCTTATTCATTCTCTTCACTGTCCCACACCTCTTGTAGCCACAATCAGGCATCCTGTGAATTTTGGAAGGATTTGTCTGTTTACTTTGCTTCTTTATATTCTATATATGAACGATAACATACTGTACTTCTCTTTTTCCTTCTTACATATTTCACTTAAAATGGTCCGCTCCAATTTCAGCCACATAATTGTAGAGGAGATTACTTAATCTTTAATTAATTATTAATCAAATGTGGTATTGTATATACACCACAGATTCTTTGACCATTCATCTGTTGGGGGGCATTTAGGTTGTTTCCATGTCCTGACTGTTGTGAATTGTGCTGCTATGAACATGGGAGTGCAGATATTTACTCTGATAAGAGATTGTATATTTTTTGGACATATGCCTAGGTATAAGATTTCCAGATCAAATGGTAGGTCTATCTTTACTTTTGTGATGAATCTGCATGCATCTATTTTTTCATAGAGGTTGCACTAATTTTCCTTCCCACTAAATGTAGAATGGTTCCCTTTTCTCCACACCCTAGCCAACACTTGTTATTTCTAGTCATGTAGGTCATTCTCATGGGTATGAGGTAGTATCATAATTTTTGCTCACATTTCTCTGATAATGAGTGATGGAGAAAATTTTTCCACTTTTGTGTGCCATTTGTGATGTCTGTTATATGATATTCTTTAGATATGCTTCTATTTAGTTCTCCCCATTTGTTCAGTGAGTAAATTTATTTTTTATTGTTGAAGCATATATGTTCTTTATACATTTTAGGGATTAAGCTTTAATTTATTATATAGTGTAAAATATATATTCTCCCCTTCTGTGGAATGTCTTTTTTAATGGTGGCTTATTTTGCTGTGTTGAAGTTTGTTTTCCTTCTGAAGTATCCCAATCGTATGGTTTTGTTTTAGTTTATTTTGTCATAAATATACCTTACCCAAAGATATCTGTGGAGGTTGATGTCATAGTGTTTATTTTCCTACGATTTTCTCTGTTTTATGGAATTAGGTCTTTTTTAAGGGAAGATGCAGGCAGAAATAAAGGGGAGCACGCAGGCAGGCAGGAAGAGAGAGAAGTTAGAAGCAGTTTATATTATTTTCATTTGGATGCTCACAATGATTGTTTCCCCCAGTACCTGGGATGCCAGCACAGGGGTATGTGGTCTGCATCCCTTCAGAGGTGATTGACCTAATCATTCCTCCACCCGGGCATGCTAGTTTGGGGTGTATGTCCATGTTTGATCCACTTCGAGGTAACTTTTTTGTAAAGTGTTAATGAGAAATCTACTTTCATTTTTTGCAAGTTTATCTCAGTTGAATAGACTTTCCTTCCTCTATTGTATGCTCTTGATTACTTTGTTAGAGATTAACTATTTATAGAAGTGTGGCTATATTTCTGTGCTTGTGAGTTTATTCCCCTGCTTTGTACTTCTGATTTTATTCCAATGCCGTATCGTATATACAACCATCACTCTGTAGTATAATTTAATGTCAGGAAGCATGATTCCTCTGCTCTTCATTATTTATCTGAAGATTACTTTGGCTATTCAAAGTCTTTCATTATTCCATAAAAACTTCAGTATTAGTTGGTCCTCTTCCTTGAAAAATGTAATTGGAATTTTAAGTGAAATTTCAATAAGTCTGTCTGTTGCTTCAGGTAGTATCACCATTTTAACTAAGTTAATTCTTCCAGTTTATGAACATGGAATGTTCTTCCATTTCTACGTGTCTTCTGTTTCTTCTGCTAAAGTCTTGTAGTTTTCAAGTACAGGTCTTTCACCTATTTTGTTAAATTTATTCCCATGTATTTTATCTTTTTTGATGCTATTATGAATACAATTTCATTCTTATTTTATTTTTTCATCTACTTCATTGTTTTCAAATAAGAACACAGCTGGGTTATGGGTGTTGACTTTACACATTGCCAATTTGAGGAATTTATTTATTGTTTCTAGCATTTTCATTGAGTTCTTAGGATTTCTAGATATAATATCATGTCATCAGCAAATAATGATAGTTTTATTTTGGTTTTTCCAACTTGGACATTTTAATATGATTTACTTGCCTTATTGCTCTGGCCAATACTTACAAATCTGTGTTGAATAGTAGTGCTGAGAGTGGTCAACTTGTCCCATATCTTAGAGGAAAGGATTTCAGTTTTTTATCATTAAGTATTATGTTACCTATAAGCTTGTTATATAAAACTTGTTTTGTTGAGATTTGTGCCTTCTAATCTAATCTTCCTCTGACTTATTTCATCTAACATAATGACCTTTTTTCATCCATGTTAATTCAAATGACAGGATTTCATCTCTTCTAAGGGCAGTGTAGTATTCCATTGTGTATATATGTATGTGTTTGTGTGTATATATATATATATATATATACATATACCACATCTTCTTTACCCATGCATCTGATGTTGGTCATGTAGATGTTTCCAGTTATTAGGTTTTGTGAATAAAGCTTCAATAAAAAAGGGGTGCATAAATTTCTGAGAATTAATGTTTTGTACCTTTTGGATAAACACCTATAAGCGGGAGGGCAGGATTATATGGAATTTCCATATTCAACTTTCTGAGTAATCTCCATACTGTTTTCCAAATGGTTTGCATCAATTCGAACTCCCACACACCCTCCCCAACATTTGTTGTTTCCAGACATTTGGATAATAACCAGTGTCTCAGGTATAAGGTGATAATCTCATTGTTCTTTTGATTTTCATTTTCCTGATAGCCAGGGAGGAGAAATACCTTTTCATGTTCCTGTTAACTATCTGTATATCCTCTTCGAACAATGCCTCACCAATTTCTCCAACTTTTTTTATTGGATTGCCTTTTTCCTTTTTTATTGCGTTTTATGAGTTAATTTTATATTTTGACTATTAAACCCTTGTCAGAAATATGGAACATAAATATATTCTCCGAATTATTAGGTTGTTTTTTTTGTGTGTTTTGTTGGTTTCTTTCACTGTGAAGAATTTTTTAGCATGTTTAGGTCCCTGTTGTTTAATTTTCTTTTTATTTCCCTGATGTTGGAGGTGAGTCCTCAGATACCTCTTTAAGGCAGATGTCATGGAATTTCTTTCCTATGTTGTTGTCTAAGATATTTATGGTTTCTGGTTTTATGGTCAAGTCTCTAGTCCATTTTCAGTTAATTTTTGTGAATGTTGTTAGAGAGTGGTCTAGTTTCATTCTTTTGCATGTGGCTGTCCAGTTTTCCCAACAACCATTCATTGAAGAGACTTTTCTTTCTCCATTGTATGCTTCTGTCTCTTTTGTCATAGATTAACTGATTTCATGTGAGTGGGTCATTTTCTGGTGATTCAGTTCTATTTCTCTGATCTGTACCTCTGTTATTATTACAAGACCATTCCACTGCAAACATTAGCTACTATTGGGAACATCTGAATGTTTAAAGGTTGGACAATTAGAAGCATAAGAGAACTTCTGCTTTGGGATATCTTGCAGAAGCAGGCATACAACAGTTTGCTCCCTTCACTTGGTAGATTATATTTTTTTCTCAAAATCTGTCCATGTCCTCAAGTTTGTCCACTTTGTCTAGTCATAGTAGCCCCTTATGATGTTTTGCATTTCTTTAATATCTGCTATAACTTCTCTCCCTTTCATTTCTTATTCCAGTTATGAGAGTTTTTCTCTTTTTTTTTTCTTTGTGAGTCCAGTCAATGTTTTCTCAGTTACGTTTCTCTTTTAAAAGACCAACTTTTGGTTTCAATGATCTTCTGAATTGTATTTTTGCAATCTAATTTATTTCTTCTCAAATTTTGATCATTTCCTTTTTCTGCTGATTTTTGACTTTAATTGTTCTTTCTCTCTTAAATGTAGAATTAGTTTATTTATTTGCTATTTTTCTTATTATTGAGATGTACCTGAACTGTAATGAACTTTCCTCTTCATACTGCATCTCCTGCATCTCATAGATTCTGGGAGCTCGTGTCTTCATCATTTGTCTTTATGGAGATTTTTAAGCTTCTCATTCATTTCCTCTTTTACCTAAGAATCATTCAGAACCATCTTGTTAACTCTCCAATGAATTTGGGGTCTTCCCTCTTACTTTTTGTGGTTGATTCCTAGTTTTAAACCATTGTGGTCAGAGAAGATGCGTGGTGTGATTTCAATCCTTGCAAACTTGTTGAGATATGTTTTGTGTCCCAACATATGATCTATCCTTGTTAATGTTCAGTGTATATTTGAGAAATCTGTAGTCACTGCTTGAAGTATTCAGTATATGTCTGTTACAATTAATTGCTCCTAGAGGACATTTAAAACAGCTATTTCTCTGTTAATTTAGTGCCTGGTGGATCTGCCCATTGTTGTAGGTTGGGTATTGAAGTCTCCCATTAATATTGTGTTCCTGTCAATGTCTCTCATCAGCCCTAATAATGCTTGCCTAATATATTGCCTTTTTGCTGGATCGACCCTTTAATCTTTAAATAATGTCCATCTCTTTTGTTATGTTTTTTAGTTGATAGTCTAGTGTATTTGATTTAAGTATACTGTTCCTGCTTTTTTGCTGTTGTCATTTAACTATAAGAATGTCTTTCAATCATTGACTTTGTGCCTTTATCTTTTGAAAGAAGGTAGATTTCCTGAATGCCACAGAAGATTGGGTTATGCTTTTTAATCTATTCTGCCACTCTGTCATTTCACTGGTGAGTTAAGTTCATTAAGATGTAAGGTAATTATTAATTTGTAGCTATTTATTGTCTTTTTGTAGTTTGTCTTCTGTATGTTGCTGTAGTCAATGTCTGTTCTTCTCTTTCTCTTCTCAGTTGGGTTGAGTGCAGTTACATTTTGATTCATTTCCCTTTTTGCTTTCTTCTTTGCTTTTTCTCTGAAGGTGTATTTTGACGTTACCCTGAAGTCTGCATTAAACATTTTATGTTTATTTCCTATTTTTATTTGAAAACAGATTTGTTTTACACTCATTCTAACCATCCACATTTTTATTCTCTTCACTGCCCTACTTTTTATCTTTGCTATCTTTCTCTTTGTAGGTGGGGTTTCTTTGCACTTTATAGAGCACCCTTTAATGATTTTTTCTGCAAAACTGGTTTTGTGGTGATGGATTTCTTTAACTTTTGTTTGTAAGAAAAACTTTTTATCCTTCCTTAGTTCTGAGTGATAACATTGCAGGGTGTTATATCCTAGGTTGAAAACTCTTTTCTTATAGCATTTTGAATATATCATGCTATTCCCTTTTGGCCTGTATAATTTCAGCTGAGAAATAACTGACTAGCTTATTGATACTCCTTCGTATGTGGCTTGTTTTTCTTTGGTTGCTTTTAAGATTCTTTCTTCATCTCTTGTTTTTGACATTTTGATGATAATGTGTCTAGGTGTAGCTCTGTTTGGGTTTCTTTTATTAGGAACTCTTTGAGCTTCGTGAGTTTGGAGCCTTGCTTCATTCTTCTAATTAAGGATGTTCTCAGCTATTATTTCTTCAAATAGTCTCTGTCCCCCTTTCTTTTCTACTTCTGGGATCCCTATGATGAGACTATTTTCCTTGGATATTGTCTTATAGTTCTTGAATACTCTCTTCATTTCTTAGGATTGTTTCATCTTTTTGCTATTTTGTTTGAGTGCATTCCTCTGCCCGATCTAGCTCTCTGATTCTCTTGGAGGCTTTATCCATCCTACTCTTGAGTCACTTTATTGAGTTTTTTGTGCAGGTATTCTATTCTTCATTTTTTTATATATTGCATCATTTTGTCTTTCTCTTTTGCTTCCTCGATTGTTTTCTTGATTTCTATGGGTATGTTTATCACTATTAGCATAAATTCATCCTCAGATAATTTGCATACATCTACCATATTCAGATTTTCCCCTGGATCTTGATTGAATCCATCATTTCACGTATATTTCTCTGTCTTTGCTGTCTTTGAGATTCTGTTTATATTTCTGTAGGTTCAGTTTCCCTGCAGTGATTGTGTTGTGTAGGGTGATCATCTTGGTTTTGGTGCATAATTGGCAGTAAGGCTACAGTTCCGTATTGACCCACAAGGTTGCTCTAGTGAGTAGCATTTGAGTGTTCTTCCCTTTTGGAATACAACCTTCGTCCTTTAATCCTGGGTATGGTGTATCCAGTGGGCAGGATATCCAGTGCATGGATCCTGAGACTCTGGCGGAATATGGTGGTAGTGGTAGTGGATGGGGTTGGGAATTTCCTTAGCTGCCTTCTGATTGTGGTGGTATCCAGTGTAATTTCACCATATGGGCTCAGCTGAGACTCAGAGCTCTGATTCTCTTCTGTGCTGCACCAACATCATCTCCTCCACCTTTATGTTCTACTCCCTCTGGGAAGACTCTTTTTTACTTTTGTAGCCACTCTCTAGGAGACCCATTTCTTTCTGTTGTTCCACCCCTTCCATCTACGCTTGAATTCCATGTCCTTAGTCTGTGGTATAGCTCTGAACCCTGATGTTTTTGGCTATCTTTTGTTGTCACAATTTCTGCTGTGTCTCTACAGCATCTGTGCTTCCTTTTCTTGAGTGCTTCTTTCTGGAGAACAGATGAGTTCCTAGTTGCTCTGTGGCGAGGATCTGGATTTTATTCTGACCAAGTTGCCATCTTCTGACCATCTCAGTGTATAATATTTTGAATACTGTTGAATTATGTTTTCAATATTGTATCGAGGATTCTAGAACTATACTCATCAGTAATATTTGTGTATAATTTTCCTTTTGTGCCATCCTTGTCGAATTTTGGAATCAGGATAATATAGACCTCATAGAATGAAATTTGAAAATTTTAATTTCTCTTTGAATTTGTGGAAGATATTAAGGAGGATGGAGATTTGATATTCTATGATTTTTTTTTCCTTTTTTTAAGGAAAAGTACAGGCAGGATTGAAGGTGAGTGGGCAGACAGGAAAGCAATGAGAAGGAAAAATCTTTATTTTATCATTTTTTAAAATTTTTTCACACTGATTGTTTACCCCTGGACCTGGGACTCAGGGGGTATGTGACTTGCTCCTTCAGAGACAATTGACCTAACCACTGCTCCATCAGGGCACACCATCTTACATGAATGTTTGGTAGAATTCAATAATAAGTTAATTTGATTCTAGTTTCTTGGGGGAAAATATTTGATTACTGCTTCAATTTCTGTAAATGCGGTTGCTTTGTTCAAGTTATAAATGCCTTCCTGTTTCAGTTTTTAGAGGATGTAGGATGCAAGAAATCCATTCATTTCTTCATGATTATTGAATTTATTCGCATATAACTGTTCATAATAGACTCTCATGGTCTTTGTACTACCATGCTGACTGATGTAATCTCAACTCTTTAATTTCTGATTTGGTATAAGAATTTTCTCTATTTTGTATGAGTCTAATTAGGGAATTATCAAATTGTTTATTTTTTCAAAGAATTGACCCAGATTCATTAATATTTTCATGGTCATTTTGTTAATTCAATTCATTTTGGCTATATTTTTTCTTATTTCCTTTCCTCTGTTGATTTTAGGTTTTCATTGCTCATTTAGGTGCATGGTTCTTTATTTGGACTTTTCTTTTTTTTTTGATTTGGGCTTGTATGGCTCTAAACTGTACTCTCAGGACAGCTTTGTCACATCTCGCATGTTCTTGTAGCTTGTTTTTCCATTTTCATTTGTTTCCAATAAGTCTTAATTTTATCTTTATTTTAATCAATTAGCAAGTATTTGTTCAGAAGCATATTGTTTACTCTCCACATCTTTGTGGTTCTTCATTTTCATTTATAGTTTCACCTCATTGTCAGAGAAGATGTTTTCTATAATTTCAATACTGCTAAATTTACTGAGACTTTTTTTCTGTCCCAGCATCAGTAAATTCTCTTTGTGAATATTCCCAGTGCACTTGAGAATAATGAGTATTTTTTATCAGAGTACAAAACTCTGTATACAGTCTGTTAGGTTCATATGATCTATTGGTTCATCTAGAGTATTTCTTTCTTGATTTTCTGCCTGGATGAGCTATCTATTGATATAAGTGAGATATTAAATACCCTATTGTTATTGTGTTACTGCCAAAGTCTTCATCTATCTCTGAGTATTTGATCTGTTTATTTAGATGATCCAACATTTGGTGTAGATATATATTAATGATGGTTACTTTTTTTAATGGTTTTACCCTCTTGACTGTAATGTAGTGTCCATCCTTTTCTCATAATAACTTTTTATGTGGAAGTTTATCTTGTCTGATATTAGTGTTGCATTTCCAGTTACCTTTCATCACTGTTGCTTTGATACACTTTTCTGTAGCCCTTGACTTTCAACCTATGTTTGTCTTTGGATCTGATATGAGTTTCTCGTAGGCATAATATTGATAGATTTTTTTTATCCATATAGCTACTCTCTTTCTTTGATTGGTGAGTTCAGCCTTTAACATGCAGGGTGACAATTGACATGTAGGGTTTTATTACTGTGATTTGAGTCTTTCAGTGCTGATTCAGTTTCATCTACTTCCATTTATATTATCTGTTTAAGATTGTTTTCTGTGACTGCCACATGGACTGTCTCTAGCAGTACTGCTCTGTTAGTTTTTTATGAACTGACATCATATCAAATTCGTATATTTATACAGTCCATATTTGACTTTGCCCCATTCATGACTTTTTTTGTCTCCCGTTGTTCCCATCTTTGCTTCTGCTTTTGTTTTACTGTTTATCACCATTCTTGGAGTTTGGTTATACTTTGTTTTTATTTTCCCTGTTGTAGAATGCCTTTCAAAATATTTAAAGGGCATTCCCTGGTGAAGTAGTGGTTGGGCATAGTCCACATACATTCCGAGGTCATGGGTTCACATTCCAGGGCTGATGAGAACTGCCAAGATGAACAATAAAATAAAATAAATTTTAAAATGTTTTCTTTTCTCCCTTTCTGCCTACCTATGCCTTTTTCCCTTCTTACTACACCTTTAGATTTCTTGAAAGGCAGACTTGGTGATGGAAAAATTAATTAATTTTTAATTATCTTTGAAGTCATTTTTTTCTATATTATGTTTGAATTATAATTTTGCATGATACATTATTTTGGTTTGTAGTTTTTATCTTTTAGTGTTTAGAATCTGTTGTCATTCTACTCTCTCTTAGCCTGTAGACTTTCAACTAAGAAGTCTGATGATAGACTTTTGAATGTAGCTAAGTAGTTTATGTTTCTCTTTTCTCTAGTACCTATATTCTAGTATTTATTATTGGCTTTTGCTAGTTTTGTTACAATATATCTGGGTTAGGTCTTTTTATATTAAAAAAATAGGTGCTGTGTCTGCTTCTTGGACCTTTGTGGTTATTTTTTGAGACAGATGTGGCAAGTTTTCTTCCATTATTTCTTTAATTAAGTTTTCTATCTCCTTCTCCTCTTCTCCTTCGAGGATACCTGTTATCTTTATATTTGTTTTTCTCATGTGTCTGTTTTTTTGGTTTTTATTCTCATTGGGCTTCTTCATTTTTCCTCAATCTTATCTGTATTCTTCCCTGAGGGTCTCCTCTGTGAACTTGTCTTAAATTTCTGAGATTTGTTCTCCTGTACTATTGAGCATCTAAGAAGCATCCTAAGTTTGGTTTCAATTCCTTGACTGTATTTTTATGTGTAGAAATTCTTCTAGGACTTTTACATGGCCTCAGTCAACTTAGTGAAATAGTCCCTTTGATCTATAACTTCTTTTATGAGGTCTTCAATTTCCCTTAGGTAGTTTCATGTGTCTCCTACACCTCCAGTGACTCTTTTAATAATTATTATTTTAAGTTATTTATCTGTTTTGTAGCCTCAAGCAGTTTCATGAGATTCTTCTCTGAGGAATTCCTGGTTTCTTCTTTTATTTGGGCCATTCATGTTTTGAGGGGATGACTTTCATTTTGCCATGGCTTTCTTCTCTGTCTTGAATATATAGATAGCACTGTGGTTTTTATTTTATTTTTACTTTTGATTTCATCTCATATGTTGATATTGGGTCCTGGTGAAGCTAGTGCTAGTCTCTTGCCTTCTGTAGGGGTGGGGTTTGTTCCATTTTCTAGAATGTTCTCTTGTGAGCCACTTATGCTCTTTCCAGTGGTTTCTAGAGGCTTCTGTGGGGGAGAGGGAAGTTCTCCTCCTTTGTACCACTGACAAGTAGCTCTCCAGCCAGGAAGCAAGATCACAAGTAGTCCCTGTTTTCTCTGCTACACACTGAGACAACAGGCAACCACAGGTTTTGAGGGTATGGGGCTCTCTCACTGCAGATCTCCACTGCAGGGAGGCTCATGGGCAGTTTTGTGTTCTACTGAGCGCAGAGACCAAATATTCTTGTTGACAGTTGGGGCAAATCTCTCTCTCTCTATAGCTCTCCACCTGCAAGCAAGTTTACAGGCTACCCCTGTATGCTGTTGTTGGAGTTATGGGACTCACCACAGTTTTCCAGTGCAAAGTGATTCACAGGCAACCCCCATACACACTGTAAAACACTGAAACCAAAGTTTATTTTTGATGGTGGAGGCAGGGCTCTTCCTCTCTGCATCTCTCCAGGGTGGGGAGAAAGTTGAGATACTACCTCATAATCCTCTGCTGAGCCCAGAGATCACAGTCAGCTTCTTGTTGGAGGTGTTGTGGATATGTTACTCATGAATGTTTGCTTTTAAGAAGGTAGTAAGCATATGCGGTGGGGTTTTTGGAGAACTCAGGAGTGCAGATTCTCTGATGAAAGAAAGACATGTTTTTGTATTCCTTTTTGTATTCTTTGACTTTTTTAATCATATGCAACATATGTTAAGTAATATATACTTAATTATATGTTTTGTGTATGTGTTATCCATTCTAAACATTAAAAATAACTAATGGCATCACTTTTGATGTCTATATCTTAGTTTCTAAATTAAGAAATCAGTGTTGTGCCTAAATTTGATAAATGATTGAAAATAAGTCAAATCAGAAACGCACAGTTTAAAGTAAACAACTCTTCATCTATTAGTAGAGCGATGTACTGATGATGACTTTGAATAGAAAACAGTAAGGGCATAATAGTCAAAGAAGTCTGACATCATATCCTAGCTCTACAATTTACTATTTATGGAAGTTAAGTCACTTCACTAATCTCTATGAGCCTCACTTTTCAGCTCTGTAGCTAACATTGTCATGATGAAACTTATCTCATAGTGTTTTCCAAAGGATTCAATGTGACATTATATATAAATTATTTATTACATGGCTAGTTGTAAGGTAACAACTCATTAATGTTTGTTTATAATTTTAAAAATTATCTTCATGAAAAACTATCACTGAATCATGAGTTTATAATACATAAACTTACTTTTACTTGGTTCTATACCTACTTAAGCTTAGGTAATATAAGCCACTTATTTTAAAACTCTGAACCTTAAGTTTATCATTTTTAAATTAGAATAACTATTCCTACCTCACCTACCTCAGAGTTTTGAAAGACTTTTTTATGAGATTATGTGAGTAATACGATGCCTATAAATATTATTATCCCATAAATGTTAATTTATGTTCTTTTATAGATTTTGGTTGATGAAAAAGATTCCACAAACTTGCCCTAGATATTTTGAGGCTGTCTCTAACCTTCTGTTCTTGTTTTGATTCACTGATAGAGGGAATGTATGTTAAGAAGCAATTATGAAGAAACTCTTTTTCACAACTCTACTCCTATGCCATAGTTCTTTTCATGCTTCAGCCCTTTTTTCAGGACCTGAAATCAGAAGATTTGTCTGACTCCATTTTAAACTGCATCAAATTCCTTGATTTTTTGACTCTTTAAGTAAGTTACTAACAGAATGCAAATATTTGTTCTGTTTAGATAAAACAGTTAACTCATTATAACCTACTTCACTTGGATTATTGTCTGAATTGCAAACACCTAAGGAAATAGGAAAGAAGACTAGGTGAGTATTCTAGGAAAGAAACAGAACATGAGATCTTCCAGGAGATACCTGAACCCTTAGTGGTAGATGAAGTAAGGTTGGGGTTTATTGGGTTATTGAAAAATAAGATAGATTTCCTTCACAGTTTTGACCAGGTTACATTGAAGTTTCCAGATCATTGAATGCTTGAGGTCCAGTAACTAGTTTATAGATTCAGTGTAAGAAGGGATTTTTGAGAACTGTTATAGACAGAATAGTTCCCTCATCTATGAAATCTATATATTTAAACTTAACCTCCAGAATGATAGTTGTAGGTAGTACATTTGAGAGGTAATTAAATTAGGAAATTAGGAATTGGATTAATATCCTTATAAAAGAGCTCCAGAAAGCTGATTTGCCCCTTCTGTCATGTGAGGACACACAGACAAGGTGAACCAGAAGGTGAGCCTTCAACTAAAACACCAAACTGCTGGTACATTAATCTTGGATTTCCAGATTCCAAAACCTTGAGTAATATATCTAGATTGCTTAAATCACCTGGTTTAAAGCATTTTTGTTAGAATAGTTCAAATCAGACTGAGAGAAGACCCTTCACTGCAGTCATCCAAAGGTCAAATCCTCTCTACAACTTCATTAGTGAGTAAATATGTAGGATACTGGTTTGATCATCTTCATTAACAAAGAACTCAGTAATTTCCCAGGCAACAAATTCTACCTTTGTTCTCTTCAACAATATTTGAAAATTTTCTCTTGATTTGAGCTATATAGTAATAGAAGGTTTTTTGTTATTTCATATAACAGTTCTTTAGTAATCTGAAGAAACTAAAGATACTTGGATTTCTCAGTATTCTAAACTCCAAGTTCTACCAATACTTCTTATTCGTTTCAGAATATTATCCCAAATTTTTTATTTTATGTTTCTCTTTCTTTTAGCAAGGAACGGGACCAGTCTAAAACACTTTAACAGAGGGTAGGGTATTTTCAACTCTTCCTGTAAGATAACAGAAAAGAAGAGCATGCTATTTAAGGAGCATGCTATAATGGCTAAGATCTTGGGGTGTAGTATGAGAGAGTCTGCCTCTGCACTTTGCAGATGAGATTATTTAACTTCTCTTTGTGCCTTCATTTTTCATCTGTTAAAGGTACTATTATAAACTGCCTCATAATATTTTGCCAAAATTGTATGATAAAATATAAGCAATGTGCTTAGAATAGTGAGTAGTACATAGTAATTCCTCAACCAATTAGTATTAATATTACTCTGAATATTAATAATTTTAAACCATGGGGACATGGATTGGTGTGTAGTAAAGGATCCAACATTTGAATTTGCTAAGCTCTATCATTTTTTATGTTTTATAAGAAAAGGGACCATAGTCAAGATAAGGGATCTCAATAATATAGAATATTAGATTTTCTTACTTATTTTCTTTTCCTTCCTTCCTTATACTTTTTCCTTTTCTCTTCTTCCTCCCTCTCTATTTTCTATCTTTTTTGGCTTCTTTTATCTTTTCTTTCTAATTTATTTTGTATAAAAACATAATTATTTTCTTGAGAGCAGTATAACATCTTTGAGTTGACTGTACTCACATTAGACATCTCTAACTTTCTGAACTGTGTGCACACCAGTCATGAACCTAGAAATTTCACGCAAAATGCATTATTTATATATTTATACATGTATATATATATACCCTTTTCTACTATACATATCAAGATATCAATGTAGATTAAATGTATTTCTGTCTTTACAGTTTCTAAACACAAGTAAAAGCAGCAATTCAGAGATAAAAGTTATTGGAATGTTTTTGAGTTAAAGACACTTCCACACAATTTAGTTTCCCCTAATGATGATTTGCATGCTTTAAAAGCTTCTTTTGAGCTCATTTGAAGAATATCAGACCTAGTCCAGCATTTATTATCCATGTTCTATTAATACTCAATCAAGAAACAGTTGGTAGTCAGTATAATTAAGACTTCCCACACCTTTGGGGTGGTGTGAGCAGAAATGAAGTTTAATCAACCCTACTCAAATAGTTTGATGCAGTAGTTCTTTTACTCTGGTTCTTCCATTCCACCTAACCCAAACATCAACACATTTTGAACTCCCATGATAGTTTCTAGCATTTAACTTATTTCACTTTCATTTTATGTGGTCTAAGTAATGCAGTGTGAGCGTGTGAAAGAGCATTGGTCTGACAAGGGACATTGTTTCACAGCCTCGAGGGTTATTTTTAGCTGAAATATATCGGACGGCTTAGTTTTACTCCTCCCTAACCTTACTGTGGAGCCTTGGGAAGTCAACTTTATTTCTCTGAGTTTTAATTACCTCTACTGTACTATCGACATGATTACATAACCAGGCGATGTCCTTAAGAGAGAAGAACTTTGTATTATACTTGGATGTAGAATTAGTGTCTAGAATAGCACTTTTTCTCAGCAAGCCATCAGAAAATATTTTGTATTTAAAAATACTTGTATTCTATTCTTTAAAATAATGTTGTAATGATTTATTGAGATAGTAGATGTGAAAGTGTTTTGACTATTAAGAATTGAATAATTGACATGTTAACCCACAATTAAGAATCAGTAATACTAATTTGTCTTTCTTCTGTTTGTTTGTTTGAAGGAAAGTTGAGGCAGGAATGGAGGCAAGCAAGCAAGCAGGCAAGAGCAGAGAGACGAAGCATTATATTTTATTTTAATTTAGTTGTTCAACTGGTTATCTCCCCAAGGGCCAGGGACTGAGACCCATGGGTACATGTTTGTGCTCCCTCAGAGGTGACTGACCTAACCATTACTTCACTAGGGCATGAACTAATTTGTCTTTTTAAAGTACTTACTTTCTCCCATGATTCTGACAATGATCATTTTTTTCTTTTTAAAAAATGTTATTGAAGCAATATTGCATGATGACATTATATAGTTTTAAATTATATATCATTGTAAATCAAAATCTATCTATCTATCCATATATATTTCAACCATAACAGTTGCAAGTTGACTTATGACAACAATCTTATGAAGTGGATGTTCTTATTTAAGTTTATGTATAAATAAAGTCTCTGTGTATACCACTCATCTAGTCAGGAATTGAGCAGAAACTCTCTTTCATGCTTCTAAAATTGCCTCAAACTTTCTTTTCTTTTCTTTTTTCCAAAAAGTATTTATTTGTTAAACCATGGTTCATGATCTTAGGGTGGGGCTCACTGTGTGCCCAGGTCCCCATTCACCACTCTGGAAAAGGGTGAAGGATGCAGAGGTTGGGTGAAGTCAGTTTAGATCACCCCAAGAAATGTGCCTTCTGCCAGGCAGTCTTCCCAGGTTGACACCCAGGATGTGGAACAGAAGGATTTGTATACATGCCAGTACCAATCACACATGGAGACATCACTCCATTCAGTGGTCTTTGCTTTCTCACAACAGTGGAAATCCAGGTTGTTCTATATGGTAGTTTTTTATTTTGGTCTTGATGTCCCCTGCTATGGTGCTGCTCCTAAAGACTTCCCTGAAACACTCACAGCTCAACGCGACCCTCAGCAAAGACCTCAAATTTTCTTTTTGAGTGTTAAATATTTTAGTGAATATTACACTAAAACAAAGAGATTGAAGTGTGGAAAATTTGGCTCAAAACAAGGACACTCATCTAGGATTAAAGATATAGTATGTAGTTTCTTTTTTTCCCTCTTTGCATTACCCACACATAATGTGTAAAACTCATTGCTAAAGCCACAGCATTATTAAAAATGCAACTCTTGCTTTTGCCAGTTGGAACTGCAAACTGAAAGATCAATCCCAAATGTTTAAGGGTAAATTCCCAAGAGTAATGGGAAAGGAAACATTTATTCCACTAACATAAACAACATGATTCTCATGGTAAACTTTCCAAAATTTAAAGAAAGAGACTTTCATATTGAGTTTCACATTATGTATACTAGCATCTGTTGCTTTTATTTAAAAGAAAAAATAAATAAGTTTCACAGAAAGTAAACTTTTTAATTGTAATTTTTTATTTTTTAATAACCAAGGTTTATACTTGATAATCCCTGAAGTAGTACCTTTTAATTTCACTATTTGTGCACTACCCTCCCTTACTTACCATCCTGATACAAGTTATTCAAAATAACATTTTTAATGTAAAGGAAAAACACATGACCTTATTGGTAAATGATTC
This sequence comes from Solenodon paradoxus, assembly GCA_004363575.1. Taxonomy (NCBI): domain Eukaryota; kingdom Metazoa; phylum Chordata; class Mammalia; order Eulipotyphla; family Solenodontidae; genus Solenodon; species Solenodon paradoxus. The sequence continues at coordinate 443,939 of RJWH01000771.1, read as the reverse complement.
TGATAAACTGTTGTTTAAGTGTTTCTTTATTGTCTTGAACCTGCTAAGAATCTTATGCCACTTGGAAGAAAAATGTTCTTTCTCTCCAGCAAGGTTACTCTTTTCTATGAGCATTAAAAATAGCTTTAAGCCATCCACAATCATGACCTTGACTAGGAACATGTAAGTTAATAAGGCTTCAACAAATTACGGTCTTTTTTGGTCGATTTGCCTAGTGAACTGTTAATTGTAAAACTGAAAGACATTATGTTCAGATTTCTCTATCACATCTTTTGTGTTTTAACAGTGACACTTCATTGAGTGCAATTAACAAAGTCTAGGAGATTTATTAACACACTTCTTCATGGCCAATGATCCATTCCACTTAAGACATAACACTGTAAAATGCACATTATCTCCTTTTGGCACTTACAATAATGCTTCATGAACTAAGGAGGCATATGTTAAAGCAGATAAAATAGCATTATTAGCTGACAAATCTTACAATTTATTAGACAGTTAATTTATCAGTTTAGAAGACACTTAAAACAGCTGTGCTTTTAATGTCTTTTTAATGTATCCAGTAAAATGAGCATAAATGCCTCTACTGCAATTTATTTTTAGCTATGTTGCAAAATGTCTGCATTTACTGTTTACATCTTCTTTAATTTTTCCTGCAGGGCTCATCACATCTCTGTTGAGTCTTAAGAGCCAGGGCCAGTAATCAAACAAAAAGCTACTCACACAAATGGTTCCCCATGAATGAACTATTCACAAGCGCATGCTGCTTGGGACCCAGGGAATATTAGCATTTTATCTCTACCCCACAGGCAAAAGTTAAGCTTCTAAATAAAAAATAAAACACTGAAATAAAACCAAGGTGAATCAAATCAATAGGTTGTAGTCGAGAGTTGTTTCGAGCCTTTATAACACAATCAGTAGGCAACCTTTCTAATTATTTTAATTTGGAACCCATTCATAACTGTAAGTTTGGAGTGTGAGCTAACAAGTCTTTCAGACTATATTAGCAAGATTGTTTCATTTTATGGTTAGATAACAGCTCTCTGGTGATCATTTGGTTTATAACTAAGTACTGGATTAGTGAAATAGGAGAATAAGAGAAAACTGGGAAAGGTAAGACACATTTCATAGCTCTGATATGACATTTGGTTCCATATTTTTATTTCCCTTTTAGTTAATGAAACTTTTGTTAAAGTTGTCTTCTGTTTTCTACAGAATCATTCACCATAATTATGTTTGGGGGACAAGACACTAGTTATTAACAAAACAAAAAGTCATACAGTGCAAGATTTCCCTATTTAAATGACAGTGTAAGATTTGATCTCTGGATTTAGGAATCTGTAATCATCTAAAGAGACAGGGTTGACTTCTAATTCTAAAGTTTAACATTTCCTCCTTACCCCATTTGATATGAACTTGCCCACAACTGAAAGGCAGAGTTTTATGCTCATATTTTCAGATGAGTGATACCCAATGTAAACTTTTCTTTTTCTATTTACTTAAAGATTCTTCGTTTTCTGAAATTAACCTGTCTTTTAGGATATCTTTAAAAATGTAAATGAAAACATAAAAAAGAAAAAAAAATGTTTGACAGCATGCATACACACACACACACACACACACACTCACCATTAAAATAACTTGCAGGGTTATAAACTTGTATGAATGACATTCTTCCATGGATTGGCCAGGATCTAAGGTAGCAGGTATAGTGAGACATGAACATCACTTTCAGTCCCTATTTATTCAATATTGAGGTCAGCATAAATAAAAACAAGTAGACAATACAGAGATTTCATGCAATTTGACTTTTATTTTCTATTTTTGTTTCTAGTGATGTGTGTTTTTCTGTAGCAACTTGTAAGTGTCTGAGTGCTATAAAGAAATGCTTACATTCCCAAAGACTAATAAAATAATATGAAGATAACAATGATTAAGAGAAAAAGTTGATGACACTGGGATCCACAAGTGAATATTGTGGGCAAAGTAGACTTCTATAGACTTGCTTAAGTATTGCAAGCTTGCTATAAGACTGAAATGAATTGCTCTGGTAAAAGTCTGACCTAACTGAGAAATAAGTTTAGATAAACCTCTGGAACTTTATTATACAAATGCCAAAACTATTATATAGAAAAGGGAATCAAAATTTTTTTTAGTTTAATTTACATTTGCTATTAAGATGTTTCGTGTGTATATACTTAAGTCTCTGCATTTTACTTCATGTAGTCACAATAGACCAGTAAGCTAGATATTATTAACACTACTCTATAACTGAGAAGAAACTTAGAATCAACGTGAATTGCCAAAGATAATTTGTCATGTTAATGTCAGAATTGTGATAAACACTCATAATTTCACCGAAACCAATTTATTCTTCTACAACATTGCTGTTTTAGGTTGACCCCATAGAACCATAGAAAAGATACTACAAAGACAGAAATTCAAGCTAAAGATAAAACCAAATGAAAAGAATAATAAAATAATACTGAATAATTCTAGTACCATTATTAAGAAAACTGAATTGTACTTTCAGCTCTATCTCTTCTCAAACATATCTATTTGATCATATTGAGAAAAACAACCATATTTCTTACCCAGGTTCAACTTCAAATCACAAATCTATCTTTATGATATAATAATTTATTACTCTATTGAATCTTTTCTCAATAAATGCAATAATACACACTAATCGTATCAATATAGTCTCATATGTAATTTCATTTCTTAAAATGTTTTCATTGAGGTAACTCTTTTAAAAAATTCTGCAAGCCAATATGTGTAGGTTCACCTATCATCAAATATGTGACAACACACCACACCCACCAACAAATTACCAAAAGTCTTCCATCACTGTTCATAGGATTCCCATAACTACTTGCTCCTGCCCCCCATCTGCTTTCCTGTTGGTAACTTCATTTCTATTGATAATGACCAATGTTGGTTTTGTTCTTTCTATTTTTTTGCTTTGTTTCTTTTATATTCAACATGAGGGAGTTCATCTGGTATTTGTTTTTCTCCTTCTGACTTATTTCTCTTAGCATATCCTCCACTAGTTCCAGCCATGTTGTTGCAAATAAGAAGATTCATCTTTTTAAGGATGTGTAGTATTCCAGTGTGTGTTTGTGTGTGTGTACCATATGTCCTGCATACATTCATCTTATAATAGACATTTCAGTGGTTTTGAATTATTGCTTATTATAAGCAAAGCTACAATAAACATGGGAATGTTAAAAATAAGTGCTTTTGTGTTTTTTTTGGAAAGTACCCAGAATTGTGATGACAGGGTCATATAGAATTTCTATATGTAATATTCTGAGAATTCTTCATATTGTTTCCATAAAGATTTCACCGAATTACACTCCCACCAGCACTGTAAAAGGATTCCCTTTTTCGTTGCATCCTCACCAACATTTGCTGTTTACAGTCTTTTGGATAATAGTCATTCCCACAGGTGCGAGGTGATTTATCATTATTTTTTTTTATTTTCATTTCCCTAATAGCAAGAAAGGATAAGCATCTTTTCATCTTTTTGTTGGCTATATGTTTGTCTTCTTTGCAGATCTACCTATTCAATTTTTCTACCCATTTTTTATTGAGTTTTTTGTCTTTCTCTTGTTGAGTTTTATATTATTTATATACAAATATTGGATATTAAGCCCTGGTCACAGGTTTGCTGTGCAAATATCTTCTCCTGTTTAGTGAGATGTCTTTTTGTTTTGGTGATAGTTTCTTTCACTGTGCAGAGGCTTTCACTATGATGTGGTTCCATTTGTTTAATTTTATTTTTGTTTCCCTTGTTACTGAAGTTGAGTCTCCAAAGACCCCTGGAATGTATTACCTCTGTTTTCTTCTAAGTATTTTATACTTTCTAGTGTTACATCCAAATCTATAATACACTTTGAATTAATTTTTGTGTTTGGTGTTAAAGAGTGATCTAGATTCATTTCCTTGCTGCCCTGTTTTCCCAACACCATTTATTAAAAATACTTTTCTTTCTCCATTTGTCATAAATTGACCATATAGATGTGAGTCTATTTAAGGTGATTCAGTTCTATTCCACTGATATGTGTCTCTGTTTTAATTCCAGCAGCATACAGTTTTGATCACTATATACTTGTAGTATCATTCAAGATCTTGAAATATGATACCTCTAAGTTTTTTCTTTTTTCTCATGATTGCTTTATCTATCTGTGGTATATTGTTATTCCATATCAATTGCATAATTTTGGTTATATTTATTATGAAAATGACATTGGAAATTTTCTGGGGATTGCGTTAAACCTGTACATTGTTTTATGTAAGATGTCCACTTTAACAATGCTAATTCTTCCCATCTTTAGCCTAGAAAATCTTTCATATATTTTTTATCTTTGTTTCCTTAAACAAATTCTTACAATGTTATTGTACAGGTCTTTCACCACTTTGTTAAGTATACTCCAAAGTATTTAATTCTTTTTACTTCTATTACATATAGGATAGTTCTCTTAATTTCATTCTCTTCTATTACATTATTTGCATGTAAATGCAACAATTATTATATACTCATTTTGTAGCCTGCCAATTTATTGTACTCATTGATTAATTCCAGTAGATTTATGGTGGCATCTTTAGTGTTTTCTATGTATATTATCATGTGTTCTGGAGATATTGACAGTTATACTTCTTTCCCAATTTGGTGCCATTTATTTCTTCTTGTTTAAAATTTCCGAAATGGACCACCAGTACAATGTGTAATAGCAGTGGTGAGAGTGGACGTTATCTCATTCATGATCTTATAGAAAATGATTTCAATTTTTCACCATTGTTTGATGTTGACTATTGTTTTATCATATATGGCCTTCATTGTGTTAATATATGTTTATTCATCCCAATTTTACATAGAGTAGATTTTATTATAAATGTGCGCTAAATCTTGTCAAATGTTTTCTCCGCATCTGTTGACATGATCATGTTATTTTTCCCTTGTTTTTGCTGATGTGCTGTATTACATCAATAAATTTGCATATGATGAAACATCCTTGCACCCTCAGGATACCTCACACTTGGCTATGATGGATGATCCTTTTAATGTATTGTTAGATTCTGTTTATTAATATTTTGTTAACAAATTTTGCATATAAGTTCATCAGAGATATTGTCTGTAACTTGCTTTGTGATATCCTTGATTGCCTTTGGTATCAGTGCAATGTTGATCTCATAGAAAATATTTTGAAGTGTTCCCTGTTCTTCTATTTTTTGGAAGGGTTGGAGGCATACATATTAATTCTAGTCATGGTAAAACTCACTAGTAAAACAATCTGTTGCTGGATTTTTATTTTGGTGGAGACTTTTTAATATTTCTTTAATTTCCTTTGTGATAGTTCTATTCAGGTTTTTCATTTGTTCCTTATTCAGTCTCAGACTGCATGATTCTAAAAATCTAGAGGAACTCCTCTAGGCTTTCTAATTTATTGTTTTTGATGTAATGTAACTTCTCTGTTTTCAATTTGATTCTAGATATGTTTTTCTTTTCTCTTAGTGAACCTAGACAAAGGTTTGTCAATTCTGTTTATTTTTTTGAAGAACCTGGTTTTGGTTTCATTGATTTGATGAATTTTTTTTTGTTTTTATCTCATTTATCTATGCTTGAATTTTTAATATTTTCTTCCTACTTACTTTTCTCTTTAATTTTTCTTATTTTTGTAGTTGCTTTAGGTGTAGCATGGAATTTTTTTATTTGTGATTTTTCTTTTTTTCTTGGATTGCTATAAACTTCCCTCTTAGTACTATTTTTGCTGTTTTCCACAAGTTCTGGAAGATCATATCCTTATTCCTGTTCATCTCTAAGCATTTTTATAATTTTTCCTTTGATTTCTCCTTTTATCCAAAAGTCATTCTGTAGCATATTGTTTAGTCTTCACATATTTTGTAATATTTCAGGATATTTTGTTGGTTGATTTCTAGTTATGTCATTTTTGTCAGAGTATATGCTTAGTATGAATTCAATCTTCATAAATTTGTGGACACTTGTTTAATTTCTCAACATATGTTCTATCCCTGAGAATGTTCCATGAGCAACTGAGAAAAATATATATTCCATAGTTGTTGAGTGACATGTTCAGTAATTTTTTAAATGCTGCTGCTTTAATTTGACATTTAAGGCCATCATTTTCCTGATGAATTTCTACTTGGTTTATCTGTCCATTGTTGTAAGATGCTGAAGTTTCCTACTATAATTTTACAGTCAATGTTTCTCTTTATTTCTGTTGATAATTGTTTTATTTTGTTTAATTCACTTTTTGGTAAATATATTAATAAGTTATCTCTTCTTGTTGATTTGACTATTATGTAATGTCCATCCTTGCACTTTTGATACTTTTTATAGGTGAACATTTATTTTATCCGATATAGATATAGATATAGCTATGCCTGTTTTAAGTTACCATTTATTTCATTGTTGGATTTTCTTCTAAACTTTGACTTTGAGCATAGACTTATCTTTTGAAATGTGATGAGTTTCCTCTATGCAACAGAAAGTTGGATTGTTTTCTTAATCCATGTGCTACTCAATGTCTTTTGACTGATGAGTTCAATCCATGAACAATTAAAGTAATTTTGATATGTGAATGTTTATTGTCATTTTGTTCATTGTTTTCAAAGTGTTGTTGCAGATATTAATTATCTTTGTTCTTCTCTTATCTTCTTAGGTATTTGCAAATTATGTATGTTCTGTTTAGTTTTGCTTGCATTTTTTTGTTTTTTTTCTAAAGATTTATGTTTTTAGTTTACACTGTGGTTGACATAAAAGTATCTATACTTACAACTTTTTAACTTGAAAGCAAGTTAATGTTGAGCTAATACTATCATTCATATTTTATTTTCCTCTTCCCCATAACTTTTTGGTGTCTAGGGCTTCTAGGTGAGATGTCTTTTCATTTTAAAGAATTTCCTATGGTTTGGCAAGATGAATTATTTATCTTTGTTTACCTATAAGCTTTTTATCATACCTTCTATTCTAAGGGATAATCTAGCAGAGTAGAGTATTTTTGTTTAGGAATACTTTTCTTTCATTTGAATATATCATGATATTCCTTTCTGTCTGGTAAATTTACAGCTGAAAAATCTTCCAACAGTATTATGGAGGTGGCTTTGTATATAGCTTGTTATAGTCTACTTGCTTTTAACATTCTTTATCTTGTATTTTTATCATTTTAATGACAATGTGTCTTGTTTATGACTGGTTGGGTTTCTTTTGTTTGGAATTCTTCAAGCTTTCTGAGTCTGGAAATTTGTTTCCTTCGGGAAATTTTCAGTTATTTATTAGTCAAATATATATCCTTCCTTCTCTTTCTCTTTTTCTTTTGGGAAGCTTATGATACAAATATTGTTGTTCCTGACATTATCCCATAAGTCTCATATATTATCTTTATTTCTTTAAATTGATTTTCTCTTTGATGGTCTGCTTGGGTTCATTCCACTGTCCTATCTTCCAACTCACTGACTCGATTGGAGGCTTCTACCAGTCTGCTGTTGAGATCTTTTATTGTGTTCTTTAGCTCTGCTATTATGTTCTTTAGCTCCATGAATTCCATTTGGAATTGTCTTATATATTCTTTTTTTTGTTGTAGCTCTCTTTTTATTTCTCTATTGCTTTGCTGATGTTAGCATCATTCTAACTGCTGCTTTAAAGACTTCATCAGGTAATTTATTTCTGTTGCATTCATATTTTCATTTGGGGTTTTGTTTTGACCCATCATTTTGCATATACTTATCTATCTATTTTTTTCGACATTTGTGCTTACTTCTATGGGTTAGACTTCCCTGATATAAAGGACTTGTGTTAGGGTATCAATTTGCACTGTGTAGACCTGAGTGTTGGTTTGGAATGCTGGACTTCCTTTTATTGTGTTATCTCAGCACCCAGCATAATTTTGGAAGTTCTAGAGACTGCTCTGAGATGAAGGCAAAGAGTATTTCTTTCATCCATTTTGTGTTAACTTTTGTGTACGACACTAAGGAGTAATCCAGTCAAATTTTCCAAAGATGATTGTCCAGTTTTACCAACACTATTGATTTAATAGACTTTTTATCACCCTGCTGTATGCTCTTGATATCCTTGTCATAAATTAAATGCCCATAGATCTGTGGTTTACTTTCTGGTCTCTCATTTGTATTCCACTGATCTGTCTGTCTTTTTTTATACAATTTCAATTCTGCTTTGATGATGATAACTCTATTGTATAATTTGTGGTCAGCAAGTGATAGTCCACCACAGTTCTTTTTTTCTCAGGATGGCTTTGGCTATTTGAGGTCTTTTGTGATTTCATACAAACTCTCATGTTGCTCATTGAATTTCATTGACAACTGTCTCTGGAATTATGATAAGAATTTCATTAAACATGTAAATTGTTTTGGTAGGATAGTCATTTTAACTAAATTAAATCTTTCAATTAATAATCATGGAAAGTTCTTCCATCTCTTTATATCTTCTATTTCTTTTGTTAAAATCTGGTAGTTTTCATTTTTGAGAACTTTCACCTCCTTTGTTAAGTTTATTTGTATGTAATTTCTTTATTGTTGCTATAGTGAATGGAATTTTTTAATTTCTTTTTTTCTTATTTTGTTGTTTTCTTCTAGGAATGTTACAGATTTTTGTCTTTTCTCCTTAGTTTGATGTAATCCCAAGTTGTTTATCTTTCCTTTTGTTTCCCTTGATGATTGAATTGAGTCCCAAAAAAATCTCTCTAAGGCTGATGACATGGAATACCTTTCCTATGTTGTCTTCTAAAAATTTTATGGCCTCTGGTCTTACACACAAGTCTCTAGTGCATTTTGAGTTAATTTTCGTGAATGGTGTTAGAGAGTTGTCTACTTCATTCTTTTGTATGTGTCTGTCCAGTTTCCCCAAAATGACTTATTGAAAAGATTTATTTTCTCCACCATATTCTTTTGGCTCCTTTTTCATAGATTAGCTGATTGTATGTGAGTGAGTCAATTTCTGGTGATTTATATCAATTCCTATTATCTGTGTCTCTGTTATTCTAATATCATAGTGTTTTTTACCACTGTTGCTTTGTAGGATAGCTCAATGTCTGGGAATGTAAGTCCTCTGGATTTGTTATTTTTTTATAATTGCTTTGGTTATTTGGATCTTTTGTTGTTACAAATAAATTTTAAGGTTTTTGTTATATTTCTTTGAATAAACCCATGGGATTTTAATGGAGACTGCTTTAAATGCATTTATTGCTCTAGGTAAGATTTTCATTTTAACAATGTTGATTCTTCCAAATCATGATAAAAGAATATATTTCCATCTTTCTATGTCCTCCTCTATTTCTTATAATTAAGATTTGTAGTTTTCATTGTACAAGTCTTTTATATCTGTTGTCAAGTATATTCCAAGATACTTGATTCTTTTTACTTATATCATAAATTATGTGATTTTTCTTGATCCATTTTCACCTAGCATGTTGTTTGTGTACAAAAATGGAAGAGATTTTTGTGAAATGATTTTATAGCCTGTCACGTTACTATATTCATTGATTAGTTCTACTAGTTTTTTGACAGAATTTTAGAATTTTCAATCTACATAATCATGTCATGAAAACGATATTTTTTTCTTACTCCTTTTGATTTGGATTGCTTTTATTTCTGTTTCTTGCCTAATTGCTTTGTCTAAGACCAGTGTGATATTAAATAGCAGTGGTGATAGGGATAACTTGGCCTTATTACTGACCTTAGAGGAAATGCTTTCAATATTTTTACTGTTGACAATGATGTTAGTTTGGGGATTATCATATATAGGTTTTATTCTGTTGATCTATGTAACTTCTATACCCATTTCATGCAAGACTTATATCATAAGTGGGTGTTGGATCTTATCAACAGCTTTCTCTACATCTATTGACAAGACCGTGTTATTTTGCTCCTTGCTTTTGTTGATATGGTGTATTACATTAATAGATATCTGTATGTTTAACCACCTTTGCACCCCGGGATAAATCCCATTTGTTCACGATGGATAATCCTTTTGATGTATTGTTGGATTTGGATCGCTAATATTTTGTTGAGAATATTTGCATCTATATTCATTAGAGATAGTGGTCTGTTTTTATTTACTGGTATTACCGCTATCAGCTGTTGGTATCAGTGTGATGATTGCCACACAGAAAGTGTTTGGATATATTCCCTCTTCTTCTACATTTTGGAAGAATTTGAGAAAAATGGGTGTTAATTCTTCTCTGAAAGTTTGATAAAACTCATTAGAAAAGCCATCTGGTCCTGTAAGCCAGCTGCTTCTGTAATCTTGTCTTCAATTTCTGAAAGTCATCCTTTGTGTGATTGAATGTTTATAGAACCTTCCAAATTCATCTTCAGTTGATTGACTTGATTTTTGTGTCTAACATTTCTGCTTAGACTTTCATCATAGTATCTTTTACTTTGTCCTGAAGCTTTACTATTGTCTTTTACAAGATGCCTTGCTTCTTGAAACTTGTTCAGGTTTTTATGTGTTAGTGTGCTCCAATTATTCTCAATGGGTTTCTTTTCTGGAGAGTTCCTGGTGATTTCCTCTCTTTGGCATTTACATTTTGTTTTGTGGGATTTAGATTTTGGCATGGTTTCTTCTCTGTGTTGAATTTAGCTCTGTGACTAAATTTTTGTTTATTTTTTCCTTCCTTTTAGTGATTTCTATGCTATTCCTGTAGGATTCTCCAAAGGGCTGTAGTCTTTCGATGTTTGCTAAATTAGGTATTGTGGGGAGATAAGCTGTTTTCTCTCTCACCTGTATGGTGAAGATTAGTTCTAATTCAGTTGACACTGTCGGTTTCATTGGGGGTGGGGACCACTTTCTGTCTGGTCTTTGGGTTCACATGGGTGGCTGGCATTGTGTCCTTGCCTAAGTAGACCCCAGATGTCTCTGTTGGGGGAGGCAATTTATATGTTATGTGGACATTGATCTAGGTGGCTGCACAGTTTTCCAGTATAAGTGGGGCTTGGTAGCCTCCCTGGGGGGAGGAGAACTATTCCTTGCAGATGCTGACAGGTACAACTGGCAGGTTTTAGGACTTGAAGTTTCAAAGTTACGCATCAGTCCACATCACATTTGTACTGTGAAGTTTTCATTTCTACTCTATTGCTACTGCAAATGTTTCATTTTCTTAGTGTAAAAACCAATACTTTTATAATCTTCCAGTTATATACCAATAAGCTATGTATTTAATATGTGAACTAAGCAAATAATGAAATTATTATTTTTCAACAAATCAAAAGAATGCATCACTGCTTCTTTGCATTTTTCAGAAAATATTTTTTCTCCAAAATAAATATTCCAAAAACATATTTGAGTTCCTTTAAGTTATTTGTGTTCATGGGAAATTGATATTCTTCTCCTGTTTTTATGTTGCATGAATTTAGAATGAGAGCATCTACTAAGCCTTACAGTTCTTGTTAATTTTCTCATAATAGTGAGATCACTAGTTAGCACTGAAAAAAGCTAGTGAAGGAGGCCTCAAAAATGTAATCATTAACATAAAATAATTGATTAGACTTTCTTCTCTCTCAAAACCTGCACACCTAGAATCAGTCTAGTCACTGACTCAGGGTCAATTACAGAATGCTGAAACTAAATGTCAAAATGTCAAACCATATGTGCCCTGAGAGTCTGAGGTCAAAGCATATTATCAAGAGAACCTAGCACAGATCTTGAAAACTATCAACCAAGAGAAGAAATAACCTCTGAACATTACACATAATCCCTCCTCTAACTACATTCTTGCATGCAACACCCTTACCTTTTCTTCCTAAAAAGTTCTGACATCACCAGAAATAATTGAGAAATTGAGGTAGTTTTTGAGGTTTGTCCATTCTTCTCAAATGGTAGACCCTTCAATAAAGATTTTCTTCTAAACCTCAATTCTCATTCTCTACATTTGGCTTACTGATAACAAGCAATTGGACTCTGGCTAGTATCAATAGGGCCACTTTAAATGAATGAATCAATAAGAAATTTTAAAAAAGATGGGAGTTCCCATATCCTGATGGCACCATAAGAGGACCCTTGCCTTACTCTAAGAAAAAAATTGAATCTATGACCATATGTGGAACTCCATTTGAAAAGAACCTGAAGAATTTGCATATCTGAGTGAATGGAAGGGGAAGGACTTGCAGCCCAGTGACTAGGACTTGATGAAGTGGCAGGTAAGCAGATTGGAGACTCTGCAGAATCCATCTCCCCACTTCTGGCATAAGCAGAGGTAAACAAGCATCCCTGCCTTGACTGCAGAGAGGTAACAACAGCCAGCCCAGAGATTGCAGGCATGTTCTCCTTTCTCCCTGCATCAGAAAGGGTACTCCCAGGGTCCAGTCACACACTTGTACATAAAAACCCACCCAGAGACCACAGGTGGGGATGCACCTTCCTTCCCACTTGAGAAGAAAGTGCGCTTCCTGTCTGCCTCAACCCCCACACAAGAATACACAACTCACAGCCAGCCAGAGAGTGCAGGTGCCTGTGTAAGCTTTCTCTAGCTTTAGGAGAAAGTTTTCTCTCTCCATGAACCAAAATGCACACCCCCTACAGCAGGTCCTGAGACCTCAAGTGTGGATGGACCTTTCTCTCCATATGAGAAAAAAGTGGTTTCCCCGACTCTGCTGCACACACACTTCTCAACCAATCTGGAGACTGCAGGCATGTATATACTTCTCTCCTAGCCTGAGGTGAAAGTGTGTTCTCCACTCCCTGCCACACAGTCAACCCAAATTTAGCCCAGAAACCAAAGACATGGGTATGCCTTACCCCACCTGAAAAGAAAGTGTAGTTTAAGCCTCCCCATGCTAGTAGAGGAAAATGTAATACTGGCACACCAACTAAGGGAAGGAAAGTGAAAATGAGCTCCTTACACTCTGCTGGGGAAGCAGAAAGTACACTCCCACACCCCAGCTAGAAGAAGGAAAAAATCTGAAGTAAAAGAAAAGGAAAGCCAAAATATTAAAGGCAAGAAGAAAGCTATGCCAAAACCAAAGTCACCAAAGAAAACATAAAGGGTCCCAAAAGAGGAAGATGCCATTGCTCATCAGAGAAAGACTCCATCAGTATGGACTGGGACAAACAGAGTTTAAAATAGTTATACAAAAGCTGAATGAGATGCAGAAGTCACACTCAACTATTCAAAGGCAATTGGAGGACCTCAGAAAAGAAATGACAGATCATAAGGACACATTATTGAAGAGATTGAGGACATAAAGTCCCAGAAAAAATGTTAGAAATGAAAGTTACAGTCAAAGAATTGAAGATAAATATGGAAAGTTACATAAACAGATTCAAACTTGCAGAGGAATTAATATCAAAAATTGATGACAAGATAACAGAGGTGATTCTCAAGGAACAGGAGAGAGAAATGAAATTGTGGAAAAATGAAGAACTCCTGTGAGAAATATCAGACACTATGAGAACAAAGATAAGGAACATAGGCATTCTGGAAGGAGAGAAAAGGGAGAAAGGAAAAGAAAACAAGTTTAAAAAAGTAATTGATAATTTTCCACATATGTCAGAGTAACCATGGAAGTTCAAGAAGCAGAGGTAAACACAAAATATTTAAAATGTAAACAGACCTCCCAGACACATTACAGTAAAACTAGAAAAAGTCAATGACAAGGAAAAACTACTCAAGACTTCTAGAAAAAAGCAAAACATAACATACAAAGGCACATCCATCAGGATATTATCAGATATTTCAACAGAAACCGTACAGGCCAAGAAAAGTGGAATTATGTCTTTAAAATACTAAAGGACAAAAACTACCAGCCAGCACATCTTCAATGACAAAAAGTGTTAATGGATTTTTCTGTTCCTAAGCCTGCCATTCAAGAAATATTGAACGGTGTTCTAAGACAGGGAAAACAAAAACAACAACCAACCAAGCCTCAAGAATAGTGACAAATAGGAAAGCAAAAGCAAGAACAAAAATGAGACAAATATAAAAGAACAAAAAGACGCTAAAATGGGAAAGAAAAACAAATATTCTATACAAATATATAAGTATAATATGACATCAGTTGACAAAAGAAAATCACAGAGCAATAGAGTTAGAGACAAACAATGGAATGGCTATAAAACCCAATCTAAAGTGATAGATAATTGAGAAGTAGACAAAACTGACAGAATGGATAATGAACACCATCCAAAGGAAAAAACAAACCTAAACAAACAGGAAATGAAGCAAACAAGGAGAAAATAACAACCAAAAACAAAGGCTTAAATTACAGTAACAAAGTCCTATATTCCTGTCATCGCCTTAAATGTGAAAGGACTGAACTCATCTATAAAAAGTCATAGAGTGACTGTATGGATCAAAAAACAGAACCCACTGATATCATGCTTACAATAAATTCATGTCAGATCCAAAGAAAAACATAGGTTGGAATTCAAGGGCTATGAAAAAAGATATCAAAGTAGCAATGATGAAAGGAAACAGGGACTGAAATGCTAATTTCAAACAAGACAAACTAAAAATACAAACATGAGTTTGATCTTTAAGTAGGATTGTTAAGTTAAAACAAAGGAATAAAGATGTTTATGTGAATAATTTAAATTGTCTAAATTACATAAATGCAAGTTTAAGGTTATCCTTTAAACTATTTTGAGGCATGCCCTGGTGGAACAGGTTGTCTGTGGTTATTTATGCTCAAATTATATGGATATAAAATATTGTTCTGTCCACATTGTAAGCAATTGATACTCTAGATTTATACATGTTATGAATATAATCTGAGCATGGTGTTTGTTTCATAGTTTTTATTATATTAAAATATTTCTTTATAAAAGTATAAAATAAAGTATAATGAGTATAAATTTTGGCAGTTTCTTAGAAAACTAAAAACACTCAACATCCAATCCAGCAGTTGCACTTTTTGTTTTTTACCCAAGTGAGATAAAAAAGCAAGTTATATCTACATAAATACCTGCACATATAATTTATAGTGCATTTAGTCAATGGAATATTAGTCAATGCTAAAATGAAATGAGATATCAAGTCAGGAAAAGTCAAGCAGTATCCCTAAATGCATTATTAGTAAGTAAAAGATGTTAGTCTGAAAAGGCTGCATACTGTATGATCCTAACTATGAAACATTCTGGGAAGAGCATGATTATTGAGACAATAAAAAGATCAGTCTTTGTCAGAGGTTAGGGGCATGAAGGTATTAATAAGAATAGCACAGAGGACTTTGAGGGCAGTGAAACTATTATTTATGGTGATGGCTACATGCCACTGCATTTGTTCAACCTATAGAATAGAATGATCAACATGATGAGTGAAAACTAATGCTAAGTATGGATTTGAAATGATGATGATGTGCCCATATAATTTAATTTTAACTAGTATACCATTCTCATGCAAGATGTTGATAGTGGTGGAGGTTATGTATATGGGAGTGTGGAAGGATACATGGAAATTCTCTCTACATTCCTCTTAATTTTGCTGTGAAACCAAAGCTGCTCTAAAAATAGAGTCAATTTAAAGCAAAACAGAAAAAAATATGACTTGGTCCTTGGCATTCTAGGACAAATCAAACATGGGTTATCTATTGTGGTATTAATCGTTTAGCCCAATGGTTAGTCCAATGCTGTAGTAATGAGCAATGAGTTTGTAGGTAATAGAAGGTTTTTTGCCAAGAAACTATAAAGCCTCCTCTGTCTAAACTATGTTCTTATCTTCCGAGTAATGTGAAACAATAGGAAGTATAGAGTAATTTAATTATACCTTTGATTATTATACTTCACCATTTATATACTGAATGTTAATTCACAGTACCTCAGAAGATGACCATTTGAAAATTGGGCATTTAAAGAAGGAACTAGATTAAAATGAAGATAACATGGGCCATAATCCAATCTGGCCACGGTCCATACAAGAAAAGGAAATTTAGACACAAAGGGAAACAATATTGACACAGTAGAAAGACCATGTGAGGCCACAGTGAGAAGTTGGCAACTGCAAACCAAAGAAAGAGACCTCAGAAGAACCCAAACTTGTTAACTTGACACTTTGATTTTAGAATTCTAGCTCCTAGAACTTAAGAAAAAAAATTTCTTGTGCAACCTGGTGGAGCAGCCATCAGATCAGTCGCCCTCAAACTATCAGGCCACAACCCCTGGGTTCGAGTCCTGGGCCCAGTGATGAAACAACCAGTGTGAACAGCTAAGCTGAATAAAATACAATAAGATAAAATAATTTCTTTTGTATAAGTTACATAGTTTGTGATTTTTTTATTATGGGAGCACTAGCAAACTAATAAAATGGTATACAAGTTATAGGTTATCAGTGAATGTTTGAAGGAAAGGGTTGAGAAACACAAAGACAAATTATTCTTGCATAAAAGAGGCAGACAATATGAATTATGATGAATTATAGTGTAGTCATAGGAAAGAAAAACTTACAGAGACATGGCAACATTACCACCAGAGTTTAATTCCAAATTGTGTTTTAATCAGACACAGTTAGTTGGTTACCTCAAACGCTTAAAGGAAGTGTCTCTCATCTTTGAACAAACACTGCTTTTCTGACTTTGTTTTTAGAAAGTCAGAGTTAGTAGGTCCTATTAGAAAACAGCATTCACCAAATTATGTCTTAAAGTTCATTTTTGTCTCTTATTTACTTCAGTTACAATTCTTTATTTCTATAGAATATCATTTTAAATTAGTTGTTACGCGGCAGGAATACTCAATGAAAAGAAAACAATAATGGTTATTGAGCATTAGACTACTCAATATATAGTAATGATATAATTTATTCAAAGAAAATTCAATGAATTAAATATTATCATTCCCTCTACAATTGAAGACAATGAAGCCTAGAGATTTTAACAGATTTTACTAAGATTGTGTAGCTACTCTATGTTAAAGTCATTATGGATTGTCAGACACTGAAGTCTGGTTTCTTAAACATTATGCTGTACTGTCACATATTTTTCTTTTATGTAGTTTTTAATTTAGCAAATGCAAATACAGAATGTCCTGTATTGTATCTAGTAACTCTAATTTGACTAATAAGTTTAATGTTATGCTTTATTCAGACTAAAAGAAATATTCTTTTTTGAAGGTCAGGTTGCATTTGAGTTTGGGAATTGGGAATTAAGAGTTTAACCATAATCCTTGATGGATAGTGAAGAACTAACTAATGAAGTTTGTGGAAATTAATGGCAGAATGGACATTTCTTTAATGTTTTTCTCCATCATTCCCATTTTCCATATTCTCCAGTGTCAACTTAAGCCAGAAGGAGCATGTTTCTAATTTTTTCACAGATTGTTGAGTAAAATATGGAATTTATAAGGAATCATATGACAATACTTAATTCTGTACTAAGTGAATGCTACCGTTCTCCTACACAATAATGGGTTATTATGTTTTGTTTTCCCAACTTCCTAGGGAATTATATCAGATTATTATGAATATAATCTTTATTATTTTCATATGCAACAGGCATAGATTTAGTGTCAACACTATACGAGGTAATAATTAGAATCAATAAGATATCAAGGTTGAATAGTGTTTAATGTACACGGTCAGGACTCATAGTGTAATTTAAAATACATACCCACCTGAGGGAACCAAGAGGTCATGAGAAGTCCCTTATCCTTAAACTTCTGAAAACGAGAAAAAGGGGTCATTTGAGAGACCTGAAAGCAAGTTTCTCATATTGTTGAACAGTCATTTATCAGAGTCACAAGTGTACCCAAATATCAAAAAGACTAAACAATGTATAAGCAGAACTTGACTAGAGATACCTGTGTTTCTGCTACAGGGTCTAAGAGATAAGGGGGTTATACTTAACAGAAAAATGGCTTCTTCCTTCCAGACTCATAATCTGCTTGGTGTGACTATAAAAATAAGAACTAGCATGGGGGCACAGACTTATTTAACAACCTTAAAGAGTTGTCATACTCAATTGCAAGCTGATCTCTTGCCAAGTACATTAAAAAGGCCTACCATTAGCTGGGCATATTCCTCTTATATGGCAGGTTGAGAACCACTATCACACCATATAGAATTCTTACTGTATTATATACAGACACAAACTTACTATCATGTATACCCCAAACCTAGTTAATGTTATTGTGCAATAGTCTTTAAAAAAATCAATGAAAAACAAAACACATGACAAATTCAGTAATATTTGGGGGACAGAGTGAATAAAATTAATAAGAAAACTCTAGAATGGGGCAATTTAAAATTTGATCTGCAATCTTATTTCCTTTGAAAATTACAATCTAGATTACACCTCCTATACTTTTCCTCTCCACTTGTTATACATCATGTACTTTAAGTGTAACTAGAACAATGACATGAACATTATAATACAAAAATAAGTGTCTATTCCACAGAATTTTATCTTACAATTTTATGATGTTAAAATAACTTATTGGATGAAGTCACAATATCAGCAGTAACACTTTTATGGATAGCTGGGACTCCTTCTTTCCAGATGACTTTCATCATCTTTAACTTACAAAGATTACATCAAACACTATCTTTTCAGTCATTAAGTTAGGCAAACTGTGTGGTAAAGTTTGAAGCAACTACAAGTAGTATTCTGGAAGAGATACTTCACCTATCCTGAACAACTCATTATAATATCATAAACATATCATGCTAAGGGTTGACATTTTCAGGTGCCATGGCAGTTTTGAATCATACCAAATAACAATTTAAACGTGTAGGTTTCTTTAAGAACTAGGCACCACCTGAATCTCTTCCTTTTCAGCAACTTTCAAGAAGTCACCTCTTATTTTCATAAATATGCATCCCCTTCTTTAGTTAATGCCTTTAAAACCTTAACCCTTAAATCCTCTCAGGGAAAAAAAAAACTCAGTTTCCAGTTCTGCTCATTCTTATTTCTCCCTTTAAACTTCTTTCTAATTTCATTCAGATTCTTGCTAAAAACTTAGCATATGCTGCTGCTAATGTACATTTCTTCTGAATTCTTTCACAAGCATATCAAGAACCTGGAGTTCAGGACCCCAAATACTCCACAACATTAAATATCTAGCTGTTTGAAAAATAAAAAGATAACAGCCTTACAGATTTTCTTTTTATAGATTGTTTATATAATCTTTTTTTGAAGCTCAACTGGTCCATAAAGTCTCTAAATCTGGGACCAAAAACCCTCCATAATTCAAAAGCAATTAATCAACTTTGTAAATGCCATAAATGGAATGAGGAAGTAGTAATAGGTTGCTCAATGGTAGACCATGGTTTGAAGGATTGGGAAAGAAGACATCAGTCAAACTGTCAAACTGACCAATTGACTAAACTTATGCCTCAAAAATAATCTCCACTGCCCCAGTATCTTTAATGTCCCTGAATTTTCTTTGGACAATGACCCTAAAAGACAGGTGCAGTTTTTATATTTGTCTTGCACCATGCATTCTAAAGGCTTACACATGCTAAGATAGTTGCTCCTTGAAAAAAAAATCTTTCGTAATCTAGAGTATAATAGAGCAGAAAAGAAGTTGGAGAGAAGGGAAAGAGGAATCTCCTTTATCTCTGTTCAAAGAGGATTGAGGAGAAAGTTCATCTGGCTTTGACTTAACTAAAATACTTCTCTGTGTTCTTGAGATTCAGTCCCTTTAAGTAGCCATTTTTACTGGGACCTTATTGGCCTGGTAAATAGCTTTTATTGAGACTCATAGCATCCTCTGAATTAAGAGGTTTTTTATGGGAAGAGAAGATTGCTGGTTTACAAATCTGTGACTGAAAATTACAGGATCATTTACTCACCTCTAGCAATCCACCTTCGCGCAACGTTCCAGCAGGCATTACATGGGGCAGAGTAGTGGTGGGAAGAAACATGTTGAAATGGCAGCCCAAAGGGATAGTCCAAGTCATATATCTGAGGTGAATGTCTTGACAGCCCACTCTGTTTATTTTTTGGCAAATAATCTGGGCATTTGTCCTCTAATAAATTGGTGTCAAATACCTGCTTATAGCCAATATGAACAGATAGATTCACACCTATGAAAGTGTGTTTTCAGAGATCACATAAAGTAACCTGTGACAAGAAATATATACACAAATGTGTGTGCACATATATTTTTATCCCTTTATTATCACTTTAATTTCTTTGTCAGAATTCTTGTAATTCAGGTAAAATATTAGCTTTTAATTTCAAGTAACTTATAGGAGAGATACATTTATACTAAGTGGTAAGTTACTAATCCTTTGCCCAGGGTTGGTTTTTTGACAGTCAAAAGCTGCAGAGACAATGAAAAGAGTGGAATTTTAGTCTCAGAAGAAGGGGAAAAATGATGAAAGGGGCAATAGAATTGTAGTAAGCACTCTGTTTTGCCAAAGAGAAGGAGACCTTAAAATTCAATGATTAACAAAAATAACAAGACTTTTTTCTTTTAAAAAATTGCTTATAATCCATCCTTTTGCTGGTGAAAAACCAAACCCTGGTGCAAAGTGCTAAGACCAAAAATCAATCTTTGATGCAGAATACAGCTTGGCACCAATCATCAATGATACCAAAGCAACTGCCCTTGGTGTGTTTACCCTCTTTTTCTCAAATTCCCTTTCCTACATGCCTCAGGTTGTTTCATTTGCCTTACCCATTGAAAAGGGTCTCATCATGCTAAGTAGAATAGCTTTGGAGTAGGGAGCTGGAACAGAAAGTGGGATGCTTTGGCATTCCAAGAGCAGATCCTGATTCAGAGCAGATCATGAAAAGGTCCTGAAAAGGTCAGATAAATTCTGACCAATGGGAAAGCAGCATATATATTCCTGTGGTTGACCTATAGTCAAGATTAGAGTCAAGATGCCAGCTCAAAACAAAGCAAGTGTAGTAGCTCAGGGAGTCACCAACAACTGAACTTTACCTCATTAAAATAGAGTTAACATACAATTATATATGGACTCACATGTATGCTCATTATAACAGAATGAATTGTGGGTAATGAGCATGTTCAGTTGAGGGAATGTCTAGTTCTAGAAGTTTGAACCATTTTCCAGGAAATCCCCACCCAGGAGCTCCCCAGAACTCCCTGGTGTTAGAAATGAGGAGAGACAACAAAGGGATCCCTTTTAAATAAATCTATACCTCCAGCTTAAGAATGAGATTCTGTCAGTCAGTATCCTCTGAAATCCAGTCTGCCTGTTGTCACCTTGAGGAGTGTGCTACCTGTCTTATTTGCTTCAATAAATTTTCCACTTAACCTTTTGTCTGCTGTGACTTGTGTGCTAATTTTACATTTGGGATTTAAGAACCTGGAGTGAGGCTCCTTTTCTTTGCAAGCTCTCATGACAACAACCACACTTAGAGGATAAGATGGTTATTTTTGGATATGAGTCCACGAATCTCCCAGGTTATCAATAGCTTGAATAAAAAGCTTTTTCCTCTCAATATCAAATCTCATTCTCCACATTTGGTAGTCATCTGATGATAAGCAAAAAGAAATATCAAGTAATGCTTTCAAGATGTCAGTTTAGTGATCAAAACATGATTTAGTCATATCTGCAGTTAGAAAGAACCTGACTAAAGTGGGTGAAATGGGTGAAGAGGGTCAAAAGCTACACACTTCCAGTTATAAAATAAATGTTATAGGAATGTAAAGAAAAAAGAGTCTGGCTAATAAACATGAGATGTGATATATAAAAGTGAGATATCTTCAACTTATTATTAGAAATCTTATAGTATTATTTATTTATTTTCACTTATTTATTTTCTTACCATCTGGTCCAAAAATAATTTAAGGTAAAAATAACAATTACAAGCAAATCTCACATTTGTATCACATTTCATAATTTGCAAAGTTCTTCAGCTTTTATTCTCTCATTTAAATGGTTGGTAATGTCACATTTGCAAAAAGTCCATGGAACTTTATTTGAAATAGCAAAGTAAAATTAAGCAATTTTCTGATAATTTTTTCTAAACCAATCAGTCTATACAATGCCCTTTCTATTTAAATAATTGAGTACTTCTGAATTCTTTCTTGTGATTTTAACCAGCAATCATAGTTGATGAACCCGTTATTAAACATGTTTTCCGCTAATATCAGTTTACCCCAAAGCATCAATGCCAGATGTTTTTGGTGAGAAGAAAATTAATGGTCTAAATAATGAATCAGTTGTGGAGCAGTGGCCATAATCCATCTGCTCTTTAAGTCAAGGCCCTGAGTCAGAGTGACTTCTGCCTACACAGAATATTAATCAGTTGAAAAGTTAAACGGAGGACTTATGACATTGTTGTGAGATGCCTCCAGGCACACACAGCCACTCCTGCTATTTGCTTGATTTTCTACAAGGAATTAAAAGGCAAACAAAAAGCAGGCGACCAAGAGATAAGATGGGTAATTTGGATTGACTGCACCTTGTGCACTCAAGGAGACAATGACTGAATGTGGGCAGTGGGAGCCCAAATCAAGCCTTCATATGGATGAAATAATATTTCCTAAACACATAATCCATTCTGATGACTGTTGTCAATTATTTATTGGATTTCAGCCCATTTGTTATTGATTCTTTACCATTTCTTTCCAATTCACACACTGCCATTTTACTCTGGTTTGATATATGGACTTAGAATCTAATAAAGTTTTTGTATATATAGACATTTTCTAAGACTTTGCAACTTCCTTCTATGTTTTCTTATATTTTATTTTCATTTCTTCTGGATATTTGAAGATATGAAATAGAGTGAATAAGGCAATGAAACATCTCAGATGTCAATGTGTGATTTTATTATTTTTCTTGTTTTCAGGACTGGGAGGAAAAGGAAGAACAGGCAATTTAAATTTATCTAGGGTATTTTGTTTTATATTTATATTTTACTTATTTTTTCTCAATCCTGGGTCACAATCCTTGGACATTTATGTGGTTCACACCTCAGTCATCTTAGTCACCTGAGTTACCTTGGTTTCTTGTTTTTTAAAGTTTGGAATTAATTTATTTCATATGATTTAAAATGATTACTTAAGTTGTTTTGACACTTCTTTTTAACTCTTTAGAATAGATACATGAGGGAGAGGGGATAGCTATCAAGCTAACTAGATGATGATGATGATGAAGATGACAAGGATGATGAAGACAAATTTAGATTAGATATAGAGGTAGATGATGCTAGTTTGATAGATGCTAGATAGATAGACAGACATATAGATGATGGATAGATGGATGAATAGGTAGATAAATAATACATAGTCATAAAGCAGAATCTAAATAACTTAATCTCAGTATTTCCTCAGATTTCTCAAAATTTCTGATAAACATTTGGAATGACAGTGATGAGAATATTATGGAAAAAAATTTTTTATAACTTGTATATCCTTTTAACTATTCCTGATTTTGTTTTTCAATTATTTAGATAGCAAAAATAGAATAAATTAGAAAAAATCCAAACAATAGTGTGAAAGAAGGCCAAAATACCAGTGAATAAAAATTAATAGAAATGAAACTATTGTGTAGAGTCATTGACCAGAAGCATGCATGTAAATTTAAAAATCAGGGTCCATTTACCTAGGCACCATGTCAAAACACATCAAACAATAAGCTGGAGTTCCTGACCTTTATGGTAGCTATATAGATTAATATATTGCATAATGTCCTTAAGTAGAAATAAACCCTCTAGGCTTATGTCTAGAAGTCAGTGGTCATATGAGTCCTGTTTTGTAAATTATAACTAAGCTAAGAAGGCTCATATATTATTTTTAGGTCTGTAATCAAGTCATCTCAAAACAGCAAGAAATTAAGTTGTTTTTTTAATCTACACACTGTCACTCTCTGCACTGGTTAGAGATTGTTGCAAACAGGCCCAGCCTTGCATATGGATAAGCTAGTAGCCAACTATGCCTATGAGACGTGATTTCTGAGGATCCTCAAATAACAAATAATTGTTTAAGGTCTTAATTGCCTCCACTTTCCTATTTTCCTCTGGAAGTTTATCTACCTAGTAACCAGTAACTCCTCATTTTCAGATAGTCATTTAATACCAATTGAAAGCCCTCTGAAAAGGAGAGAAAATAGATTAGGGAAAAGAAAGGAAGTCTCCGTAAAAAAAAATAAAATAAAGGCAAAAAAATGGAAGGCTAGGAGCCTCAAAAAATAATTTTTATTTTATCATCTAGTTTTGTCCTAAGATAGCACTTTCTCTCTCATCTCTCCCTCCTATCCCCTGCTAAACTCAGAGGAAAATGTTCCTAGAGAGAGTCACTCTCACAGTCTAGCTTTTGGTGGAATTATCTAATAAATCAATAGTCTTTGGGCTAAGCAGAGGAAGTATCACTTGTTTCCCCACCTCTTAGTTTTTGTTACTGCCTAAGGATTGCCTGGCTCCCAGTTAAAACTAGGCTATTCATAGACCTTACCATGGGGCATGCGCTGCCTCCCTTCCCCAACACTACAATCAGTTCACTGTGACCAATTCTCTATGAAATTAAAAGTTGTTTGTTTTTAAATGCATGTGAACCATTTTCTCAGAGAAATAGAATCATGCATGTTTTGATAGGGAGGTGGGAGTAACTAGCGAGACTGTTTTGATCAGGATCACACTCATCTTAGATATTATAATGAGTCTTTCCTTTAAATCTGGAGGTGTTTTTGTTTACTTTATAAAACTTCAACAATGACAATAATAGTCTGAGTGATTTTCTTTCTTAAAATCAAATCCAAAAGGCCAGAGTAAATGTTTTCCCAAAGTTGCTTTCAATCTTCATATACTGTTTAGTTGTGTTGAATTTATTATATGTATTAGTCTTAGATGGTAAATTTGCTTATTTCTAAGCCACAAAATAAAAATAAAAACATTGCTATAACATCTAAAGAGTGATTCTTGGTGTTGAGTGACTTCTATCTCTGTTCTTGATTTGCTTTGACACTTTTAAAATCTCAATTATTTTCTCTTTTTATTCCTTTGTGCAAATTATCTTAACACTATGTTAAGTTAATGCTTTCAATTGAAAATGCTCTGATTTGCCTCCTTATCTCCACGCTTTTGGTAGTCTTCCATTTTAATTTTAATACATTATCTTCAATCCCTTTGTTTTTTTAAAGTAAATAAGTTTCTGCTGTCCTCAATTTATATTTTGAATTAATTTTTGACTTTTAAATTGAGTTGTTATCTGATAAATCAGTCATGGAAAATGTAAGTTGACATCCTCCATTTTCCTCTTCTGCACCATGAGAAAAAGCTGATGAAAACAGAGTTCTCATTTAGATTTCTCAATCACTTTTTAGCAGCTCTTATTCTGACACCACATCTTCCTTCAGAAATTCTCTGTGTTTTGGTAAAATATAACAATGCTAAGCAATCTGATGACTAAAAGAATGTGAATTTAATTATAAATCTATTTTAAAAATATACACCGGTTAAAATGACATTGCTTTAAATCAAAGCTGTGAGTATATTTGTACTCTTCTTCAGGTATATAATTTTATAAGTCTGCTTCAATTTTATAAATATCAACAATTGAGTATAAGTTGTGATAAAAGTAACGGAAACAAACCTCTAATCCTAGTGCCTTATTTTGCTTTTTTAAAAAAATAATCCAGGTTTTGTTTATTTGAAATTTAATGTACATTTAAAATAACATTCTAGATAAAATTTTGGGTGTTTTTCTTCCTATCAGTCAAAAAATTAAAATGGGATTATAAAGATAAAATAAGATACATTCAAGAGGAGAAAAATTCGGGCAATTCTTAGCAAAGTTTATATTCAATAATTATTTAATTAAAAATTTTCCTCTTTAATTTCTACTCCTACTCCAGGTATCCTTGAATGAGTTCACTTCTTTTAATACTCTGTGGGTCTAATTGACAAGGAGTGGGGTTATGGAACTTGGTTACAGAAGACAGCCTAAGTCTAGGGGGAGGAAAAAAAGGCACTTACACATATGTATTAATTATTTCAGACTTTGAGATCACCAAGAGGGCACTAAGGAGTCCTTTTGATTTCACTTTTCTGTCCTCTTCAAAAGATTAGCTTTTTTATATTTTTTCTCATAAAAGAGTCTTGTTCTGTTTCCTCTAGGTATTGCTTCTTAGATGTTTCAACTATTGTCATTGTTTCCCTGAGATTTGGTTATTACTGAACAAAACATAATGAAGCTTAGATTTCTATGTCTACTTCCTTCTTAGAAGGTTAATCACTTGTCCCACCGCTCAGTGAATATCCCTGTGAGAGGAGTATGGTTACACTCAGTCCACTGATAGGAAAAAGGAAGGCTTGGAGAAGTAGCTAGTGATAGGGATGGCAATATGACCCTTGGCTAATCCCTTAGTTTGGGTTCTTTTGTTAAACTACACTGCCAGGTAGCAGAATATCAGGAATTTGTTTTCTGTTTCTTTAATTGTAAACTTTCCTGTTATAAATGAAATTAATCACAAGCCCTATGCATCTATAGACACATTGAGTTTTTCATTATTGACAGTATTTTCTTAATCTTTCAAGGTTAACAACTTCAGAGATTTTTTTCAATTCTCTCTGTAGCCAGCTATCAAAAAATCTCAGAAATCACTGTTATTCTAAGTGGCACAAATTATTTCTCTCTATGGATTTAATAATAGTTATGATTTCTGTAGAGTGAAGGGTCTCTGAGTTTGCAACTAGAAATATGATAAACGGGTTTCTATATTCTTATAAATTGGTCCACTATTCTTCATGTCAAAAACATGAATCAGATTTTCAGAGGACAAAAGATAGAATTAGTATTTCCCTTTACTATTTCTAGAGAAAAATATTTGAATATAAAATCTTTTACTACTTCAACCTCCCACAGGAAAGGGAAAACACTCAAATTTCTTGTAAATATTGATTTGGCAGGTTTCTCAAATTCTTCAAATGGACAGTAGCATTTCTATAATTTGCTATTCTCTTTTTAAAAATAAAGAAGTTAAAATTTCCATGTGGGTACAAATTGGCAGCTCTTAATAAAGTGAAAGAAGTAGAATTTATTGTTTCAAGTGATTTTGTAGTGCCTCTGGTTGAACATTTACCTTGGACTTTGTCTTCTTAAGTAAGAAAGAACTGCTACATTTTGTCCTCTCAAACAAGAAGGAATTGTTTCCCCCTTCCCCAATCATTTTCCCTGTATATTTGTCAGAAACTTCAGTACAAGGAGAAGGGCACTAGGCTTGGAATTAAGTTGCTCTCTGCCCGTAGTTATATGACGAAATTAATTTCTTTTCTTTTTTTCCCTCATTCTTCACATTCCAAATCACCCCAAAAAGTAAGCAACAATTTAACTCACTCATTAAACATAGCCTCATTTGTCTCAGACTCAACTCTGTACAATAGTTACTAATTTCTTTTGATCCTGTATTTTATTTTCTGATAAACTGAATAGCAGTCCAGATCCATGGATCAGTTACAATTCAAAAGCTATTGTTGCCACAGGTAAATGAAAATGATACTATGGTTTATAATATTAGCATATCTTCTACTACCAAATTATAAATTAGTGTTCATTGAGGAGATAGTTATTGACAACTGTTAAAATACACTGATATTTAGTCAAATAATTTGAATCATATATGACATAAAAGGTAAGTATTCAGTGCAATGGTATGAAGATTATTTACAAAGACTGTGCGTGTTGGGGAGGTATGTATTTCAGATTTCACGACTTTTTTCTACTTGAATAACAAGGAAAGCAATTATTTCTATAAAAGGAGGCAGATGAATGGAAAGGAAAGTTCTATGTTACAGTTCAATGACAAGAGGATAATTCTTTTCATTTATGGAGAAATTGTTATATTGAATATTAGTTTAAAGAACTATTTCTACTCTTACTGGAAGGAACAGAATGGGCAGGCTGGGAGTGGGGGGGCGTTGATGCTGAAAAATAGGAAGAGGCAAAATTATTTAACAAAAAAATGGACCTAACTTAAATAGGTGAATTAATTAACAAAAAAGAGATGGGTCAGATAGGAAAAGGAAACAACAAAATAGTTCCCCATTACTGGCTTATATAAGGTTGGGGGTCTACTCCCTACTTATCTCTTCCCTTTCTCTCTAAGAGGGTGGTCTGCTCTCACTCTTGAGAGTTTCTTTTTCTTTTTTCTTCAGTAAAACTTCTTATTCATTAACACTTTGAGTGACCTGAAATTCCTTTCAGACATGAACTCAAGGGCTTAACATGCAAGACAAAGGAAGTACTGGGAATGTGAGAGAAGGAAACAGGTCAGACTAGGGAGGCTACCAGACCTTTGTGGGACTGAGCTTCCGTGGCATTTGACTGAAACCAAGACCAGGCCGGGTGATGCATTAAATGTGAGGCCCACACTCAACATCCCTCCTTGTTCCTCTGCCAGTTTCCAAGGCTTCTGGAACAGGGTCCTATCTGTGCCCCATATCATTACCATAACCTGGGACTTACAGAGCATGGCTCACATTGGTATATAAACTTAAATGATATTTCTTTTGAATGCCTCATTCTCAGTGAAGTATTTCTCATATTAAACCACAATTTAAAAAAAAATCTCTCCTCTACTATCACCCCTTCCTGAAACTTTTTGTTAAAACATTATAACTTTGGACTTAGGTTTAACACAAGATTTCATTTTAAATCAAACCAAGAAAAAACGAAAAATTGTTCTCCAAATCTGTACAATTCCTAGACCTCAGTATATAAGGGATTGGGAAGAAATCTACACAGCATATAATGCATGTTGTATAAGTATAGTCATGTTTGACAAGCAGTTGACAAAATTATATCCTTTCTCCCCACACTCTAACTCCAAAATTATTTTTTAAACTGACCTTATGATGCAGTAGTGAATCTACTTCTTTCACATTGGGTGACCTTGATGGCCTAAATTTTAATAGATGATGGCATGTGATGAATTTTTTGTAAAGCCTTTGAGACAAAGACCAAATGCTAAGGTTCTGTTTCTTGATATTTAGATATAAAGGGTAGAAGTTTCAAATTCCTGTTTTTTATGAAAATTGTACGCATGCTGAGGGAAAAAAGCTTTGAAGTTATCAGAAACTTTTTAAGTCCAAATGATCTGAAAGTAAAGTAAAGCTGTCTGTTAGTAATACCCAGAGTACTTAGCTGCTTTGTTGCTCTTGTGGGTCAAACTTCAGTGTAAATAACTTTATCCAGAAGCAAGCATTTGGATGTGCCCCCACCTCTGTGAGTGAAGCATTTGGATCCAATATAAACACAAGAACAGAAAGAGGGTAGCTGCAGCACACATGAAACTTACTAAATTCCTCTATTCTGAAAGCCTGGTTTTGTTTTGAAATACACATGTGAATGGAAAAAAACAGACATTTGACATCTCAGTCTCTGTATTCCTTCCCTTCTCTTTGATCTGTCTAGTGAACAGAAATACTAGGATGTCACTTATCCCCAAAAGTGAAAGCCAAGTTATTATGCACAAAATGGCACAGAAGGATCCTCTCTTGTCTTTCATATCCACACCCCACATGCAAACTCACACATACATTTGAAATGTAGACCAGTCTTATTGTTCACATACCTTATAGTGAATTTTGTGTGTGTGTTTCTGTGTGTGTGTACGAATGTGTAGAATTCGGGGTCAGAGTAATAACTAGAGTAAAAAGATTCCTGAAATTATGAAACTTAATCATGAAATATGGTAATAGTCAAACAGTGTGATTTGCCTCTACAAAAGAGGTTTGTGTTCAGACCTTTGGCTCTGAATATTAAAGAGGCAAGCAAAGGGTGGTTTAACATGTTAATGTTACAGGAACCTTAGGGAGTATTCAAAAAGGCTTCTCTCCTGTCTTATCTAGCAGATGGGGCAAGAAGGATGCTTATTTGAATTAGTACATTCTTATAAGGTCTTTTCACACAATTAAGACAAATTTATTTTAACTGCCACTTATATAAGATTTTTCTTACAGGGAGAGGGGTCCTCAGGAATGTTTTTATTGTCTACAGGAGCTGAACTAAATAATTTTCAGAAACTGAAAATTTAACTGGCTGCTAACTCCTTTCACTTGATTATTTTGGTTAAGTAATCAAATTATTTATATGCTACTTTCAGAATCTTGTATTTTGTTCACTGTTTCCCTGTGCTCAGTTAAGTAAGTGAGTTTGGTGCTTTGAAAAAATATTGTAGAAGTATCTGTAAATCAGATGCACATTTTAAAATTATAACTCAAAAATAATTTTTGTTGACAATAATGCCTCACTTGAGGGAAAATCGTTTTTTTAAATATTCAAATACGTAGTTTTATGAGAAAGAGACATACAAGTATAGAAAAGTTGATATTCAAGATTCATGTTTCCCTACCCCTACCAAGTAGCCACTAAAACGTGTTAGTGTTGAGAAGTTTATTTCAATGTTAAAAAATCATGGTCTTTTAAAGTGAGAATTGGTACTCAGAGTGATGGTTCTGATTTGTTTCATTGGCTCAAAAATAGTTGTGTTAATAAATAACTACTAGTTTTTAAACCAATGGTATTTTTGTCAACCTGTTCATCTCTTTTCATGTTATGCAATTTAGTATACCTGTAAGTAAATGTAAATTGCCTGATCAAATGGGAAGCAGTCAGCCTTTGTCTTACCTTGTTGGGGTCCAAAAGGGAAGAATTCCTTTTTTCTCCTTTCAGGTTCTTCTCCAGCTGGTTGAAATAATCAAAACAGCATCAAATGAGTTGGCAGTAGAAAAAGGACAATTAAATAACTTGCATGTGGGGGAGCCCCCATGATCTGGTAGCTCCTGCTTTCATTTGGGGTAGTTTGAACTAGGGTTTAAATTTTACACTGAAGAATGTGATTAAGGGCCTGGGTTGAAAAGAAGCAGGTGGAGGCTTCCTGTGACATTCCTGTGACAAAGAGGGGATGGTCTTATCTTTACCCCAACAGTAAAGATAGTTGTCTTAGTTTTAGGGAAAAGACCTTCCCAAACTACATTTTTTTTGTAATTAGGGAATGATGATTATTTCTCTTAAGGAGGGGTTAGAGGTTTAAGAGATTGGTGATTAAGAGAAGGACAAGAAATTTAAGGGAAAGGTTGAAGTTTCTCCTTCTCCAAAGCAATTTAATATGAATATTAGATAATGATTGGAAAACACTGAGCATAGGACCTAACACGTTGTAAGCATTCCACAGATGTTAAAATCTTATGACTTCCTAAGTGCCTCCTTTAAAAAAAAAAGCTTACAATCTGATGGGGACAGAAGACATAAATAAGTAAAACTTTACATAACACAGGACTTAATAGTTTAACATAAAAATAGAGAAGGTAACATATAGCTCATTGTATAGACAGCACTTATCCGAAAAGACAGAATTTTAAGTAAAATTAACCTCCAAAATTCAAAGCATAAATGAAAATTGAGATTACTTGAGTGATAGGTAGAATTTACACCAGAAGATGAAAGAATTTCTACATGGATGGAATTGTCTGAACAAAGGGAGGGAAATTGAATTGTCAAAAAATATTAAGTTATGATTATTAGTCTTTTAGAATTTTGTATTCTTTTTAAAATTGTGATTAATTTATAACAGATATATTAATTGTTGAGATTAATTGAAATAATAGATCACTTCCTATTTCTAAAAGACTGTAAATGAGTGTAAAACCAGGAAACATCAGAGAATATGCAATGGAGAAGTGACCATTTAGCCTTATTCCCAAACACAGGCATACCATGTGAGGTAAAAAGTAGAATTTCGATACAGTTAATGGCCTCAGAAGCAAAGCTTTCTTATATTTCAGTTGCTCTTGCAAACCACTGAACTGCTGTTGGATCCTTCAGGTGAATTATTGTAGGTATTACAGGCCTTAAAGAAAATAATAATCAATAGGGTAGCATAAATCTCCTTTAAACATGTTATTAAATTGTAGCATTCTTTTAGTCTCATTCTCATGGTAAGTTTCATAATTTCTTCTGAGAATATCAACATGATGGGATCTTAAACATTCTTACACATTTTCATCATAACTACCAGGTCCTGCTCTCACCTAAATGAATACTCCTGTAAGCAGTGAAACAGCTTTAAGGTCACAAAGTTGATTATTCAGTAGAATTCCATCTTCCTTTATTATAGGGCACCTGCATTTTATCTCCTAAAGTAGTGGTTGTGCTGTTTTTTGTTATCTAGCTGGGATTGGTCAAGCTCCTTCTCTTAAAGGAATTGATTTACTTTTTAAAGTAATTGATATTAAAACAAATTAATATAATAGAATTTTTGTTTTATTATTATTTTTTTACTTTTTAATCTAAACACAACTCTTACCTTTTATATTTTTTCCCAGTTCATTGGACCACCATAATATACATTCAATGAAAGCAAACGAATCAAAAAAATTTAAATAACAGCAATTATTTAGGTATGTTAAATAGCTTTTTAAATTATTGTCTTACGTTTCATTTAGCATTTTTGACAGGTGGTAGTGACCTAACATGAAATAGTCAAGAAGGTGAACCTCCAGAACCTCCTGGTTCTGGTGAAACTAATAATACCATATCACAGCACAAATGTTTCCACTTTGACATATTTCCCAAGTAATCCAGCTTGGTCATTTTTACTACCAAATAACATTACTTATAGTTACCTATTTGAACATGTTGTATAATTTTAATATGGGTTTGCACAAAGGTCTCTCATTCTATAATACTTGAATTTTGTAAAATATATAATGTCAAGCAATTTATACAATAAACAAAAAAGAGAAATTTCCATTCTTGGCCCTCAAGGGAAATGTAAGTAAGTTCCCATTCCTTAGATTAAAATTTTAAAATTTTAAGAAATATCCAGAGAAAATTAATTCATTTATGAATAACCCTACTTTAATAAGGAAACGCTATATTTTAATTAAATATGGTCAGCATGGATCAAATGACTGAAAAAATGTTATCCTAAACACTAATTTTTTTTAATAACTGTATTTATTTTTAGGTATGTAGTTTTTTATTCCTGATTTGTTTCTTCTAAAATGTGAAAAATATTAATATACCATTGGTTTACAATACTACATAATTCTGAAAAAATAGATTCACACTTCGAAAAATGTGTATGTGACATTACACCCACTACCTGAATTCTAGTGTCATTTGCCACAACATTTTGACCCCTTTTACCCTAGCTTACTTCCCTCCTTGGAAAACCACAATTTATATTTCAGAGTCTCAGAGAATATTTGTTGCATGTTGATAGTTTATTCAGCTTTGTTTCTTTGTATTACACCTTTGAGTGACATCATTCAGTATTTTATTTGAATTTTTATGACAATTTTGTTCGGCAAATCACTTCAAGTTCCATCTAGGTTGTTACCAAAGGTAGGATTTCATCATTTTTTATAGCTCAGTATTCCATTGAGATGTATATCACATCTTTATCCTATCGTTCCTCCATCAACATTTAAGTTGATTCCATGTCTTGTTATTGCTGCAATGCCGAATTTTGCCGCTATGAACATAGGGGTGCTTGCATATTTTCAAATTAACATTTTTATAGTCTGACTAAATATTTAGAAGTAGGATTGCTAGATAAAATGATTGTTCTGTCTTTATTTTTTGATGGTCTCTATACTACTTTCCAGAGAGGTCGCACTAATTTACGTTCTCATCAACAGTATAAGAGAATTCCTTTTACGTCCACATGTTCGCACCCTTACCAACATTGTTTCTATTCTTTTTGATACTGATCAGTATCATCACTAGAATTCTAGTGCCATCCACCTCACTAGGTGTGAAGTAATATCTCGTTGAGTTTTGATTTTCATTTCCCTTATAAAAGTGCAGGTGAGCATTTTCCAGTGTCTGTTGGCCACGAATCTCATTATTTTAGCTGGGTCGTATTTTGTTGTTGTTGACGTTTTTGAGTTCCCTACATATTTTGGGAATCAACTTCTTATCAGATATATGATGTGAAAATATATTCTCCTTATCAATAGCTTGACAGTCTTTGTGATGGCATACTTTGTTGTACAGAAGCTTATTAGTATGATATAATATAATTTGTTTATTTTTACTTTTGTTTCCTTTGCCTTTGGAGACTATCCCCAAAGACATTTCTTAGGTTGATGTCATGGAACATATTGCCTATGTTATCTTTGATGTACTTTAAGGTTTGATTTCTGGTCTTACTACATGTCTCCAATACATTCTTAGTTAATATTTGTGTATGATTTTAGTCATCTAGCTTCCCTCTGTTACAAATGGCTGCCCAAGTTTTCCCAATACCATTGTGAAATGACTTTACTTTCTCCATTGCATGCTTTTGGTTCCTTGTCATCAATCAGTTATCTATGTGTGGATTTATTTCTAAGTACTCAATTCTATTCCACTGATCTTTGTCTTTTTTCTTATGAATCTAAGCTTTTTATTACAATCACCTTGTGGTATTTTTGAAGTTAGGAAACATGATACATCTTTTTCTTCACATTCACTACATTTGTTGCTTTTGGACTTTTTAATATAGGACTTTCTCCCTATATGAAGTTGCCAGGATTCCTGTCCAGCAGAACAGGGGAGAAGGAAGGAGGCCATGAGAGATTAAGAAAGACAAGAAACTAAGAGTGAAAGCAGGGTCGAGTGGTGGTGAGGGGGGTGGTGGGGGTGGTGAGAAGCCTCTAAGGACTGTCACCCCAAGCATCTGACTCCTTGCATATTTACTGTCATTATACAAGGGAGTTGTTCTTCAAAAAAACACAAGATATAAATCAAGTATTTTTACAACCATTGTTCACATAGCTGTGCTTACACAAAAGGCTATACATACAGTTACACAATGCCTTGGCTATCTGGCTAACATTTAACTTCTTGCTAAATCTTGGCAAGTCATCAGAAACCCTTTTAGTCAAGGTTTTCCTCACTAGCAGGCACCTGGCATTCCAGGCACCAAGGTTTCTGTGTCACTGCCAAGCCATTGATTTATCTAAACTAAGCTTATCCCTAATTGTACCCCACATGAAGTGATATCTCATTATGGTTATCATTTACATTTCTCTAAAGAAAAGTGATGTACAGCAATTTTTATGTGTCTGTAGGTCATACATGCATCTGCTCTAGTAAGACATCTATTCAGCACTTCTGCCCATTTTTAAGTGGGCTATTGAGATATATGAGCTCTCTACATATTTGGGAGATTAAACTCTTATATAAGTTGTCAAAATATCATCACCCGTTCAGTAGGGTGCATTTTTGTTTTTTGTGGTGATTTCTTTAGCCATACAGAAAACTTTAGCTTGATGTCCCAATTATTTAAATTACTTTTGTTTGTTTTGCTGTGGGTATCACTTCCCCAAAGACATATTTTAGATAATATCAGGCATCAGTTTTCCAAAATTTTTTTATGAATTTTATGGTTTCAGATCTTATGTCTGTCTTTGATGTATTTTTAATTAACATTTGCATATGGTGTTAATGAGTAATGCAGTTTTAATTTTTTGCAGACTTCTGTCCAATTTTCTCAGTAACATTTATTGAATCAATTCTCCATCCTCCATTGGATATCTTGGCATCAGATTAGCTTCCCATCTAAGTGTGGTTTTATTTCTGGCTTCTCAATTTTGCTCCATGTTTGCTTTTGTTCAAATAACATACTATAGTGTTGATAATTGCTCTGTAGCATATATTGAAGTTAAGGAGTATAATTCCTTATTGTCCTTTACTCTGAGCAAAATAGTTTTCACTATTTAAGGATTTTTGTTCTTCCACTCAAGAGTTCAGAATTATTTGTCCACCATTTTATACTTTTCTTTTGTTTTTGAATTATTTTGCTTAACAAAATCTCCTCCTATTCCATCAAGGTTGTTGCAAAGGGTATGATGTTGGGTATTTTTCAGTTGTATAGAATTCCATTGAGTATATATATATATATATATATATATAATCTTTATCCACTCAACTGTCAATAGACCCTTAGATTTTTTCCAGCTTTCTATTATTGTAAATAATGCTGCAATGGGCTTGAGGGTGCATACATCTCTGTGAATTAGTGTAGTTGCGTTTCTAAAATAAATACCCAGCAGAGGAATTACTGTACCACATAGAATTTTTATTCTTAATTTTTGAGGAATCTCAATAATGCTTTCCCTAATGGTTGCGCTTTTTGCACTTCCACCAACATTAAAAAAGTTCCCTTTTCTCCGTATTCTCAACAGCCTGTGTTTATTCCAGTTTTTTGGATGACGTCTGTTCTTACAGGTGTGAGGTGCTCTCATTGTTGTTTTGCAATTTTTTTAATAAGAGAGGAAAATCATCTTTCTGTATGCTTATTGTCCATCCATCTGTATGTCATTATTGGAGAAGTACCAGTTAAGATGATCTGCTCATTTTTAATAGAATTCTTTGTTTTTTGTTGTTGACATTTATGGGTTCCTTTAAATAATTTGGATGTTACTCGCCACCCCAACTGATGTGTTATGTGCAAATATCGTCTCCCATTCAGTAAAATGTTGTTTTGTTTTGGTGAGTATTTTTCTCTGTTTAAAAGCTTTTTAGTTTAATGTAATACAACTTGTTTACTTTGAGTTTTACTTCCTTTGTTATTGAGTTCCCAAAGACATCTCTTTGGTTAATGAAAACTAGTACCTTGCCTAGTTTTTTTCTTTGTGTCTTATGCTTTAAGATCTTATATCTAAGTCTTTAATATATATCGAATTAATTTTTGC
Organism: Solenodon paradoxus; assembly: GCA_004363575.1. Taxonomy (NCBI): domain Eukaryota; kingdom Metazoa; phylum Chordata; class Mammalia; order Eulipotyphla; family Solenodontidae; genus Solenodon; species Solenodon paradoxus. Next base: position 407,372 of record RJWH01000771.1, on the reverse strand, counting down.
TCATGGTGTTAGATTTTGGTCTAGTTTTAACATTTCACATGAGGCTCTCCAGATTTCCCAGCAACATTTATTTAAGAGATTATCTTTGCCACATTGTAAGCTCCATTATGGTAAAGTAATTGTTCATATATGTGTAGGCTTATTTCTGTGCTCTCAATTCTATTATTTTGCTTTATATGTCTGTTTTTATCATAATGACAGGCTGATTTCATTACTACTTCTATGTAGTATATTTTGAAGTCAGGAATCATGACACCTCCATTTTTGTTCACTTTCCTCAGAATTGTTTTTGCTCTGTGGGGTCTCTTATAGTTCTAAATAAATTTCATGATTAATTTCTATTTCTGAGAAGAATGTTTTCAACATATTGATAGGGTTTGAATTAAATCTGTATATTGGTAATACGGTCATTTTAGCTATACATTACTTCTAGTTAATAAGCATGGAATAACTAAATTTTTGTGTCATCTTATTTCTTTTAACAATGTCTTATAATTCTTAGAGTATAGGTCTTTAGCTTGTTTACATATGTTTTTTCCAAGGTATTTCATTATTTTGATGAACTTGTAATGATAATGGTTTTCATGAATTCTTTTTTTGCAAGTTAATTAATTGCATATGCAAATGCAGCATATTTTTTAATGTTAATATTGTAGCTGCCAGCTTATTGTTTCTAGAATCTTTTTACTGGGGCCTTTGGTGTTGTATACATATATATGTATTTGTGTGTGTGTGTATGTATTGGCATGCCATCTGCAAATAGTGAGTTTCACTTTTTGCTTTCTAACTTGGATACCGTTTATGTCTTTTTCTTGCCTAATTGCACTTGCCAGGAATTCCAATATTATATTAAAAGGTATAGGCAATAGTGAAGATCCTTGCCTTGTTCCTAATCTTAGAGGAAAAGCTTTCAGTTTTTTTCATTGCGTGTGATATTGGCTGTGGTTTTGTTATATGTATCTTCATTATGTTGAAGTATATTCACTCTATACCCATTTTGCAAGAGTTTTTATCATAATGTAGTTTGAATCTTGTCAAATGCTTTTTCAACGTCTATTAATATTATCATGTGGTTTTTGTTCTTTCTCTTGATTTAGTCTATCATATTTATTGACTTGTATGTGATAAAACATCCTTGCATAAGTGTAATAAATCTTGTATAATTTAACAAGTTGTTGATTTTTGTTTGTTAGTATTTTGTTGAGGATATTTGCATCAATGTTATTCAAATATATTGATCTATACTTCTCTTTATTAGGGTGTCTTTTTCTGTTTTCAGAATCAGAATTTGTTGGCAATATAAAAAGTGTTTGGAACTTTGCCTTCTTCAATATTTTGAAAGTTTGAGAAAGTTTGATGTATTTCTTCTTTGGGTATTTGTTAGACTTCACTAGTGAAACTATCTGGTCTGGAGCTCGTTTGAAGTGGGAAGATTTTTAATTACTGTTTAAATTTCATTCCTTGTGACCCACTTATTCAGAATTTCTATTTCTTCCTGATTTAGTCTTTGAGTGTTATATGTTTCCAAGGATTTGTCCATTTCCTCTAGGTTTTCCAATTTGCTGCCCTAAATTTATTCATAGTACTTTCTCTGATGATCCTCTCTATTTCTGTAGTATCAGTTATAATTAGTCCTGTCATCTCTGATTTTATGTATTTGTGTTTTCTCTCTCCTTTATGAGTCTGCCTAGTAGTTTGTCTATTTTCTTTATTCTTTAAAAAAAACAACCATTAGTTTCACTGACTTATTGAAAAGTATTTTTTGATATCTATTTCACTGCTTTCAGCTCTAAGTTTCATTATTTCCTTTCTCCTATAAAATTTATTTTCATTTTTTATAGTTCCTTTAGATGAAGACTTTAGTTTGCTGTTTTCGATTCTTCTTGCTTCCTGAAGTAGGATTGTATCAATATAAATTTCCTTTAGTACTGCTTTTGCTGCATCCTACAGGTTCTGAGAAGTTTTGTCTTTATTTCATTTGAATCCATGTGTATTTTTAAATTTCAACTTTGTTTTCTTAAATCAAAGATGTTTAGTAATACTCAATAGTTGTTCAATAACATTTTGCTTACCCATCATTCCTTTGCACTTTTCCCCTCCTTCCTCTTTTATTTGATCTCCAGTCGATAACATTGTGGTCCCAAAAGATCCTAGATATGCTAGATATGGTATCTCTCTCTGTAAATATATTGAGACTGATTTGATATATGTCTCAACATGCAGTCTATCCTTTCAAATACAATGTTTCATGAGCATTTAAAAAGAATGTCTAATAGATTATTCTATGGTGAAATAACATATATATATATATGTATGTATCTCCATCACATTTAATTTGTCATTTAGGGCTATTGTGTCTCTCTGTTGATTTTCACTCTGAATGCTCTGTCTTTCACTGTGAGTGAGTTTTTAAAGTCTCCTACTATCATTGTATTTCTGTGAGTCTGCCTTTAGTTCTGTTAGTATTTGCTTGGTATATTTCTATACTTCTTTATTGTGTGCATATATATTAATAGGTACTATGAATTCCTGTTGCTGTGATCCCCTTTGCATCTTAATTTTTCTTACCTATTTTGCCCTGATGTCTATTTCTATCTAATATGAACATAATGGCTCTAATTTTTCATATTGTCCATTGTCTTGGAATACCTTTCTCCACTCCTTTATTTAGCCCTATGTTTGTCTCTATATTTTAAGTGAGTCTTTTGCAAATATAATATAGTTGAGTTTTGTTTTTTAGTACATTTAGCCACTCTGTGCTTTTTAACTTGTAAATTCAGTCAATTTATTTTCAGGGTGGTTACTGATAATTGAGGTCTTGCTACTGCCATTTTAACTAGTTTTCTGGTTTCGTCTATTTATTGTTATTTAATGTTACTATTTATTGCTATTTATTATGTTTAGTTTTTTGTAAACTTATTTTCTGGTTTAGATAGAAGAGCCTCTATCAACATACCTAGAATGAGAGTTTCATGGCAGCATATTCCTTCAGCTATTGCTTTTCAAAGAAAATATTCATATTTTTCTTGTGTCCGAGAGATAATTCTGAAGGATACAATATGCTTGACTTGTTGATTTTATCTTCAAGTATTTTGAATTCTATTTTCCTCTGACCTATAGATATTTTGTTAAGAAATCTGATGATTGATTGATGTATCTTTACATTTTACTTGCTATTTTTCCCCCAGCCACCTTTTAAGTTCTTTCTTTGTCTTATACATTTGATAGATTCTCAATTATGTGCCTTGATGCAGGTCTTTTTACATTTAGATAACCAGGATTTCTGTTGGCTCCTCTTTTAAATGCATATCTTTATCCTGGTTTATGAAACTTTCAGAAATTTATTTCTCTGTTTTCATGATTCATTTCTTTTTCTCTTCATCATCTGGGAAATCCATTATCCTTATGTTATCTTTCCAAATGGAGTCAGATAGCTTTTGGCATGTTTCTTCACTTTTCTCATAACGTTTCTCTTATTTCACCTTACTTCATTCTACATGTGTCCACTGATTCACTGATTCTGTCATTTTGTCAATTATTTTTCTATAGCTGTCTTTGTTACTCTTGATGTCATTTATTGCCTTCTTCACCTTTTAAATTTGTTGTTTTTCTTTGGAAAGCTTCCAATTTCTGCTTTCTGCTCCTTAATTGTGTTTTGAGCGCCTTAACTTGTTTTGCTAAATTCTCTTTTTAGCTTTTTGAACTGATTTCTGAATTTTCTTTGATGTCTTTGTGCTTATAATTGTAACTTGAGATCATTAACTGTTAGACAGGAACAATCATCTATGTCTTTTAAATTGGTTTGTTATGAGGTGCCATCTTTTTTAATGCCATAATACCTTGAGATTTTAAAGTGCATTGGGTTATTTTTCCCCCACAGGATGAGTCCTACTTACTAAGCTATTTATTTTTTATTTCATTGGTAAGGGCACTTTGTTTTTATTTTACATATTTGATTGTTAAAGACTTCTGAAATATGTATCTCTTGCTGAGTCAGGTTATGGAGGATATCTTCTGGTTGGTGAAGGGGCTTTTGAGTAGGGAAAGGGTTGTAGATGTTATTGTGGACATCAGTGCTTGGGGGAGTCTGTTCATGCTGGTATCACTAAGGTTATCCCTTCTCACAGTGTTTCCAAAACTGGGTCCAGTAATGTATCTGTGACTGTGATAGAGCTCCTTTTAGCTGGAACTTGGATGAGGAATATTGATCCAAATGCTGGGACCAACACAAAGGCCAGTTTCTTATTTATCCAAACAATCTTAGGGTACAGTTAATGGAAGGCCATCTTGCATCTGAACAGTAGCTGATAGCTGTAAATTTTTATGAGGCTGAAAAATTCTCCATGGGATAGCTGACTATGTATGTGTCACATCAGGTCCTAACAATTTTAGAAAAAATGGAGCTCGCTAGATGACCATATGATTCATGGATAAAGATAAGGCTATCCTATTAGACAATCTAAATATTATCCTTTGAGTAACTATTACCTTGAATGTAGCTACTTTTTTACTGAGCCAAAAGTCAGAGGGTAATACTTCCCACAGTTGTCTGGAGATAATTGAGTAAGTGTATTCCAGCCAATCTGGAATGTCAGACCAACCTTTAGAGACTACTGACTAGGACCTCTTCACTGAGGGCAGCAGTTGCAAGAGGAATGCAAACAAAGAACATGCTACCTCCTCACACACTTTCTTCTTAGTATTGCATGGTTTCAGATTTTGCATTCCGGTCAATTGATGCATTTTGAATTAATTTTTGCATATAGAATGAAAGATTAATATAGTTTCTTTTTCTTTTTTTTCTTTCTTGTTGCAGGACACTGTCAAAATTTCCCAGGGCCATATGTTGAATAGACTTTGTTTTTTCCATTGTATTTTCGTGGCTGCTTTGTCATAGACTAGTATTCTATATTAGGGTGGTTTTATTTCTGGGCTCTCAATTTTATTCCACTGGTCTCTGTGTTTGTTTTTGTTCTAATACCATACTGTTAGATGACAACCGTTTCATAGTATAGTTTGAAATCAAGGAGTATGATGTCTTTGCTATTTTTTTAATTTATATTAAGTATAGCTTTGACTGCTCAAGGACATTGGTAGCTCTGTATAAATGTCAATATTATTTGTTCAATTTCCTTTAAAAAATCCCTGAAAATTTGATAGAAATAGCAGTAAATCTCTATATTGCCTTGTATAAGATGACCATGTTAGCTCTGTTAATTATCTGGATCTATGAACATGGAATATTCTGTCACTTTCTGTCTTGTCTTCTTTTCCTTTTATTGATTTCTTGTGTTTTTTTTGTGTGTTGTCTTTCATCTACATTCTTAAGATTGTTTACTGGTATTTTATCTTTTCAGTACTATTGTGAATAGGAATTATTTCTTGATAGTTCTTTCCTCTAATTCATTGTTTACATATAAAATGCTACTGAAATTTTGTGTATTAATTTTGTATCTTGCAAATTTACTGAATTCATTTATTTTTCTGATTGTTTTATCTGTTGAAACTCTTCATTTTTCTAAGTATGCCTATCATGTTATATTTAAATAATGTTTTTTCTTCTTTTCTGATTTGGATTATGTTGATGTCCTTCTTTGTTAATCTATTATTCTGAGCAGTACTTACAGAATCATGTACTTAGGTGGAAAATCGTTACTTTTCTCCAATTCTTAGGAAGAAAAGTCTCAGTTTTTTACCATTGAGTATGATGTTAGCTGTGAGTTTGTCATATATGGTTTTCACTGCATTGAGGTATGGGCTTTCTATTATGATTTTAACAGGAGCTTTTATCATAAACAGATGTTGAAGCTTGTCAACGCTTTTTCTGAATCTTGGTATGAGTCTATGGTGTATTTTGAACCATTCTTATATCCCTGGAATATGCTACTTGGTCATGATATATAATTTTTGATGTGCTTTTGATTCTTTATACTAAGATTTTGTTGAGGATTTGAGGTCTATATTCATTAGTGGTATTGGTCTGTAATTTTCTTTTGTCTGACTTGGATATCAGAGTAATGTTAACCTTGTAAAAATGTATTTGGGAATTGACCTATACTTGTGATCAAATCCATTCTACTTGTGTTCTTCATTCAATTTTAGAATGATCGTAGAATTCTAGATATGCCTACTTCTTCAAGACTGATGAATTTTTGGGCATATTGGTGTTCATAATAATCTCTTATGATTTTTTATTTCTGTGATTTTTTGAAATCTTACTTATTTTATTACTGAATCATTTAATAAAAATTTTTCTCCTTTTTTGTTTCATGAGTCTGGCTAACCATCTATATATTTTGCTTATTTTCTCAAGGTACCGATTATTGATTTCACTGATCTGTTGAATAGTCTTTCATCTTTATCCTATTTATTTTGCTCTAATTTTAATTATGTAATGACTTCACAGAATTTTTAGTTTAATTGTTCATTTCTCTTTTCTTTAGTTTTGGGTTAGATGTGTGCTTGCTTTCCTATGAAGTTTTCTTTTAGAACTGCTTTTGTTGCATCCAACATATTCTTTTGGATTCTCTCCTTATTTTTTTGTTAGCAGATAAATTTTAATTCCCTTATTTTTCCAAAAGTTATTCAGAAGCTTGTTTTTTAATGTCACATTTTTTTATTCTACCAGTTTAGTTTATCTGGTTAATTTCTCCCTTCACACTGTAATGGCTAGAGAAGATTCTTCACATAATCAACTCATATTATATTTACTGAGACTTGTGTCCTGGGCATATGGTTTATCCTTTAGAATGTTTCATGCTAACTTAAGAAGCGTGCAAAATCTGCTTTTATTGGTGAATAGAGCTCTGTATATGTCTGCTAGCTACATATGCTCTATTAACTCATTTGTGGCCTTTATTCTTTATTGATGTTCTGTCTAAATCTCTATCTATTGATGTAAATTGATATTGAAGTCCACTACCAATATTGTCTTGCTGTCAATGTCTCCATCTACATATGTTAGCATTTATTTTATTTATTTAAGTAGTTTGGCATTGTTTGTGTATGTATATTAATGACCTTCGTATTTTATTGATTACTTATCTCTTTGACCATAACATAGAGTCCACTCTTGCTTTGTGTTGCACTTTTTAGGTGAAAGTTTATCTTCTCTGATATTGGTATTGCTGGTCGTGATTTTCTTTCATTCCCATTTATTTGATATATTTTTCCAGGCTCTTCACTTTCAACCTATATTTGTATTTGAATCTAATGTGGTTTTCTTATGGCCATATCGATGGGTCTTATTTTTTTGTTGTATCAAGCTACTCTTTGTCTTTTTGTTAGTTGGTTCAGGCCATTCACATTTAAGGTGATTATTGATATGTAGGGCTTTATTGCTGTCAAAAGAACCTTTGTTTTTTGCTTTATGGCCTTACTCTTTTTCCCAAATGTTTCTATTTGCATTTTCCTTTGTATAATTGTAGATGCTGATTCTCTCTCTCCTATGTTCCCTTGTATCCATTCCTATAAAGTTAACCTTTGTGGTAACATTGTAATATATCTCTATTTTGTTGCTAAACAATAATCTTTTATGAGCTGACATCTTATCATTTTATATGCCTATACATAGTTTGTTCTTCTTTTCCAAGTTATTGCTTTTTATTTCTCCTGTTGGTCCTGTTTTTGCTTCTGATTCTTTTTGCTTTTTATCACAATTTTTCAGTCTGGTGGTTTCTTTTTTTCTGTGCATTACTCCTTCAATGTTTCCTTAAAGTCAGCTTTGATGATGGAGAAATCCACTAAGTTTTCTGTGATATTGAAGAACTTTATTTCTCCTTCATATTTGAAAGATACATTTTTAGAGTAGCACTCTTGCTTAATACTTTTTGTCTTAATACTTTTAATATATCTTTCCACTGTCTCTGTCTCTTTTCCTCTATGCTTTCTTCTAAAATGTCTGATGATAGCCAGATGAGTGTACCTTAGTAGGCTATGTTTCTGTTTCTCTCATAGCCTTTAGAGATTTTTCTTTATCAATATCTTTTGCTAGGTTTCTTTTGTTGTGTCAATATAAGTTTATGTTGTTGTTTGCATTTAAAAATATTGGTGTTCTTTTGTTTTTTGGGTTGGCATGGTAAGTTTTTCTGATACATTTGAGAAATTCACTGTTATTATAATGATTTTTCTTCTCTTTTCTTTTTCTTCTCTTCTTCAGGGATACCCATTGTCCTTATATTTGTTCTGCTCATATATTTCTTGCTGGTATTCTTAACTTTTTTGTCTTGTTTCTCTTGCCTCTTCCATAAGTTTCACCTTTACATTTTGACTTTAATTTGTGAGATTGAGCCTTTTAATGGAAATTGACATGTTTATATTCAGTTTATTGATTATTTCTTATATCTAGAGTATATATCTAGAAACACATGACTGCATATCTTAGATGTAAGTGGCACTGTCTACTTTTTGTGGACTGATGAGCTGGGCTTTCTCTTATGTGGGGGCCAAATTGGCAGGGTTAGGTTTTGGATAATTCTGTTCAGACTTTTTATGCACTCTTTGATAAAATAATCCCAATAATCTATCCCTTCCTCTCTGAGCTCTTGGATTTGACTGTGTCTGTTTAAATATCCTGAAGATCATTCAGTTTTTCATAGTGACCATTCTGAGTTACTTATCTGTTAGATTATTCCAATTAATATCTTTAGATTTGTTCTTCATGGAGCTCTTGTATCTTTCTCTCTTTGAGCCATTTGTGATTTGTCTTTTTTTTTAATTTATGTTTTGGTATGTGTCATCTTCTCTGTTATATATTTGACTCTTATTCTTTATTTTTCTCTTTCTCATTTGTTGCTTCCTAGATTGTCATGCTGGCTATGGAAAATTGTGGGTTATCTGTGTGCAATGTCACCCTTTGCTACTGAGCTGGTTGTTCATCTCAGCAGTGGGTACTATCCCTCATGCAGTTTGCTCAGCATCAATAAAGCAGTTTTTCTCAGCACAATGGTGGGTGTGGTTACTCCACTTCATTTTGAATATCATGTTGATATTCTCCTCACTACTGGGTGGGACCACCCAGAGCAGTGGTGACTGGAGAATGTGGTAATTTTGCTTCCTGGAGGTAATACTGACTGCTCCTTGTGGGCTGCTGTACCAGGCTCACTTCAAGCATGAACATTATGATTTTCTGGGAGTAGGGGTAGAATTGCATTCTACTTGTGGGTTACTGTGTAGGAGCTACATAGGCAATCTGGGTTCAATAATGGAGCAGACAGGAGGGTCTGGCTCTTCTCAGACTACTGGTCAAATCTTCCATAGTAGTACAAAAGACTTCCTTTTGTGAGTATATCCTTTGCAGGGCACAGATTGGCTGACTCAACTGAAACTAATACTGGCCAGCAGAAGCCAAAGCTTATTCTTTCTATTGGTGAAAATTATATGTGATTCAGTGGCCTGGCATTAAGGCTAAACTTGGTCAGCATGGACATCAAGTTATTCTCATTACCTCAAACCAATAAAGAAGCAAAACTCTCTGCCTGCCCATTACATTTTTTCTTGAAAACTCAGTTTCCATCCTTAAAATCTGATAACTACTCTTATACTATGGAGAGTCATTATCAAATCTGAGATGAACACATTTGGATACTGTGCTTTTCAGGAACTTTGTAATAAAAAGCATATTTTTATTGAGAATAGACATTCTTTTTATATTATTCTTGGTCAAATTGTACACATAACTGGGATAGACCCCCAATGAAGCTTGCTCCTATGTTCTGATCCTAAGACCCTTTAGTTTGCTACACATTTTATTAGTCAACTGGAGGCCTCCTGGCCAGCCCCTAATAGTTTTCGATGGATATGTGGACAGAACCTCTGACTCTAGCTTGTCCCAGGATGGGCTGAAAGGGGCACACTAGGTTTTACCTGGTTGCAAAGCCCTTACAATAAAACTCATGATCTCTGAAAGTCTCTTCTGCTATTTTATTTCCTGTGGGACATCATCAGTCTTCCCCTTATATGATCACTCTGTATTTTCCTTCCCCCATTCCTAAATATAGAAGATGTAATTCAGCAAATGGAGGCTCTCATTAACTTTAACTTTACACAGAGTTTTAAATGACACCCTTTTGTATATACTCCTCATGAATACCAAATTGATGCAGATGCAGAAAACTGTTCTTTAAAACCAGATGGTGCTGATACATTGACTGCACTTCAGGGATAGACTGGTGCTGTTACAAAATAAAGTATATACATACCTGATTATTCTTCACATGTCTCCAGTCATTTAAAGGATATGTAATCCCAAGTTCAATTGATTTCAGATGATAACCCTTCTTTCAATAATCAGCTAAACTTATGGGAAGGGTGATTAAAACATGATTGGGAAAATTATTACTCATAATCATTTTCATATTAGGTTTTATAATCTTGCAATATATTCTTCTGTTTTGCTTTATAATATGTTAACTACCTTTCCCAGTGCATCGCTGATGCATTCACACATTGATGACCTATTCACTCCTGAAAACATTTTTATTGTAATATCATTGCATTCTATGGTAAAGCCCATATTCACCATCTCTGTTCAGCAGTAAGTAGACAGATTTATCTCACTACTAATTTTTCTATAGATATAGAATGATAGTTATCGACAGTGGGAAAATGAAAGTGGTCACAGCAAATCTGATATTTAACAGAAAAGAATTAAGTTGCCTTTCTTCTCCCTCAAACCCTGACGACCTAGAATTAGTCTTATAACTGACTCAGGATCGATTCCAGAATACTGACAGAAAAATTCAAACCATATCTGCCCACAGAGGCTGAGGTCAAACCATATCACCTTGAAGAACCTGGTACCAAACGAGACAACCATCAGCCATGACAAGAAATAGACCCTGAATCTTAAAATTCCACTTCTGCTCTTTCTATGTTCTTGCACACAAAACCCTTACCTTTTCTTCTTTAAAACCCCTGATTTCACCTGATATATTGAGATTTGGGGGGTATGACATTAGTCCGCATTTTCCTCAGGTTTTTGACCATTGAATAGACTTTTTTCTCAGTATTAATTGTTACTCTCCATTTATTGGTGATGCGTAACAAAACCCTTGCTGATGTCATTCCTATATATATATATATATTTTTTAATAGTAAAGAATTTAGTCTACAATGCAGAAGACCTCATATTTTTATTATCCATGATCTTTGAGTCTGATGAATTTGATATAGTGTGAGTGTGTGTTACACAGGCAAAAAAGAATTCTGTGTCCAATTATTACAGAAATTCAAAAGTGAAAGACTTCATGTTGTATAAATTGGTTAGCATTGTAGTGAGGCTATATTTAAGGACAATAGGGAATAACTATGAAAAGGATATTCTTTTTCAGTCAACTCATTGAAAATGTGCTTCAAATTCCAGACAAAAACAAAGTGAACATAGATTTCTTTTAGTACCATGCCAATGACAATGTTTCAAAAATATCTTGAAGAATCTTGAAAGAGTGAAGTAGCATTTCCATTATTTGAGAATGATTTGTTCATTTATGCGCCATGCTACTTCAAGCAGATCTTATTTTAAAATGAACTAAAACTATACAAACAAGTACTACATGGAAATTCAATTAGATGCTGACTCTTCATACTACAACAATATTGAACAATCTAATCTAATTTTCTAAAATCCACCACATCTCAATACATACACATGCAACCACCTATAGACATCCACCATCTCTCTCTCACACACACACACACACAGCATTTGTAAATGCACTTTTTATTTAGAGATCCAGAGTCTGACAAACTCTTATAGCAAAATCTATAGGAAAAACTAATAGATACTTGTCAGTTGAAAGATAAAAAAACTCAAAATTTTAATGTGATTTGTGGAGAATAGAACTGATTTAATAATAGCTTCATACTACACTTTACTTATTTTTAAGGTGCTTGCACCGTATCCTCATAAAAGCTCTGTGAGGTTAGTTGCTATTATGTTTTTATCTTCTCATCTCTTCATAAAGAAACCAAAGAAACTTCTGAATATAAAGAGACTAAGACTGAAAGTTTGGGTGGCAAGACTCATGTCAAATGAGTATAATGGAAGAAGTACCTACTGTAACCAGAACATTATGACTTTGAGACTCAGCTCTGCCACTCTTGAAATGTGTAAATTTCCTTTAGTCTCAGTATTCTCACCTATAAAATATGCAACACAGTATTAATAATTTTATTTTGTACATTAGTAAAGCTATGTTTGAAAATCACCTAACATACTATCTGGCACAGTGTGGGTATAAAACTAAAGAGAAGTTTGTTCATATAGGGCACTGAACAATGCACCCACACACACCATACACACAGATGTCTTATGGTATATACATATTAGCTGAAACAAGGTATATCAGTACACTGATGGCTACATAGTATTTCCATGAGATTGTCATTTCATGATTTAATTTAAGTGCATCTATTTATTATAAACTCAGTTTAATTGGGCTTAATGAATCTATTAATGTAATTTCATACACACGTGTCCCTCTCCTTAGTACTTATAGTCTGTTTTCTTCCAGGAAGAAAAATGGGTATGATATCCTTGTCAGATGACAAACAGTATATATGTAGGTAGAGAATATTAAATAATTGTGAACTTGTAGTCTTTAGCTAGGGCATGGTCATTTATGTTTCATCACAATCCTGACACTATCATTTTATTGCTATTTAGTTTAATTACCTATCTAGATCCCGAGGGAATTTGTTTATGACTTCTGATAAAGCTATCATATTGATCAAAGTTGTAATTATGTCAATTATTTATCCTCTACTAATTTGTGGAATCTTTAAACACAGGAGACTGTAGCTAATGTCATCCTTATATGTTATTTAATGTCTAGTTACTAATTGTTATTTTGTCTGACTTGGGGTTCACAGACTATTTAAAACTGATTTGTAGTGTCTTACTTGTATTCCACTGAGCTAAACTGACCAAATAACATGAATTCAATGAATTCCTACCACATATCCTGTCCTGGGTTTTGTGATGGAGACAGTTAAACAAGGAAGTTCACAAAGTTATGAAAGTAACTGATATGAAGTTCAAGAACTTAGAGATAAGAAGAGATTTTCTCTCCTATCTACAATCAGGATACAGAGATAAATATCAAAATAGCTTATGTATAAGCTGAAATTATCAAGAGTAAAATGATCCTAATAAATCTGCAAGGCAAAGCTCAACATTTTTTCTGAAGCATATGAACTTTTGCTCTTTATGTAGTTCTGCATTAGCCATTCTTATAGATGAGAAAATGTAACCATAAGACAAAGAACAATAATTATTGACATATTTTTAATAGGATTAGTGGGGAAGGATGTGATGCAGTCATCATAGAAATGTTATTGAGCCCATCTGTTTTTCTATATAGTGCCAGTAAGGCCAGCTGTACACAGACTTAGTGGGAAAATGCACAGATGACCATATTTTCCTTTTGCCATTACCATCACTGATATGTCACTGCTTTTCTTCTGAGTTCTCTGTAACAGAGGATAGTATTTAAAGAGAACGGAAATGCAATTCTTAGTACTCTTAGTACTTAGTACTTAGTTCCTCTATAGTACTTATTCATGACCTGCATCACTAAATGGGTACATGCCCATACCCCATGGTCTCTTAGTTTTAATGCAACTATGCATAAAGGGAAGTATTGCCAAATTTAGAACTCCATGGACTTGAAATTCAGAATTATCTTTCCATATGTATTTTCTCCCACCCTTAGATATGACCTTCACAAGAACAATAGCTCTATCTTCTTTCTAGTATTTCCCATTGCTAAACCCAGGAGAAAATATGCAATATGAATTTAATTAATTCATCTGATTGACAAAATTGTCTTAATAAGATAGAAGCAATACTGTTACAAATGAGTTTAGAGAGGTCTGTCTCCCAAAGCCAGACAAAATGTCAATTCATAACTGGCTGACTCCAGGCTAATGACAAACATCAGGAATTTTTCTATCATTCCTGGGATTCAGTCCTTGCAAAAGGCATAAATTACATTATGAATCTCAGTGCAATTTGATGATTTTGCTTCAAATTTTAATTACTTACTATTCTTACCAGTTTTAAAGGCCATTATTATCTGGTGTGTATTTCCGCATTATAGAAGGCAAATAATCTGACTGCTTTCTTACCAAAAGCAAAATTTAAGTAAACATTCAGTCCTTAATCTCCTCTTGTGTCTACTCTTACAAATAAATGCAGGAATGTTAATTAGAGCTCAGAGAGACCAAAAGTTTTATTAGAGGCCAGCAGCTTAACATGAGAGATGTGGGAATCAAGTCTCTGATCACCCAAATTGAAACTGCAGTGGGTGTAGCTATGAAGGAAATACTTGGAGGCTTAGCTGATGTCAACACTTCCCTGAAGAGTATCATGTTACAACTCTGCAATCCAGATGAATAAATAAACCCATTTCCCAAGGTGTGTGTGGGGGGAAGTAATTTCAACAACAAATTGCAAGTGGTAGGGAAGGGTCTTTACGAAGTCCCTTAGAAAAGTGTATTTTGATATAATATAACTGGAATCATCTTCAAAATAATTCCTGCAGTGTGCTTTCCAGGGCTAAGGATGCACTTTAAAAAGATTAAATGATTTTAATGAAGAAATATGGCATCATAACATTATATAGGTTTAAGGTATGTATCATGGTAAAGCAACATCTGTATATAGTGCTTTAAGTTCACCACCCCCATTCCATTTCTTCCTTCACCATATAATTAATAGTCTTCTCAATTGGCTTGCTCCCCTCCTCACTTTCCTTCTTGTAACCACTTTTATTTTATTAACTAAGTTTATTTATTTCGATTTCATACATTTTTAGGAGAATGAAAAGGATTCCAATTTATCCTTCAGTCCCAAGTTATTCTAATACTAGTTGCTAAAATTTCCCTACAATATTTGAGAAACTTTCTTTTTTTGACTTTGTGGGACCATAATCTAAGGCCAAACAAGTGGAATCTAAACTATAGATATATTTCACCTGCCCTGACAAGTGTTTTTAAGTAAATTAATTGAATGCTATTTGGTGATCATCCATAGCTCAATTTTCGATACCACTTCTTTTGTCTCTCACTTAGCATCTTCAAAATCATGATAACTTTTTGGCATATAAAATGTCTCTCAGGTCCTTTGACTCTCTGAAAGATGCATATCTTTAATATTAGAAAGTTAAGTCTTTGCATATCCTGGTAGCTTAAAGTTTAAGTCCTCTGAATGAAGTTGACATGTATCTCAAAGACCGGGGTTCCTGGTCTGGGGTCAGGGAGATAAAACAAAGAGTGAAAACTAAATGAAATAAATAAAATGCTCTTCCCCCTCTTTTTTCATGAGTGTCTCTATTCGCCTTCATTCCTGCCTGTACCTTTCCTTTGAATAAAAAGATAAGTTTCAGCAATACCCCCAAATATAATGGTAATTCATTGGTAGCTAGTGGTCACTCAGACCAATTCCATGAATCACTGCCAGTATGGTGAATGCAAATTGAATTAGAAATATTGCAGGATTTAGAGGAGGTATGTACATTTGGAGATGACTGTTTACATGAGCAAAAAGAATGGGGGAGATATAATCTGCCTTGGTGAAGACACATCTCTCTTTGATGTATTACACTATAGAGCTTTCTTAAAGAGTTGGGGGTGAATCAGAAATGTATTTGTAATCTTGCTCTCTGGCCGAGGAGCTGAGGGGAGCAAGAATAGGCCCCATTACTTAATGGAATTGGAGTAACTACATGTGAGTGCAATGAAAACTACCTGGAAGTGACCCAATTCCTACACTAGAGAGTGGAGTAAGTCTACACCATCCCCCTGAAGATCAAGGGAGCTTACAAGAGAAGACTTGGATCTTTCTCTATGACTGGGGAACTGCAGAGAAAAAGAAGTCCCCCATCATCAGAATAGATTACAAGATCTGTTCTTAGTAAAGCACAAAAGAAGCTGATTGAATAGCCCAGGCACTAGAGAACAATGGGAAACGAGGCCCATCTCTGCCTCAAATTCTCCCCTCAGTTTTTAAAGAAGCACTTAGAGGCCAAAGGAAATCTTTCCAAAGGAGAGGAGAGAGTAAAATGAACAAAAAACCTACTCAAAAAAATAATATAAGAGAACTTGCCATATCAGTTACAAAAAGTAATCATGGAAGTTCAAGAACCAAATATAAAAAATTCTTAATATAAAAAGTCTTGCTCCAAGACACATCACAGCAAAGCCAGCAAAAGTCAATGACATAGAAAAAACACTCAAGGTTACTAGAAAAAAGAGAATCTTAGCCTACAATGGTATTCCTATTAAGCTATCATTAGCTAAAACTTTACAGGCCAGATGAAAGTGGGATGACTTTCAAAATACTAAAAGACAAAAATTGCCAGCCAAGAATATTCTACCCTGCAAAACTATCATTCAAATATGGAGAAATAAAGGTCTTCAATGATAAAAAAATAAGTTAATGGATTTTTCCATGCCAAAGCCTGCCATTCAAGAAATCCTGAAACAGTTTCTATAAAAGAGAAAAAAGAAAACAAAGACCCACAGAACCCTAAGGATGATGATAAACAGGAATACAAAATCAGAAACAAAGACAGGCCCAATAATACATAACAAAAATCAACAATGAAAGAAATAAAATCATGGAATTTGAACAATCATATAAATATGACATGGCAGCAACTCTAAAATATAGAGATGCAAAGACTGTGATAATCAAAATTAGAGCACAAAACCTAACTCTACAGAGATACATAGTTTATAAGTAATCAAAATTTAATGAACTGACACTGAAAATCATACAAAGGAAAAAACAAATAAAAATAAATAGGAATTGAACAAACAGACACAGAAAAGCAACCGAAATCAGACTCAAATGACAGCAGAAAAAGCCCTATATATCAATTATCATCCTAAATATTAGTGGACTGAATGAGCTAATCTAAAGACAGAGTTGCTGAATGGATCAAAAAAACCAGGATTCTTCAAAATTATACTAATAAGAAACTCACATAGATCCAAACACAAACACAGGTTAAAAGTCAAAGACTATTGAAAAATATATCAAAGCAACAGTCATGAAAGGAAGTTTGAAACTCCAACAGTAATTTCAGACAGGATAAACTTCCACCTGCAAAAGAGATCTCAAGGCAAGGAAAAACACTATCATTAACATATACACACAATGGAGGACCATAAAATTATATATAACAGATACTGACAGAGCTAATTGCAGACATTCAAAGTAACACAATAAGAGTAGGGAGCTTCAATACTCCACTTAAATAAAAACATGCATCATCTGGGCAGAAAATCAACAAAGAAATAAGGACACTAAGAAATAGATTACATGAACTTAACAGATATATACAGGGTGTTCATACCCACCATTCCCACCAAAAAAAGTGAAATACACATTCTTCTCAATTGTACATAAATCATTCTCAAGGATAGACCACATCTTGGGACACAAAACAATTTTCAGCAAACTTTCCAAGAATGAATTATAGAAAGTACCTTCTCTGACCAGATAGTGGTAAAACTAAAAAAAGCAAAATTTCAAGAACCACAAAGATGTGCAGATTTAATAGCATGCTTCTGAACAACTCATGGATCATCAATGAAATTAAGACTTATTTGGAACAAATGAAAATTGAGACACATTGCCCTAACAAGTGGTATGTGCAAAAGCAGTTCTTAGAGGAAAGTTTTTATTCATGCAAGTGGACATGAAAAGTCAAGCTACAGTCCAAATTAAATCCAAGTATACCTGAGGGAACTAGAAAGAAATAATCAGTACTGAATATAAGCAGAAGAAAGGAAGTAGTAAAAATTAGAACAGAAATAAATGAAAGTGAAAACAAAAGACTGTCCAATAGATCAATGAAACCAAGGTCTGGTTCTTTGCTTAAAAAAAAAATCATACCCCTAGCTAGACTTACAAAGAACTGAGAATAAATTCTAGTAGTAAGGATTAGAAATGTAAGTTGAGTTTACAATAGACAGTATAGAAATAAAGAGGTTTATGAGTGACTGTAGCAAGCAATTAAACACCATCATAGTCATTCATCGTTATGAAATGGACAGATTTCTAGAACTTATAACCTACCAAGACCAGCAGACCAATAATCAGCACAGAAATGGAAGTATTATTAAAAATATCCCCCCAAATAAGAGCCCAGGTCCAGATGGCTTCACTAACATTCAAAGAAGTAGTACTCCCCTTCTTTAAACTCTTCCACAAAATCAAAGGGAAAAATTCCAAATAAATTTTATGAGGTCAATGTTACACAGATCCATGAACCAGAAAAAAGACATCACCAAAAAAAGGAAAGCTATAGACCAATATCACTGATAAATATAGACACATAATTCTTCACCAAAATACAGACAAGCAAAATTCAACATCTCATTAAAAAATAATGGACTATAATGAAGTCTGATTCATTCCAGCTTTGTGAGGATGGTTTAACATACACAAATCAATGTAATACACCAGAGCAAAGGGAAAATTAAAAAATCATATGTTCCTATAACAGAAGCAGAAAAAGCACTTGACAAGATCTAACATCCATTCATAATATAAACTCCCATTAAAATAGGAATATAAGGAACATACTTCATCATAATAAAAGAAATATACAAGCCCATAGGCAACATAATACTTAGTGGTGTAAAATGAAAGTCTTTCCTTAAGATCCCTAAGGTCTGGGATGAAATAAAATTGCCCACTCTCATCACTAGTATTCAATATAGTCCTGGAAGTCTTTTTCAGAGCAATAAGTCAAGAAAAACATATTAAATAAATACAAATTAGAAAAGAAGAAATAAAACAATCTTTATTTGCAAATGATCTGATAATCTGAAAGAATATACACACGCACACACACACACACACCCAAACCATGCTGAAAGCAGTAAATGAACATAACAAAGTGGCAGGACATAAAATCAACACTCAAAAATCAGTAGAAAATCTTTTATGCAAAAGATAAAGTAGAAGAAAAAGAAATTAAGAAAGAAATCCTATTCTCAATAACAATCAAAAGATCAAATATCTGGGAATAAGCCTGCCAAAGGAGGTGAAATACTTCTAAAATGAAAATGCTAAGAGTAACAAAAGAGATAAAATAAGGCACAAAGGTATGAAAAAATATTCCATGTGCATGGATTGGAATTATCAACTTCATTAAAATGACTATCTTACCCAAAACAAGATATATGTTTAATGCAATTCTCATAAGAATTCCAGAGACATTTTTCAAGGAAATTGAACAAAAACTGAGTTTTGTTTGAAATTGCAAAGGTCCTCAAATAGCCAAAGCTATCCTATAAAAGAATAAAGGAGGAAACGTAGTTCCTGACTTTGAACTATACTGTAAAATGATCGTCATAAAAACAGCATGTTACTGGAACAAAGTCAGAGACACAGAACAGTGGAATAAAATTGAGAACACAGAAATAAAGTCATATCTATAGCGACATTTAA
This sequence comes from Solenodon paradoxus, assembly GCA_004363575.1. NCBI lineage: Eukaryota > Metazoa > Chordata > Mammalia > Eulipotyphla > Solenodontidae > Solenodon > Solenodon paradoxus. The sequence goes on along the minus strand of RJWH01000771.1, from coordinate 387,907 downwards.
GCTTTGATATAGGAGCCAAGAGCATAGAATGGAGTAAGGAAAGTATTGAAAAAGTGGTATTAAAAAAACTGGACAGACATCTGCATTAAATGAAAGTAGATTACTCATTAGCACCACACATAATAGTTAATTCAAGATAGTTCAACGAACTGGGCATAAGACCCCAACCATAAAATGCCTCAAAGAAAATTTAGAGAAAATGCTCCATAATCTCAACCTCAAAGAGATCTTTAGGAGAAATGCAGCTACAGCAAAAGTAAAAAAAGTAAAGTTAAATAATTGGGATTACATCAAACTAAAAAGCTTCTTCACAGTGAAATAATCTACCACTAAAACAAAAAGGTATCCCACAGAATTAGAGAAAATACATACAAACATACATTGGATAAGAACTTTATCTCAAAATAGAAAAATAACTCACAAATTTCAGCAAAAAAGTAAATGACCCACTCAAAAAATGGGCAAAATAACTGAACAGACACCAAGTCAAAGAAGATACAAAGATGGCCTAGAGACACATTTAAAAAATATTCTACATCACTCATCATCAGAGAAACACAATGAGCTATCACCCCACACTACTGAGAATTGTCTATATCCAAAAGTCCAGAAATAACAAGTGTTGGAAGGTGTATGCAGAAAAAGGAATCCTACTTGACTATTGGTGGAATGTAAATGAGTGCAACCTCTCTGGAAAACAATATGAAGATTCCTAAGAAAATTAAGATGGAACTACCATCTGATCCAGCAATCCCACTCCTAGGCATATACCAAATGAATACAAAATCTCTAATTATGAAAAATATCAGAATTCTTTTTCACAGCAGCTGAGATATGAAAACAACCTAAATACCCATCAACAGATGACTGGATAAAGATGTACTATATATACTTAATGGAATTCTATGTAGTTACTAAAAAATGAAGCTGTGCCCTTTGCAGCAATGTGTGTGAAACTGGAAGGGATCATCTTTAAAGAGACAAGTCAGAAAGGAAAAAGACAAACACAGGGTGGTTTTACTCATATGTGAAATATAATCTAACAAACAGGTAAACACCAGTAAAATCTCACAGGACATAACATGATGGATGCTAGGGAAGTAGGAAGGTAGAAGGAAGGAGAGAGGGAACAAAGTGGCGTTAAAAGACACTAGAAGTCTGGTGGGCACAATGTAATCCTCATAGACTGAGAAGTAAATTCAATGTCTTAAAATGAGTATGGTTTTGTGAACAAAATAAATAATAAAAATTTTATATTAAAAATGAGAATTAACAAAAATAAATAAGTAAATAAAATTTAAATATTTGTTCAATAAAAAATAAAGAAGTATGTCTTCTCAGAAAATAAGAAATGATTTGTAAGTTTTTATCTTTTATTAAAGTAAAAACTATGTCTATCTATTGTTCATGAACCTAAGAGAGTGGTTTAGGCGACTTGTATACTTAATATCAGTTGTCCACCAGTGCTGCAAACACTTGAGATACAAGAGTTGTTACAATTGATCAAAATTACCACAGCTTATATGTATTTTAGATAAACATGGTCTAAGGATTCTTCTCTCTTAATTAACAAGCAAATCAATGTGACCTCTAATTACATGAATAGAAATAAGAGAGACATCATTAAAACACAGGAAAGCAGAGTCATCAGTATGTGAAGCTTAAAATTTATACTTTCATTAATCCTAAGATAGTTACAGTAAATGTTATGCAAAACCAATTAAATGTCAGTGTAGAATACTTAAGGATATGCAGAGAGATCCTAATTCTCAAATATTCCTCTTATTTATCTTTTTTGGTACTTGAAATCCTCACAACTAGAAATCAATGAAATTTTGGAACCATACAACTTTTGGAGCAGCAGATTTTCTTTTTTTCTTCTTTTTTTAGTATTCATCGGCTTTTCCGAGTGAGCTACAAAAGATGGATAAGCATTTTGTTACCGATAATGAATATTTATGTTTAATTGTTATCATTAGTAGCATGTCCTATGGAATAATCATTTTATGTACATCTGAGAAGAATTAATGTCTTTTCTATAGAAATATCACTCATTTGTATCTCTGCATTTTTCTTCAGTTTCAAATTAGAATTTGAGTGACACAAATGCATGAGTGATCATAAACCTTGTCCCACATGAATTTGGTGACCAAAAAGAGCCTTCGAGATCTTCTTTTAGTCTAGTGATACTCAGCTGGGAATTCACGCCTGTAATGGGAAGCTCATTCCAGAAATAGGGATACTTCCAATTACTGTTTTTTTCAAACCGACTACCCTCACAGTACTATATACTTCTCCCCTCATGAAGACATGACAGCTTCATTGAGAATAACCGATCAGGTTATTAACACAATTAACAATTAACACGCGAGTCTGGGACCTTATAAAAAGCTATAGAACAGCTTAGTGACAAAGGCAGAACATAACACAAATTTCCTCCGTTATTGTTTTTGAAACCCAACTATTCTATTTAAACACAAACTACCTTGAGAGTATAACATCGCATTTCATACATCAGAGTTGAAATTAATTAAATTAATCACTTTGGATACAGAAAAAGGGCACTAAAATTATTTTCCTACATGAGAGTTTGTTCATATAATAAGAGGTGGAGGGGAGAAGTAAAGTTAAGAAGACAAACTTTATGTATTTCTCTACCTTACATATATTTCTGTCCGCAGTGGGAAATGGATTTTGATGTGCTACTTAATACCATCTAGAACTACCTTCATATCCACAGAGAGTCTTAAAATAACCAAGGAAGAATAGGACGCATGTACACAATTTTAATTTACCTCTATAGGGAATTAAAGATATTCCTTAGAATCTATAATATAAGGACCTCAGAACTTTAAAGGAAAGCGATTCACTTGGTGGTTGAATATGTGGTTTTTTTCCCAAAATGCCTGGGGATCTTGGAGGTAATTTGCTTTAGTCCAAGAAGATGGCAACAATTGCTATACTTAAGTGTTTCGGTTTTAATGAATAAAAGAGTTAAACGAAGAAAGAGTCCTTAAAAATGTGTGCAAATGATACTGCTTATCTTACTACTGCCTTGATCTATAGAGCTTTTTGGACCTTCTTTAGTAAATATCTTTGTGATTTCATTATTTTTAAATACATGGGTTGCTCTTCCCTTTCTATGAATTAGACTTGATAAATTAATTTTTTGATTTCATAAGCCTGGACTGATGTAAGATGGTATGTTTGTCTTAAACATGGAGGGAAACAATAAAAAAACATATAATTGTAAAAGAAAAATTCCTGCAACCTGTCTCCATGTATCCAGTAATCCAAATTAACAGTCATTTTTCATATAGCCAATATTCACTAGGTTCAGTGCCTTAAAGAAAAGTAAACAAACAGTAATCTTTAAATAAAGAAAACTAAGTGCATTGTACATATTGTGTCCAAAATAGGTTTTAAAATTATTTCTTAGATTTATTTAGAGTACCATCTTCTGTAGTGGTAATATGAAGTGTTGATTTTCTGTCATAGAAATGGTAACTGAGTGCTCATTTCAAAAATATTTCTTTCCCTTGTATAATTTTTAATATTGTCTGCATTGGAATTTTTCATTTGTATCCATATATTCCTTTTGTGCCTTTCATGTTCCCCATTCCCATCTTGCATCTAGCACATTGCTGAGTATTTCATATAGGCTCAGTAAATGTTTACTGTCTGATGAGAGGAAGGAAGGAAGGAAGAAATCAAAGGAGTAAGGAAAGAAAGAAGAGAGGGAAAGGGATTGAAGTTTCAGTAGGACAACTACCACTTTATTGCTGTATCTTTGATAGATTACAAACTTAAAGCACAACATTCTTTATTGTATATGTGTTTGGTAGGGAATTGCAAAATTTAGGAAATATTTTAGCAATCAATATTTGTTCATTATTACATTTAAAATTTCTATCTTCTTTTGAAATAATTCCGAAATTACAGAAATACTGCAAAATACTGCAAAGACTTACAGTATGCATTTTGCCTGAGTTCTCCAAATTTTGTTTACATTTACTGTCTTGGTCTTATTCTTCCTTATATATGCCCATCTGTATGCATACATGTGCATGCATATTATACATGTTTTTCAGAACCATTTGAGAATTAATTGCAAACATTTTGCTCCTTTAACTTTTAATATTTTGCAGAGCTAACATCATATTCAAATGTGAAAAACTGGCAGCCTTTATTACAAAATTGTAAGCAAGACAGAGTGCCCAATCACGACTCTCATTCATTATATTACCAGAAATCCTTGTAAATACATTTTCAAGTAAAATAATAAAAGTTGTCAAAATGGGAAAAAAATTGTTCTATATGTAGATAAAACCTATAGAATCTGAAATAACACTGTTAGAATTAATAAATGAATCAAACAAATTTTCAGGGTATATAATAAACATAAATATTCATTGTTTTCTATACACTAATAATAAACTATGAAAAATAAAGATAAGATTTATAGTTATAATAGAAAAAATATAAATTACTTAGGAATAAACTTAATGACATAAGAAAACCTATATACTAAAAGTATAAGATATTGATGAAAAATAATTAAAGAAGAAAGAACAAAATTAAAAGGTATTCTTGGATGCCCTGGTGACCTAGTGGATATATCTTCCAGCCTCTGGACAAGCACTATCTAAGCATTTCCCAGGAACTAGGGTTCACATCCTGGGACCAGTTTGGAAGCAATCAGGATTAACAACTAAATAAAATAAATTATGATTCTTCTTTCTCTTTCTTCTTGCCTGCCTTTTCATTCTTGCCTACCCCTTTCCTTTAAAAGAAGAAAATTATCCTTTGGTCATGGACAGGAAGAATTAATAATGTTAAAATATTCATACTATCTAAATTTATCTATATATGCTTTACAATCTCTATAAAACTTCAATGGAATGTTAGCAAAAATAGAAAAAAAAAGCTTAAATGTTTTATGGAACATAAAAGACCCTGATAAAGACCAAAGCTGAATAACTCACATTCATGATTTCAAGTGACACTACAAAATGTAATAACCAAAATATGAAAGTGTTTGCTTGAAAATGAGTAGAAGAATTGAAATTAATTGCAGATCCAAATGTAGTCCCATACATGGAGGGTTAACTAATATTTGACAGGAGAACTAATAAAATTCAGATAATTCTTTTTAAAATCTTTTTAAAAATTGATTTTATTGAAGGAATATTGCATTGTAATATTAACTCGGTTTGAGGCATATATAATAACAAATTTGTATCTGTATATAGCACAATAAGTTTACAAGTATTTCCTTTATTTTTTCACTTTACAAGTATTCCCTTTACCCCGATTCTCCCCATCATTCTCCCATCTCTTTTGTACCCTTTGATTTGCTTTATTTTTCCACCACTAATTGTTTGTAGTCTACCATTGGTTAATTTATGTCATTCGTTTTCTATCTCTACACACACAACATGAGTGATATCATATGATGTCTGTCTTTTTCCGTCGGTTATTTTAGCTAAGCATAATTCTATTCAAGTACATGCATGTTGCTTCAGTTGGGAGGATTTCTCCCTTTTTGATGGCTGCAGAGTATTCCTTTGTGTTTATATGCAATGTCTTTGTCTACTCATCAGTTGATATAGGTAGCTCCCTGCTCCTCACTATTGTAAATAATGCTGCAGTGAACATGAGGGTACATATATCTCTGCAAAAAACTGCTATTATGTTTTTAGTTTAAATACCTAATAGAGGAATAACTAGATAATATGCAATATCCATTCTCAACTTTTTTGAGAAATCTCCATACTGCTTTCCAGAATGGTTACATCATTTTGCAATCCTACCAACAGTGAATTAAGAGTTCCATTTTCTCTACATCCTTTTCAGCACTTGTTGTTTCCTTTATTTTAGTGATAGCCATCCTCACATGTGTGAGGTGATATCACATTGTTCTTTTGATTGCATTTCCTTAATGATGAGGGAAATAGAACATCTTTTTATGAAACTGTTAATTATTTGTATGTCATCCTTGGAGAATTGTCTATTAAGATCATCAGCCCATTTTTGATTGGATTTATTGTTTCTTTGTTGTCCAATTTTGTGAGTTCCTTGTATATTTTGGATATTAACCTTTTGTCAGAGGTTGGACAGGCAAATATCCTATTAATTGCATATAAAAATGCAACAGAATTTTGTATATTGATTTTGTAGTCTATCATTTTACTGTAGTCATTTATCAATTCCAGAAGTATTTTGATGAATTTTTAGGTGTTTATACATGTATTATCATGTCATCTGCAAAGAGCGTTAGTTTTATTTCCTCTTTTTGAATTTGAATTGCTCCAGTTACCTAATTACTCTATGTCCTCCAGCACAATTTTAAATAGCAGTAGTGAGATCAGACAACCTAGTCTCATTCCCGATCTTAGAGAAAATGCTTTGAGCTTTTCACCATTGAGCATGGTTTTGGCTGTGGGTTTAACATACATGGTCTTTATTATGCTGAGGTATGTTCCACCCATTCCCATTGTATGTAGATTTTTTGTATATAAACAGGTGCTGAATCTTGTTAAAAACTTTCTCTGTATCTATTTGTATGATCACATGAATTTTCTCTTTGTTTTTGTTGATATGGTATTATATATTAATAAATTTCCATACGTTGAACCATTCTTGCATCCTCAGAGTATATCCCACTTTGCATGATTAATAATAATTTTAATGTAATTTAGGATTTTATTATTATTTTTGATAATTTTTGCATCTATGCATCTATGCTTATTAGAGGTATTGGTCTGTATTTTTCTTTCTTGATGATATCTTTATCAGCTTTTGATATCAGTGAAAAGCTGAAATTATAGAAAGTATTTGGAAGTATTTACTGTTCCTCAATTTTTTTGAAGAGTTTAAGAAGAATACGTATTCACTCTTTTCTAAAGGATTAGTAAAACAAACCAGTAAAGTCATCTGGTCTTGGGTTTTTATTTTTGGGAAATGTTTTTAATTACCTCTGTAATTTCTTTGTTTGTGATAGACCTATTCAGTTTTACCTTTCTTTCCAATTTAGTCTTTATAAGCTATATGTTTTAAAAAATCTGTCAATGCCCTTGAAGTTGTCCAATTACTTTTGCACATGTTGGTTCACAGTTTTGTCTTATGACATTTTCTAAATCTGTGGTATTTGTTGTAACTACTCTTTTATTTATGATTCTAGTTTTGATAGTTTCCTCTTTTTTCTTAGTAAACATAAGCCAGTGTTTTTCAATTTTGTTTTATTTTGTTGAAGAGTGAACTTTTGGTTTTATCAAACTTCTGAACTGTCTTTTTTAATTTCTTTTTTGTTCATTTCTGCTCAAATTTTTATTATTTACTGCCTTCTAGTCACTTTTGGCTTTATTTGTTCTTATCCTGTTTGCTTTAAATGTAGGTTTAGATTGTTTATTTGTGATTTTTCTTGTTTTTTGAGGTATCCCTGTACTGCAGTAGTACTGTTTTTGTTGCATCCCGTCTTCATTCTCAGCTGTCTGTAAATACTTCCTAAATTCTCAGTTGATTTTTTATTTTACCCAAGTATCACTCAGAAGTATGTTATTTAGCCTCCGTGTATTTTGGAATTTTCAAGCTTTATGTTTTCTGTTTCTAGTTTTATAACATTGTGATCAGAGAGGATGCTTGTTGTGGTTTCAATCTTTATAAATTTATTGATACATGCTTTTCTGCAATATATGATCTCTCCTTGAGAATGTTTCATGAACACTTTAGAAGGATGTGTATTCTGCATTGGTTGGATGAAATGTTTGATATTAATTTAGTTTAATTTGTCATTTAAAGCTGTTGTTTCTCTGAATTTTCTGCCTGGTTGATCTATTTATTCTTGTAAGCGTGGCTTTGATGTCTCCTACTATCATTGAATTGCTATCTGTGCATATCCTTATTTTTGTTGATATTTGTTTTATGCATCTTGATGATCCATCAATGGGTGCATATATATATATATATGTATATATATATTAATAAGCATTGTCTTCTTGCTAAATGGGACTCTCCATCATTATATTCTGTCCATCCTTGTCTTTTGTTGCCTTCTTTAGTTGGAATTCAATTTTATCTGATATAAATATAGCTACCCCCCCTTTTTTGGTTACTGTTTGACTTCAGGATTGTTTTCCAGCTATTGACCTCAAGTCTATGTTTAACTTTTGAAAGTAGATCAGTCTCCTGAATGCTGCGGAAAGTTGAGTTATGTTTTTAATTCGTTTTGTTAGTAGGTGACTTTTGATTGGTGGAATTCAATTCATTGACATTTAAGGTGATTTTTGATATGTAATTGTTCATTGCAATATTGTTAATTGCTTCATTAGTGTTGCAGATATTACCCTGCTATTCTCTTTCTCTTTTAGGTATTTTGAAAAAAAATGTGCTGTGTTTGTTTTCCCTTTTTATTATCTCTCCTCCCTCCCCTGCTGGAGCTATGTTTTGAGGCTACCCTGGGTTTATATAAGTTTATATAGTTTTAACCTGTACTTACTTGAAAGCAAATTAGTCTTGAGCTTATTCCGATAGTACATATTTTCAGTCTCCTCCTCTCCACAATTTATATTTTTATGTCTTGCTTGCTTTAAGTGTGGTTACCTTACGTTTTACAGAAATTATGTTAGTATTTCTTATAAGGATGGATTCATGCTAATGGATTGCTTTAACTTTCATTTGTGTGGAAATGCCTTTTTCATTCATTCAATTTCAAGTGATAATGTAAAGGACAGAATATCCTTCGCTGGAAGTCTTTTTACTTGCAGCACTTTGAATATATCATACCACTCTCACTTGACTTGTAATGTTTCAAATGAAAAAATAATTGAAGGTCTTATGGGGGCTCTTTTGTATGTAGCTTGTTTATCTTTTGCTGGTTTTAAGATTCTCTCTTTAACTTGCATTTTTGACACTTTAATGTTTAATGATGTGTTTTGGTGTATGTCTGCTATTCATTTCCTTTTTAGTTTGCAACTCTTCGAACTTCCTTGGTCTAGATGTATTTCCTTCTTCAAGTTAGGGAAATTTCAACTATTATTTCTCCAAATACTATTTCTGTTCCCTTGTCTCTCTTCTTTTTCTGGAACTACTGTGATGCAAACATTGTTTCTCTTGATGTTATCCCATAAATCTTTAATTCTGTTTTCATTTCTTTTAATTATTTTCTTTCTTTTTGCTTGTGCACATTTCACTGTCTAGCTCACTGATTCTATTGAAGGTTTCCTCTAGCCTACCCCTGAGCTCTTCGTAGGTTCTTTGACCTATATGTTGTGTTATTTAACTCCACAGCTTCTTTCTTACTGCCTTATATTTTCTCTATCTCTGTTTTAGTTTTTTTCTTGTTCCACTTCGGTTTTCTTGAATTTAGAGTCATTATGCTGTTGTTTTGAAATCTTCATTAGGTAGTTTGCTTAAGTCTGTTGCACTCAGATTTTCCCCTTGGGTTTGGTTTTGGTTCATCATTTCATGAATATTTCTCTGCCTCTTCAATTTGTTTGACATTTTGTGTTTATTTCTATGGGTTAGTTTTTATTGATATAAAGACATTGATTTAAGGTGCTTAGTTACACCAAAGTAGAGTTGGATATTGGTCTGGAAAGCTGGACTTCCTTTAATTGCATGATCTCATCACTTGCAGAATTTGTTGAAGCTCTGAGTCCTGTGTTACAGTCTGAGAGTCCAGTCTATAGGATTGGAGTTGATATAGAAAATGAAGAGATTTACCCCAGAGCCACAGGCATGTATAAAAAATTCTACCTGAAAGTTTTGTGCCTAGTACCCATGCAGGCCACAATCCCAACATAACCCACAAGAGAGAGCCATGATCTTTTCTTATTGGAGTACCTTCACTTGTGAAAAGCTCTCAGTCCTCTAGAGGAGTGGCAGTTGCAGCAGGAGGCAATAAACAAATCCTGAGGTATAGGGGTGAAATTTCAGGAGGTACCAAGAAGTTCAAAAGACATTTTTCTATAGTTTCAGGCTAATGGGAGATGCATGTTGATGAAGACCAACAAATTATTTTCTCCGGGAGAGAGATGAAATGGAATGCTACTTTTTGAAGAAACAGTCAACTATCATAGGGATTTGCTTGATCCAGCTGTCTGTCTCTGGCTGCTTGAGGAAAGGCACCCATAGGTGCAAACATTTCTGTATCTGTATGCTAATGGCACGGTGTGGACACTTTCCCCAAGGAATTTTCCTGCAATTACAGCCTCCTGAGGAAGCAGTATCTCAGTTCACAGGGATATTAGTCCTCTTTCTACCCACTGATTAAACTCCTGGCTCAGTGACTGAAAGTCAGTTTTCAGATATGGGAGTCTAACTGTGAAAGAAAGTCCTGTAACTCTGGGAGAGTGTAGGGTTCACTGTTGTCTCCCTAACGCCTAAGAGTCTCTGACCAGGGTGTTATGGCACTTAGATAAGTTTCTCTACCTATTATGTAGGCATTTTCCCCCTCTTATTGTGAACCTGCTTCATTTCAAAAACTGTAGATGCTCAAATAGGTGTTTTAGTGCTGTGGGGAAGAGGCATGTTTGCAATCTTAACAGTTCACTATCTTGGAACTATAAAGGTCTTTTTTTCTTTTTATTTATTTCTAAAAGGGTGATTTCTTTGCTTGCTCCCACAGGTCCTCAGAGGAGTTGTTGGAGCACTGCTGGAGTAGGCTTTGAGGTGGTAGGTGTAAGGTAAAGTCCTTTCTCCCTCTCTCCTGCTTGCTGATGTTATATTCTGAGCTGCTGGAGCCAGCCATAGTTAATGTGGGTAAGGAGAAGTCCTCTCCCTCTCACCTGCTTGGTACTTCTTGAAGTTTATTCTCTCAGATATTAATATAGCCATTCTTGCTTTTTCTAATGTTCAGTTGTTTGGAAGCATAATTTTTCATTTTAAATTTATGATTCTACAATTTAAGTGTTTCTTTTTAAACCAGGCTATAGTTGAATTTTATTTTTGAAGCCATCCACCATAATGTGTTTTTACTGGTAATTCAATCCATTTGAATTCAGGGTCATTACTGATGGATGAGACTTTACCACTGCCACTTTAAATTTTGTTTTCTGTTTTTATCTATTTTAATATTTATTTTTATGAATAATCTTTTTTATTATTCACATAGAAGAGCATCTTTCAAGTTGCAAGAGAGGTCTCTTAGTACCAAAGTTGTTCAGGTTTTGTTTATCTGGAAAAAACCTCTGTTTCTTCCTCCTATCTAAAAAGTATTTTGCATGATATATTATTGCCTAGAAATTTATATACTGGAGTATTAAAAATATGTTATTCTACTCTCTCCTGGTGTGTAGAGTTTCTGCTTTGAAGTCTGATGAAAGCATGTTGTAGAGATTGAGGTTCTTACTTGTATCTTTTCTCTTTTGGTTATACCCAATCTTAGCCTGTGTGCCACCATACAGTCTCCATTCTCCCTTTCCCAGAGACTGTTGACCACCCACTATCTCAGTGTCACCTGACTTTAGTCTCAGTAGCCTTGGGTGTCTTCTCTGCCCACTTTCCTTCACACTTGCACATTAATATCCTTGGGCCTCTTATTTAATGTAGTATCTTTTCTCTCTGAGTTGTTAGAGTGCTTCAGCATCACCACTTCTCCCCTATTATCCTTTCTGTGGAGAAATGTTAGATGCTTCTCTTAAAAGCAAAGCAGGGAATATTATTCATTGCCATCTTGGTCTACTCTCCCCATAAATACATGTGTAATGATTATTTCTTCTTAGAAAGTATACATGAAAATTAAGCATGTTTGCATTGTAACATATGTTTAAAGAGTACATCATTATAAATCAACGTCTATATATAAAACATTATATTTAATTGACTTTCCCTTGACATGTCAGAGCAATCACTATCTTTGGCAGCTATTGTATTTAGAAACGTTTGTTAAATCATAAGACTTGAAAATTTAAGACTCCTTGATACATGGAGCTACAGAATAAATGCTGTGTTAGCAAACACAAAAACAGAATTTTCTCAAACACATGCATCAGTGCTCTTAAGTGAACAGGTAGATTGTCAGTGATCAGTAATATTTTGAATGGGTTATTTTTCTTTTCCTTCTGAGCAACAGGTTTCAATAACGTAATTTAAATGCCCAGTAAGCCATGTTGTAAACAAAAGTGGTGTCTCCAGGTTTTTGTCTTCATTTATAGAGTACATGAAGAGTATATTCAGCATAATTCTTAATAGTCCTAGGGTTTTTGGAATGCTAAATAGAAGTGACTTTAACATAAAGCCACCACCTGCATTAATGCTTTACATAGGAGTCAGTCTGTCGCTTGAAGTTTTGATAACAGGCATTAAATTCTCATATTTAGCGATCAAAGTTCTAGATGACAACTTCTGATATAAAACTATTACATCAACATTATATATTAGTGTAACCATCTTAATTGATGTTCTTAAGCTTCATCTTCTGGAAAACTTGATGATGCTTCTAAATTAATACTTGTTCTTTTACCTTATGTTTTAAATTATAAAGGCAACTTATTTCCTTGAGCTTCATGAACCAAACACTACTAGGTTCAAATTTTTCTTTTACAGGTTTTTCACCTTTCTATGTCTCATAGAACTGAAAAGAAAATGGGCCTTGATTGGATGGGGCTTTGAATTAAGGGAATGTTGTAATTGGTTTGACCTATCCAGACCACAACAACTTTCTCCATATAAGCAATACGTTTGTTCTACTTTCTTATAATTCCACGTGTTCATTGAAGAAGAATTTCAAAATTCCTTCAAGAACTTTTCTTTTGCATCTATAATTTGACTAAATATTTGGTAAAAGAGCACTAGCGTTCTGTCTTTCTTGGTTTTTGAAATGCTTTTCTCATTAAGCTTAATCATTTAGAGCTTTAGATGTAAAGTGAGAAATACGTGACTTTTTCCCAACTACACAATTATGAAATCATCATGTAAGATATTAACTGATCTGATTTCAATAACTTTGCATCTCAGAGAATAGGTACATCAAGCAGAGTTGAGAGATAGTGAAATCGCTGGTTTTTGAAGCAATCAAAATACATACAGCATTTATTAACTAAGTTCACCATCATATATTGGCTCAATTTTTGTACCATGGCACAATACTACTCCTACTAATAATAATATCAAAGATAACTTATTATAGATTTCCCTAACAGATATTAAGGTAGAGATGATATTATTAAAATATGATGAGAGACTTGAAGTAAGAAAATGCTATTGGAAAAATGATTCTCATAAACTTGCTTGATGCAGATTTGCCATAAATTTTCTATTTGTAAAAAGCATATCTACAAATTTCTATAAGGTGAATCATTATAAAATAGCATACCTATATTGTCAGAGTTTTACAAAAGCTCCCAAGGTCATCTATCCCTTGGATCTTACTTTTAAAAATTTCTGGTAGGCTTTTCTTTTTCCCAACTTTTATTGGTTCCTCTGACAGTTGCATTTTTTTTTAGTAATTATGATTCCTTGTTTTCAGGAAATGCCCTGACACTAGGACTTGTCCTCACCCAGTGAGCTCTAAGTCAAGTCAAATAATTACAAGCCCTGTGAATGGAAGATTTCTAATAATCTACCAGATAGGTCAAATAGACAAAATTTTTTAGGCTTTGGGCTTTTGGAGGAACTCCAGTTTTTGTACCCATCTTTGGTGGCTTACCATTTTCTGGTTTAGCAAATCAGTTATCATGCTTGAGAGACTGCAAATTTTCAAAACAAATGTGAAACTGGAAAGAGTGATAAGAGAATAGAGAATAATAAAACATTAGTGAATGTGCCACTATAATTGATATTGGGTAGTTTTTCTTGAGAAATTATTTACTGTATAGTTTCAAGCCTTTAGTTAATTTCCCAAGGTTTGAAACAGTTGATTTGACTTTTTCAATTGTTTTCATTGCCTTAATGGAGGAATGAATTTTCACAAGTACTTACTGTCATTAAGGAAGTCTCATCAATCTAATTTACCAAGTAATATCTCCTCACTGAATTTACTTCTGAAAGAGACTTTAATATAAGATAGGGAGCATCAGTTAAAATAAAAAACAACAGCTAAACTGTGGTACTAATTGTAAGTTTTGCAGTTCAAAAGCACAGCAGATAGGAGGGGTAATATTATTCCTTGCAAATTTACAGAAGAAAATATTTGAAAGATTAGTAGATGAGTAGACATGATTATTAAACAAAAACAAAACTAAAGAGGGATCAGTGAGGAAGGAATCCAATATTTGAGACAATATTGAAAGATAGCAATGAGAAGCATGGAAACTGAATCAAAGGAAGTATGCTTGTTAAAGGGAGAGGTGAAACAGATCTGTCCTTTAATGTCATCAGAAAAGTGATTGATCACAAGATACAATTTGAAGTTTGTTGAGTTCTAGGCATGGCTGATATCCAAACAAACTGTCACGATTAAAATTTAGGAGATTTGGATGTATAAGTATTTTAAAATAACTCACATTCCTTTATTAGGATACAAATACCCCCATTGTAAAGAGGGAGGCATTAATGTAAAAGGTTATATTAGATATAAAATATTTCACCTACAAGACTAAGGCTAACATCTTGGTAGGAGATGAATTGGTTAATAAGCAATTATCTATCTATCTATCTGTCATCTATCTATATATGTACTTATTTATCAATCTGTCTATTTATAATTGATACTCTGAGGAGAGAAAAAGAGTTCATTTGGGGTTGGGGGAAGAAAGGGCAATAACAAAGATAGTGCATGAAAGACCAATAAACCCCAAGACAGTCTTGGGTGGATGTATAATACTAAAAAACACTAATCTGGCTATGATTATTTAAGCAATATGTTAATTGAAACTCATAAAATTCTGGGAGTTGGGACACAGAACAGTGATTAAGGACATTGCAGTTTCAAAAAGGTCACAATGAAAGTAATAAGGTAAAATGATGAATGTGGTAGAGGCAGCAATAATGGAGACTATTTCAACTAGTTTCTTTTCCTGATTCTTCTAGATATGTTCATAGAATTATGTAAGATATTTCCGATTTTATTAAAATTAGCTTTTTTGCTTTCTGTTTTAAAGTAAAGGTGCAGGCAGGAATGAAGAAGAGTATCTAGGTAGGCAGGAAGAGAGAAGAGGAAGAAGCATCTTTATTTTTATTTAGTTGTTCACACAGGTTGCTTCTTAACTCAGGACATGAATCCAGGGTTATGTGGCTTGCTCTTTTGAAGGTTATTGTTTTAACCTCTGCTCCACCAGGGTACACCTCCTCTTTTCCATTTCTTAAACATATTCTAATTATTTATGATTATTTATATCTAGAACTTTATGGTTTCCAGCAGGATTGTTGTAAAAATTAGGAATGTATAAATAAAGCATAGTGCCTGACATGCATATAGTAGATATTTTATCAATGTGGACAGCTGTTATTGTTAACCAATGAATCATTATCAATATACTATAAAATTTATTAATGGAAAACAATCTTGATTGATAAATGAATTGACTGTGCAACATGTTTGGTGCTAGAAGGCTATATAGTTACATAACACATGTTCTCTACAGAAATGTGAAGTCTCTTTGGAGTAATAAATCATGAACATGGAAAAAAGTAATTGTAAGTTCCTATATTGGACCAGATAATATTGAAATATAAATTCAGAGTTGATATGACACTTTTAAATGTACCGATCATTAAAAAGACTATTTGTTGAGTATATTATATGAAAATTAAAGTAATATGAAAATCTAACTAGATAAAGCAAGCAAGCAAGTAAGCAAGACAGAAATAAAGAGATCAGGAATAAGGATTGAAAGGAGGGAAGAAAGAGAAAGAATGAAGTAATATGGAAAATTAAAGTAAAACTAAAGGGATAAGAGATCAATGTGGAATGGTCAGCTGGTACTAGATACTAGATGGAGTAAAAAAGAATGTGTGCTCTAGAGGCTTAGTAAAATTTTGCTGTAATGCCAGACCTTTTAAGCTACTTACTATTGTTGATAATAATAAAATAACATATTAATTGTCTATTGCTTACTAGATTTTATTCTAATCATCTTATATAAATTATCTCATTTAATTCTAAAAAGACCAATTGTTGAATGCAAAATTATAAGTTTGATTTGCAGATGAGTTAAAAGATTAGAAAAAAATGTTAAGTAATTTGCCTAAGTTCACAAAGATAATGACAGGATTAGAATTTTGAAATAAGTTAGTTTCTAGGGTACACATTCTTAGCCATTATAGTCTACTTCATTTGCCAGTATACAAACATACTCCACACTTTCTTAGTTTATAAAATTTTCAAAAACTATTTTATTTTCTTTGAATGTTCATCTTCATGATATGTTCCTGTAGAGAAAACAATAGTTTATTCAAGCATCTTCTCAAAACTGGTGACTTTAAATACTTGAATGGTATTATATTCCTCTTTTGCTTTTTAATCATAGTTTTTAATTAAGACTTAGATATAACTTTACTGTCTTGGTTTCTTCTTAAAATTAGAATCTGACTTATAGGGCAAATGTGAGGATAAAGTAAGGAAATGCATGCAATAAGATTATCAATATGTTTGGGATATAGTAAAAAACCTGCAACTGATAGTAAAACATTTTGGCTATTTAATATGTTAAGTCACTCATGCATAAAATGACTACATATATATGCAAATTTCTATATTTGCAAATTCTTTCTGGATAGACACTGGGAAGTTTTACTCCCTCTATTACTTCTAATATAGTTATGTGCACCTAATATATGCTTAATAAATATTTTGAGTTGAATTACAGGTTAAGCAAATTTGTTATGAAGTAGTGGAAGGGATAATTCCTTTAGTATTCAAGCACACTGAAAATATAATTCTCGTACCAGCTGAAGAAACTATAAGATGTAACAGTTTCTATCAAAATAAAGAATATTTTCGTTTATCAATAATCACAATTTTTTGCAAAAAAACAAAACTGCACTGCTAAAAACAAATGCATTTCAAACATATTTATTTATATTTCTAGATTTGCATAAATAATAAAAAATTATTTCCTCTCATAAAGTGCCTTTCTTTTTTTCTTCACAAAGTGTTCCTTAAAGATCTTATTAAACACACATTCCTTTTATGAGCCACAGTCATGTAAAGTATTTTGAAACCTGTATCTTTGAAATATTGATTTTCATACTTTCCTCAATTTGTTTTCAATCATTTGAGGTTGATCATAAATATAACTGAAACTGATTCTTGAAACCAACCTAATAATTATATGAACAGACCCTTCAATGAACAAGTTACTGCTTTGTAAATGACCTTTTGACATTTAGGACGGAAAATAATATACGTGTAGATTGATTTGGGTTACTTTAGTATATTAAAGATAAATAGACTTTTTCCAATTTTAGATAATACAAGTAAATGAATGGTTATTACTATTTCTTTTAGCTAACTGGTTTCATTTTTAGAATTAAATTTACTTGATTTATAATATAGTAATTAGGAAGATAAAAGATATTACAATGGAGGCCGAGGAATAAAATTTGAGCTTTAAAGGAAAACTCTTTTGAGACAGTGAAAAGGGCCTTCATTAGTATCTAGGGGAGTCATTACGCTGCTTGCATATTTTTTTGCTTAGAGCTTTAAATGTATTTAGAGCATGAAATTTTTAGAAATGATTATCACAGAACTTAACAAAGATCTATGTATTATATTTAATCATTCACATTCAATTCAGTACTCCAGGTGGTAGAGTTTATATATCAAATAATGCTAGATTATGATATTTAATTTTCTAGATACTGTAGGTAGTACCCAGGAGACTAATTTATTTGCATAAGTTGGTGAGGTTTACTGTTTTAAAATTCAGATTGTAGAACTACTAGTAGATTGCATTACATCATTTAAATACATAGTGGCAATTTGTCAATGTCACCTTACCTTTAACATTTCCTTTGAAATATCAGGAAACAGTATTTCCAACTAAATTAACCTTTTCCTTTTTAGAATGTGATGACTTGCATCTTCTTGTTCTTAGTAGATAATGCCTATGTGTCTTATATCAAACACTTATTAAACATACTCTCGGAAAGTGAAATAAGGAAACTTTTGAAATAATGAAGTGTTTATTGATAAATTGCAAATTAAATTAAATGTTGGAAATAATGGATTTCAGATAACTAGCTTAACAATTAAATAAAAAATTAAGAATGATAAAAAATAACTTGATAACTGACATCACTCTGAAAAGAACTCTAGCAAGCACTATATATATTCCACAAAATCAACCTGTATTTTCTGATCTAAAGAAAATACCTATTGATTATTTTAAAAATTGTTTTCACTACTATCTAGTACTTCTACCGTTTACCTATTGGAATGCCAATATAGTTACTCAGTTTGTTTATTATGACTACGCAAAATAAAATGCCTCTATAAAAGCATCAAAGGAACAGTGGAGGTAAGGGGTGACCTAAAAAAAGAGAACAAATTTAAAAAGTTTAGAATTCTTCAATCCGGAAAACTGAGTGCTGGAAAGAAATTCACCCAAGTTCACAAACCCACAAAGGATGAAGAAAGGAATAAACAGACTATTTCTCCAACCAACTCCAGCTCAAGTAGAATAAAAAGATAAATCATTCAACTTCTTATAAGCTCAGTTTTCACATCTATAAAGTAAGGATAGTAATAGCATCTTCTTCATCGAGTTATTTTGAGACTGAATTGAAATAAAAGGTGACCTGACAAGTAACAAATGTCAGCCATTAGAGAAAACCAGCAGCCAGCTTAAGAAGTTTGCAGAATATTTCTAACTGTGGTATCTATATCAAGAAGACTTTACCCTTCAATATCTTATTCCTTCACCCTGAGTTTGAAAAAAAAGACTGACTTATGTCACTTTCATCAAGGATAAGGAGGGAAATTTGTTGGAAGTCTCCAGGATGATGTCACTGATGATTGTAAGAGAAGCACTTTCCTCATCCATCTATTTATTCAGTCATTCACCATTACTAAGCACTTAATATGAGACAAACACTGAGTTAACTTCTGATGTTAACTGAAGAGGGCAGAAAGTAGTCTCTACCCTCAAGGAAATCATACTGTAGAAACCTTAACATTGCATGGTACAGCAAATGAGGGAGTGGATATACATGGGGATATGGGCAACACAATTTTTATTGAAATGGTGTGAATTTTCATTAAAGTAGAATTGTGGGTACAATGGTGAGAGTGCATTAGGTGTATGATATACATTGATTTGACAAAATTCTGGCCTTTTTTGTAAACCTCAGAGAAGTTTTAGGTGTCACTCGGAGAACTCCATTGTGACTCAGAGTAGTGCAACTTCAACCACTATTCCTATACATGTGACTGTTAGAGAGTGGAGAGAACCTAGTATTTCTCAAAAGTTGTGGGAGGAAATCATCGGCTGATTAATTAACTTATCTAACTGTGACCCACAGTTCTCTTAACTTACCTTAGTTTTCTCTGAGGAAAATGAAGGCATTGATGATAGTGGTACCTCATAAGTTTGTTGCAATGATTAAATTATACATAATTAAATAGATATTCAGTCTGCAGATTAATATCACTTAAGGACTTTTTATAAATATATCATCTGTAGATTTTATTAGTCTAGTTGGAGTTTAAGCATCACTTATAAAAGCTCTCAGTGCACCTCTGATGAATAGCAAGTGATTAGAATACTTGAGAATTCGAGGTCAAGGGCCTAGCACATAATCTGGCATATATTAACAACATAATATGTTAACTGCCATTAACTACCATTTTAGATGCCATACAGAAATTTTTATAATTGCTTTTATTCTTATTTCTTATTTTACTTGAACATTTTTGCTAAGACCTTTTTAGTTCTTAGAAACCAAAAATATATTTGAATATCCGATGCAATTTATTTTTGGATCTATGTATTGTTCATTGTGCATTGCATAATCGAAAATGATATGGGGATTTTCAAATAATTTTTATTATTGATTTCTAGCTTAATTATTATGCAGCCAGACAACATATTCTGTATACTGTGCCCATCACCACCACTGTATTAGCACCTTCATTCCCTTATTCCTTTGCCCCTTCTAACCCACTAGTAAACAGTCTTGTTTCTTGTGATTTTGTCATTTGTCACTTCTTTAGCTTTGTTTCTATATTTCACATAAGTGTAACCATCTTGTACTTATATATATATATATATATTTTCTTTCTGGCTTATTTTGTTGAGCATAATAACCTCCAGTTCCATCCAGATTGTTGTAAAGACAAAATTTCATCTTTTTAAATATATGCGTAGAATTCCAGTGAATATATGTATATGTATATATATGCAAATAACTGGATAAAGTAACTGTGATATCATGTTTATATACACATGATATCACAATTACTTCATCCAGTCATTTATTTATGGTTATTTATGTTGTTTCTACATCCTAGCTATTGTGAATTGTACTGCTATTAACAGAAGGGTACATGTATTTTTGACGTGTTTTTTTTAATCTATTTTGGGGGTATATTCCTAGGAGTGAGATTACTGCATCAAATAGTCATTCCTTTTTGAGGAATTTTCAAATGTTTTCCAAAGAGGTTGTACTAATTTGTATATCAACCAATGAACAGTACATGAGAGTTCTGTTTCTCCAAACTATCTCCAACACTTTTTTTCTAGTCTTTGTGATAAAGGTCATTCTCACTGGTGTGAGACAATGTTTCTTGTGTTTTGTTTTTTTTTTGCATTTCTCTGTTAAGAGATCTGCAGTATTTTTTCATGTGTTTATAGGCCATCTGTGGTTCTTCTCTTGAAAGGTATCTATTAAACTCATTCCTATTTGTTGAGCAAGTTATTTGCTTTACTATTGTTGAAGTGTATGGACTATTTTTATATTTTGGACATTAAGTTCTTATATGCTGACTGTTGTGCAAATGTCTTCTCCCATTTGGGAGTTGCTTTTTGCTTTAGTGATCATTTCACATGGTGTAAAAAGGGCTTTGTTGCAATCGCAATGATTTTTAGTTTTGCTTTAGTTTCTTTGTTATTGGTATCACTTCCCTAAAGATATCTCTGAGATTGATGTCTGAAGTATATTTTTATGTTTTCCTCCTTATTTTTATGAGTTTTGGTGTTACATCCAGTGAGGTTTTTTTGTCATATTTAAAGAAATTGTTCAGGCAGGCATGAAGATGAACAGAGGCAGGCAGACAGGAAGAGAAAAGAGGAAAAAAACCGTTTTATTTATTTTATTTAGTTGTTTATCTTGGTTATTTCCCCTAGCCACATGTAGTGAATGTAAGTCCTTGGGATTATAGAGTGTGTACATAAAGCTTAAACATTAAGCCACCAGAGCATGCTGCATCCCATTTTGTTTTTGTTTTTATCCATTTTGGGCTGATTTTTGTGTACATAGTTAATGAGTGATTTATTTTCAATTTCTTTCAGGTGACTTTCCAATTTTCCCATTATCATTTGTTGAATAGACTTTCCTTTCTCTATTATATGCTCTTTGTTCCATTACCATAGATTACCTGCTCATGTGTTACTTTGTTTCTGCAGCTCAGTTTTATTGCACTGATTTGTGTTTGTTTTTATCCCAATACCTTATTGCTTTGAAATCATTCGTTCTATAGCAAAGTTTATAGTCAGATGTTACTCCTTTATTTTTCTTCTTTTTTCTCTAAAAACAGATTTGACTAAAAGCATTTAGATTTTTGTTTTGTTTTGTTTTTTGTTTTGGTTCCAGACAAACTATAATTTGTTTGTTTAATTTCCTTGAAAAAAATCCCTGGGTTGTGATAGAAATTGAAGTAAATATTTTTATTGCTTTGAATAAGATGACTATTTTAATTATTTTATTTCTTCTAATGAAGAAGTATGCGATATATTTCCATCTCTTTCTGTCTTCTGTATGTTTTTGTAACGTTTTGCAGTTTTCACTATATAGGTCCTCCAATTCTTTTGTTAAGTTTATTGTCAGGTATTTATATTTTTTGGTGTTTTGTGAATGGGCTATCTTTGTTGACTTTTTTTCCTCTGGTTCATTGTTTTCATATAGAAATTACAATGATTTTATGCATTTTATATCATGCCACTTTTCCGTATTTATTATTTCTAACAATTTCTTAGTGGAGTGTTCAGGGTTTTCTAGATACATTATCATGTGATCTTCAAATAATCTGAGCTATTATTTTCTAATTTGGATTACTTTAATGCTTTTTTCTTTCTTAATTGCTCTGACCAGTGCTTTTAGCACTATGTTGGATAGTAGTTTTAAAAGTGTTAATTGTGGATTTGTTTCATCTTACGAGAAAAGTTTTCAGTTTTTGGCCATTGAGTAAGATGCTGGCTGTGAGTTAGTCATATTTTTTATTATTTTGAGATACGTGTTTTCTGTTCTCATTTTAGTGAGAATATTGCCATGAATTTAGGTTGAATCTTCTTAAGTGTCTTTTCTTACTCTATTGATCAGACCATCTGCTATTTTCCCTTTCTTATTGTGGTGCATTGCATTGATTGATTAGCATAATTTGATACACCCATGCTTCCCTGGAATAAATCTCACTTGATCATTGTGTTTACTGTTTTGTATATTCTGCTGTTGATGTATGCTTGCAAAAACTTTGTCGAGGCTTTTGCATTTACATTAATTAATTATATCCTTTTAGAATTTTCTCTTCTGATATTGTATTTTCCTTATTTTGGAACCAAGGTAAGTTTTAGCTGGTTCAGTTTTGGAAGGTTGTAGGATTCTAGAAATCTTTCACTTCTTCAAGACTGGTGCATTTGTTGACAATACAGGCTGTCATAACAGTCTGTTTTAATCCTTCATATTCCTGCAGTGTCTTTTGTAATCTCATGTCTTTCTTTTCTGAATCTTTTTAATATGGTTTCCTCTTTTCTTTATTTGTGAAACTGCTAAAGGTCTATCATTTTTTAAAAGAGCCAACTATTGAATTTATTGATGTTTTTGAAAGAGTTCTTTGTTTTCCACTTTATTTACTTCTGCTCTAATTTTTCTAATTTCCTTCCACCTACTGATGTTTGATTTTGATCATTCTTCATGTTCTAGTGTTCTAGTTCCTTCGTAAATGTGCTGAATTATTTAATTTGAGATTCCTCTTGATTTTTGTTGCTTGCTTTTATCATTAAGTCTTAGAACTACTTTTGCTAAATCCCACATTTCCTGATAATTTCTTCATATGTATTTGATTCAAGGAAATTTTAAATTTTACCTTAATTTCCTAATTGATTCAAGTGTTGTTTAGAAGATTGTTTAATCTTCATGTATTTGCAGTTCTCACAATTTTATTTTTATTTCTAGTGTCACACCTTTGTGGTCAGATGAAATACTTCATATAAATTTAATCTTGTTTAATTTACTGAGACTTATTTATGTCCCAGGATATGTTTTTTTTTTTATAATTTTACTTGAGAATGTTCCATATGTGCTTGAGAAGAACATAAATCTCTTTTTAGAAAGTTAGGCTATTTATATATATCTATATATACACACACACACATATGTACATATATGTCCATTAAATGCATGTAATCTATTGCTTCATTTAGGGTATTTATTTCTGTTTTATGTTTCTTTCCTAATGCTCTCTATATTCATGTAAGTGGAGTACTGATGTACTCTTATAATAGCATTCATATCATAGTGCATTCTAATAATACTCTTACGATGTTGATGCATTCCCTTATAAATATTTGTTTAATTTCTTTCATTATCTTGCTGTAAGTCTGATAACATGTTTTATCTATTTAGGTGGTACAGAATTGGGGACATACATATTAATGATAGTTATCTATTCTTCATGATTGATCCTTGACCATCTTTGCAATTAATTACCTATTTAAACAAAAGAATATTTTATCTCATATTGTTACTGCAGTTTGTTATTTCATTTCTGCCCTATTCCTGTGTTGTATTTTCCTTATCATTTTATTTTTGAACTGTTTGCCTTTGGAGTTACTTTGGAATTTTTGTAGGCATAATATTAATGGATTTTTTTTAATCCATGCATTCACTTTTTATCATTTGTTTGTTGAGTTCATTTATTCACATATTTATTGATTACTGACATACAGGGCTTTATTGCCATGATATAATCTTCAATTTCTATTTTTTTTTTGTCTGTTGCTTTCTCATTTGTTTCAGGTTGTCTTTACAGATTTTTTCCTATGTTGACTCTCTTTCTTCATTTTCTTTGTCATTTTTTAAATCAAGATTAAGCTTCATGGCTACCTTGTGATTTATCTGTTTGCTCATTTAAGATAATCTTTTGTGAGATGGCATTGCATAATCCTTAAATGCCTATTTATATTCTGTGTTTTTCCCTCTTTTAACGTCATTTATTTTCTCCTGTTGGTCCTGTCTTTAATTCTGATTCTATTTTAGTCTTTATCACCTTTCTCATGGTTTGATGGCCCTTTGTTTTTCTTTTCCCTGTTTTAGAACTCCTTTTGACATTTCTGAAAGGCAATGTGCTGATGAAAAAATTCACTGTTTCGTTATCAATGAAAACTTTTATTTCTACCTCATAATTGCATGATAATTTTGTAGGATAGAGAATTCTTGGTTCATAGCTTTTATCTTCTAGTATTTTGAATATATCATATCCCTTTCTCCTGGACTGGAGGTTTTTTCTGAAGAGTCTAGTGAAGCCTGATGGCTGTACCTATGTAGGGTGATGTGTTAATTTAATCTCACAATTTTGGTAATTCTTTCATACCATCAAAATTTGAAAACTTTTGTTCTACTAGATACTGGTATTTTTTTTGGATTTAGGAATCTGAGTGTTCTTTTAACTTCTTGGATTTAAATAGTAAGATTTTTGTGACATACATAAGAAAATGTCTGCTATTACTTCTTTAACTATTTTTTGTTTGATTCTTTCTTCCTCTTCCAACTTTTAGAACTGGCCAGTACCCTTGTTTGCTGTTCCATAGTATCTGCTCCTTCTCGGAGTGCTTTTTTTCTCAATTTTATTTCTCTTTCCACTTCCATGGCACCTTTTTAATGGCATTTTCTCTTTTTTATTATTATATTTATTATTTCTTTAGCTCACAATTCTCAATTCATTTTAGGACACTGATACTGCATCCCAGTCTATATTTTACACTACATCCACCAAAAGAGTTCCAGTGTCCTTTATCACCACTCTTCCCTTCTTCACCCTCCCCCGTGAACAGTACTGCTATTTTTGTTGGGATTCGTATGCTAATTTGTTTCATTTCATTTTATTCCACATATGAGTGAAATTATCCTGTATTTCTCTTTTTTTCTGACTTACTTCACTTAATGTGATCCCATGCAGATTGTTGCAAAGGGCATAATTGTATCTTTTTTATAGCAGCATAGAATTACATTGAGTATATATACTATAGTTTCTTTATCCAGTCATCTGTTGAGGGTCGTTTAGGTAGATATCATGTCTTAGCTATTGTGAATTGTGCTGCTATGAGCATAGGGGTGCAGATTTTTTGTTTTGTTTTGTTTTTTTTTATTAGAGATTTTGTACTCTTGGGGTATATGCCTGGAGTGAGAAGCTGAATCAAACGGCAGATCCATCTCTGTCTGAGGAATCTCCTTACTGTTCTCCAAAGAAGCTGCAGCAATTTATATTCTCACTAAAAGTGTAGGAGAGTTCCTTTTTCTCCAGACCGTCTCCAGCATCTGCTACTTCCAGTCTTTTTGATATACGCCATTCTCACTGGTGTGAGATGGGATCCAATTGTAGTTTTATTTGTATTTCTATGACGATGAATGATGCAGAATATTTTGTCAGGCGTCTATAAGCCATCTGTGTGTCTTCAGATAGGTCATTTTGTCTATTATTTTGAGTGGATCATTTTCTTTCTTATTGTTGATATGTGTGAGCACTTTGTGTATTTTGGAGATTAAACTCTTATCTGATGCATGTTGTGTCAGTAGGTTCTTCAATTCTATGGGTTATATTTTTACTTTAATGGTGGTTTCTTTTGCTGTACAGAAACTTTATAGTTTGATGTAATCCCAGTTGTTTAATTTTGCTTTGGTTTCTTTTGTTATCACTGCATCTTCCCCAAAGACCTCTTTGAGATTGAGGCCATGGAGTGTATTCCCGAGATTTTCCTTCTAAGCATTTTGTGATTTCAGGTCTTATGTATAGGTCTTTGACCCATTTAGAGTTAACTTTTGTTCTTGGAAATAATGACTATTCTAATTTTCTATTTTTTGCTTTTGTCCTTCCAGTTTTCCAAGCACCATTTGTCCAACAGACATTCCTTCCCCTATTGTATGCTTTGGAACCTTTGTCATAGTCTAATTGTCCATCTAGGTGTGGCTTTATTTCTGGGCTCTCTGTTTGATTCCACTGACTGGTATGTCTGTTTTTTGTTCTAGAACCATACAGTTGTAACAACAATCAATTTGCAGTATATAGTTTGGAGTCAGGAGGTGGGTTCCCTCAACTGTTCTTTTCTTAAGAGAGTTTTGGCTATTCAAGGCCTTTTGAGGCTCTACACAAAATTGCCTTTAAGAATGTCCCTGGAATTTTTATGGGAATTTCATTGAAACTGTATATTTCTTAGGGTAGAATGGCTAATTTTTTTTTACAATTTGATTCTTCCAATCCATGAACACTGAATTTTCTTTCATCTCTTTGTGTCTTCAATTTCTTTTGTTAAGGTCCTGTATTTTTCACTATTTAGGTCTTTCACCTCCTTTAAGTTTATTCCCAGGTATTCGACCATTCTTGGTGTTATTGTAAATAGGATTTCTTTCTTAATTTCTCTCTCCTCTAATTAACTTTTTTTATATTGGAATGCTACTGATTTTTGTGTGTTGATTTTATATCCTGCCACATTTCTCTAATCATTCATTTCTCACAGTTTTCACGTGGAGACTTTGGGTTTTCTAGTTATAATATCATGTCATCAGCAAAAAATGATAGCTTTATTTCTTCTTTTCCCATTTGGATGACTTTAATGTCCTTTTCTTGCTTGATTGCTCTCACCATGACTTCCAGAACTACGCTGAATAGTAGTGGTGACAGTGGGGAACCTTCTCTTGTTTCACATATTAGGGAAAAAACTCAGTTTTTCCCCATTGATTATTATATTGGCTTTGGGCTTGCCAAATTTCTTTTATTATGCTGAGGTATTGTCTTCTAGTCCTATTCTGGTGAGGTTTTTTTTTTTTATCATGGATGGGTGTTTCTTGTCAGATGATTTTTCTTCATCTATTTAGATGATCATGTAGATTTTGATTTTCATTTTGTTGATGTGGTATAATACATTGATTTGCATATGTTGAGCCATTCTTGCATCCCTGGAATAAACCCCACTTGATCGTGGTGTGTGTGTGTGTGTGTATAAATATATGTATATATATGCACATGTATGTATGTATGTATTTTTTTATGTGCTGTTGAATTCTGTTTGCCAGGATTTTGTTGAAGAATTTTACATCTATATTCATTAGTGATATTGGTCTGTAGTTTTCTTTTTTTGTGCTGTCTTTATCTAATTTTAGAATCAGTGTAATTTTGGACTCAGAATGCATTTGGGTATATATATATTATTTTCTTTTCAACTTTGGGAAATGTTTAAGGAGCATATGGATTAGCGCCTCTTTGAATGTTTGGTAGAATTCACTAGCAAAGCCATCTGGCCTCAAGCTCTTGTTTTGGTGCAGATTTCTTATTACTTCTTAAATTTCTGCCCTTGTGTTTAGTCTAAGTTGTCTGTGTCCTCCTGTTTCAGGTTTGGGACATTGTGGGATTCTAGAAACCTGTCCACTTATTCATGACTGACAAATTTGGCAGCATTTAATTGTACATAGTAGTCTCTTGTGCTCCTTTGTGTTTCTGTGATATCAGTTGTTATCTTATTGTTTGGGAAGTCTTCTTACATTTAAAAAAATTCTAAGCAACATGATTCTGAATATGAGAGTTACCACTGTTATTTTGCCTTCAATATCTGACATTCATTCATCTCCAAGGTTGATGCTGTTCATTAAACGTTCCATGTTTATCTTCTATTCCTTTACTGTTTCTTTCATTTCTAGCATTTTTGCTATGACTTTCTATATGTTTCCTATGATCTGTCACTTCTTTTCTGAAGTCTTCTAATTGCCTTTGGGTAGTTGTGTGTATACATCCTTCATCTTATGCAGCTTTTTTATAACTATTTTTAACTCTTTGTTAGATTGGTCTAGTTCATATCCATGTAGATCTTCTCTGGTGAACTCTTGGTATCTTCTTCTTTTGCGGCCCTGCATGTTTATATTTTTTGTGACTTTGTTTTGACATTGCTTTCTTTCTGACTTGACTTCAGTACTGTGGCTTCCCTTTCTTTCATTTCATATTTTTTTTTAGTTTGAACTGGGATGGGTGATTGTACTTTCTACTTCTCAGGAGCACACAGGAAGCTCACTTTCCTTTTCCTCTTCTCATGTGGAGAGCAATTAGTGCACATTTCTTTCTCAGTGTTGTGGTGCAGGGAGCACATTTTATCAGTTGCAGGCGAAGCATATCTATGACTATAATTTCTTGGCTTAGTTGGGGTGCCTTCAGTGTGGGGTGTGCATAAAGTATACTCTCTCCTCAAGTGTTGGGAGGGGCACGCTTGCACCTGCAGACTCTGTAATGGTTGAAATGTGCATACACTGTAGAGGTAGGGAGCTCATTTTTCCTTAGGTGGGGAGAAAAGTTCACCCATACTTGTGGTCTCACTGCTGGTTTTGGGATCTGCATGGGCCAGGAGGTGGAAAAAGTATACTTTCTTCTCAAGTGGGAAAAGGAGCACACATATACCTGTGGTCCTGGAGCTGGCTGTACCCTCTAGGCAAGGCATTGAAAGAGTACTCTTTCTCCTCAGGTGGAGAGAAAGGTGCGCAGGAGCCTGTGGTCTTTGAACAACTGTGGAGTGCATGCTAATTTGGGGCTGGGAAATATTTTCTCCTTAAGCAAGTGGTGGGGCACATATGGCTTGTGGTTTCTAGTCTGGCTGTGTTCTTACAGCAGGGCACAGAAAGAGTGCACTTTTTCCTTAAGTAGGGAGAAAGACACACAAGTGACTGTGGTCTCTAGGCAGTCTGTGGCTACCTCTATGCTATTCGGGGCAGGGGGCTCTGTTGCCTCTCTTAAAACAAAGGCAGGGGGATGAAGTCTACAGGGTTTCCACTCTGCTTTCCTGCTGATTTTGCCACATCTAGGACACTGGACCACAACTCTGTTCTCTAAATGACTCATCTTTGATGTGAACTTTTTTGGGTCAGCTTGATGAACAGTCTGCATGTTCTGTTCAGAGGGAGTTCCCTATACAGCCATGGATTTAATTTGTTTCTGAGAGAGAGTAAGTCAAGGGTCCTCTTATGTCATCTTCTTGAACTGGAACCCTGGAACTTTCCATTTTTGTCTCAAATCCTTTCACTGTATAATTCATATATAAGCAATTTTGTTTGGGCTTCTTTGTAGCCTCAGTCTCTTTGGTGAAGTAGTCTTTATAATCTTTCATTTCTTTTCTGAGTTCTCATTTTTTAATTTTTGGTACTTAATTGTGTACCTTGTAGCTCATTTAGTGTTTTTTTTTCCTTTCATTATTATCTATTGATTATTTGTTAGGTTATTCCATTTAGTATCTTTGATTTTATTCCCTTGGGAGATGCATGTCCCTTCCTCTTTTTTGAGATATTCTTTTTTTGTTGCTTTATTGTTTAGGATTTATCATGGTTTCCCTTTTTTTGTTCTGTATTTGGTGCTGCAACTTTGGTGTTCTATTTCTCTTTTGATTATCTGAGTCTCAGGCTGAAAGGATGGAGGCATCTAAAATAATGACTCCTTAGCTCTAGCCTTAGTTGTGGGAATTTTCTTCTCAAGCCCCACAACTCCTACTGCCTACTTATCCATCAACACCATGTGTTGACCTGACTGCCTTTTGTGTGCTAAGGTCTACCTCTTTCCACAGTTTTTAACTATTGGTGGCATAGATACAGTATATAGATATGTGGATGATTTTAGTACTATTCCTTGGCCTTCTGTCACTATAGTTATGGTGGCCATGTTTGTTACTATAGCTTGTGTCTAATATAGAGACCTCCATGCATGTGTGATCTTGCCTGTGACCCACAAGATATGAAGCTGCTGTGGTAATGCGACAGCCTCTGGGTTTATGGGCACACTTCACACAGAGTCAAAGTAATTCTTAAAACAAATATTTAGGAGTTGGAGGCAATATCTATCAACAATGGACATAAACAGTGACTAATGAGGTAATAACAATACAGAGTTTATTTTCTCAATATCTAGTCAATGTTTTTTTTAAGATCTATGATTTATCTTTTGTGTTAAGTACTACTGAAATGTGAGGGAAGATGAGGTTTGGATATGACTAATGGATAGTATGAAGTTTCTTGAGTTTATAGAATAGACCCACTGAAAGTATCAGATATAAATATATAGTTAGACTAGTCAGTGTAGTTGTATATGATCCATTAACTTTGTTAAGTTTCTTAGGATAGTTATAGAGTACGTTAAAGCTAAATCTAACCAGGCTGTGATTTTCCAGGAAATTATAAGACGAGAGATAGAGACAAAGATTAAGAAGTTATGAGTTTTCAAAATGGATCAAAGACCTAGATACAAGACCTAAAAATGTAAACTAGAGAGTAAAAATGTAGAAAACGGTACCATAACATCAACCTCAGGGGAAGTGACCACTATGGTGAAGGAAACTAAAGTAAAACTAAATATTTAGGACTATATCAAAATATTTTCTGTATTTCAAAAGAAACCACCACTAATACAAAAATATAATCCAGTGAGTGGGAGAAAATATTTCCAAAACACACATCAGATGAGAGCTTAGTCTCCAAAACTCATAAAGAGCTAATGTATTTCAACCACAACTTATCAAATGACTGTATCAAAAAATGGGCAGAAGAGTTAAGTAGACACCTTTCTAGAGAAGATATATAGATGGCCTACAAATACATAAAAGCTTCTCTATATCACTCACCATTATTGAATTGTAAATAAAAACTCCAGTGAGATATCACCTCACACCACAGAGAATGGTCTATTTCATACAGTCTGGAAACAAGTGCTGGAGAGCATATGGGGAAAAAGGAACCTCTCCTATACATTTGGTAGGAATATAAATAATTAAAACTTTTAGGACAATAGTACGGGATTTCCTCCAATATTATATATGGGAACAAACATTTGATGAATAATACCACTCCTAGGTATATCCCTAAAGAATGCAAAAACACTAATTAGAAAAAAAATACAACCCATTTTTGTAGCAACATAACTCACAGTAGCTAAGGCATGAAAACAAACTAAATGCCCATAGCAAGTGAATGCATAAAGAAGTTGTGGTAAATCTACTCAATGGAATTCTATAATGCTATCATAAAGGATTAAATTGCACCTTTTGCAGCCAGAATGGGACTGGGGGTGATTTTACTTAGTGAAATAAGACAGAAAAAATGTAAGCATGAGATAAGTTTGATCAAATATGGGAAATAAATAAACAAAATAAATGAACAAAGCTTGACAAAATTTATACAAATCTTTATTGTGGCTATAGGGAGAGGAGAAAAGAAACAGAAAAGTAAAGAAGATAATATAATGGACACAAAGTTCACTAGAAATCTGGTTTTAGAAGTGGTGTGAAATGTATGCAGATTGACAAGTAAATTGAGTATCAATAAATAAATAAGAAGTATCAATAAAAATCAAGTAGGTATTAAATAACATTAGATAAGATAATGAATAAAAGTATGAGTTTTATCTGTCATCATGGATAATGATATCTAATCAAAGTAATGAAGAAAACAGAACACAAATGAATGGGGAAATCTGGGAGAGTGATATCAATGAGATAGTAGACTAGAAAGTCATAGCTTTTCCTTTTTCCATCTAGGAGACAATATAACAATTGTACATGGAGTAACCCCGTTTTACAGAATAATAAAAAAGTTACAAAGCTCCTGAACTAAAAACAAGCACAAAAGGTGCTGAATCATAACTGGTAAAAATTCTCATTCTATCACATCTATGTATGGTTCAGTATGACAGGACTATGAGGAAAATTACAGATCCCAGTTTCTCCTTGGGGGCTGAAAATAAATTCAACATTCAGATTTTGTGTAAAACTGTTTTTGGTATTGCCTAGATCTAAGTGGTGAAGAAAAAGTGTGTCTTGCTGAAAGCCACTTGAACAAAGTCAAAGATATTATACCAATAACACACATTCAACGGAGCACTTTACCTAGGTTCGTTGAGACTAATCCTTCAACTACTAGATTCTCTCTTGGGAGGGGAGGAGTTGAAGCATGCATCCAACATATCTTTTTTCAAGTAATTGCCTAAGTTCTAGCTTCTGTATTCTATATTTCAGAGAGCTAATGAAACACAACGCATTCTGGAAACTTGGGAGGGGGCAATGAAAACAAAAGAGAGTAATTCAATTGCTGCTTGACTGTAGAATCTAAAATACAGCTGAGAGAGTCTAATATAGCTTAAAATGTGTTCTGAGAAAGTAAAGAGAGTAGAACATGCATCCAAAATCATGAATCAGACACTGGTTAATAGAAAGTTTATACTGTCTGACTGGAAACATGGATGGAAATTATTCTCTAGAAACTTGAGAACTTCTGAGAATAAAAGAAAAAAAGGGTTGAATGCACTGAACACAGGTGTTAATTTATAGTAATATTTTAAATCTATACAATGTTGAGGTGAAATGTCCCTTCAATAAGATTAATTAAATAAAAAAGAGAGCTGGGAATTTTTCTGCAGCTCCAGATAATCTGAAGTATTTATTGTAGAAAGACAATGAGGGAAGAAGGGAATATGAACCTTCTGCAAAAAAATAATCGTATCTCTAAATGAGAATTTGCATACCCAAATCCAGATAAGATGGGTAAGATACATTCACAGAAAGCTTTTAGAGGTCCCCCAAATCTCTAGTAAGACTCATTGGTGGATTCAGTCTCTCTGCACAAAGCCAGTCTGTAAAGATTGGGAAAAATGTTTTTCTTTTATTTTTGCTTCAAATGCGAGATTTCAAGAAAAATTTAGAAAGTAAATGAATAAACATGAAAACACAGCTCAGTAAAAGAAATGATACAATTCTTTAGAGAGTGATTCTACAGAAAGTTAAGTACATGGATTATTTTAAAAAAATAAACATCACAAAATTGCTCAATAAGCTCAGGGAAATTTTATATTAATAGAATGAGAATGTCAACAAAGAAAATATTTAAAAAACATAGAAATTTAGGAGTTGAATTATATAATAATTGAATGGCAAAATTAACTAGAATTCTTAACAGATCTGATTAAAGAAGACTTGGTTAATTGAAGATATTTTATTTGAAATTTTCTGGAAACAAAAGAAAAGAAAGAAACAAAGAAAAGAGAAAAAATAAAAGAAAAAATAAGAATTTGTGCTAAGAAATTTAATGAGACATTAAATTTGGAATTATATATATCAAGGAAGTTTCAGAAGTAAAAGAGTCAGAGAAAAGATAGAATTATTATTCAAATAAAGAATGGTCTGCAGTGTTGCAAATCTGAGAAAATAAGTGGACATAAAGATTCCAGTTCCACTATCAACAAAAAAAATCCTATCATGAGAACACCTTAAAATCATAATGAGAACACATTAAAATCAGTGTTAAAAGTTAAAGAAAAAGTTGAAATTTTGAAAGCATCAAGAGAATAGTGATGGGTCATGTACAAAGCATACATCAGTAGAAACTTTTCAAACCCAAAGAGAGTGGGAATATATGTTCAAAATTCTAAAATTCTCACAGAAAAACAAAACGACCAATCAGTAATACTATATCCATCAAAACTCTCCTTCAAAAATGGAGTGGAAAATATGCTCATATAAACAAAAGCTGAGAGAGC
This sequence comes from Solenodon paradoxus, assembly GCA_004363575.1. Classification (NCBI taxonomy): domain Eukaryota; kingdom Metazoa; phylum Chordata; class Mammalia; order Eulipotyphla; family Solenodontidae; genus Solenodon; species Solenodon paradoxus. Next base: position 354,045 of record RJWH01000771.1, on the reverse strand, counting down.
TCATCACAGAAAAAAATGGCCTTACAAGAAATGCAAAAGGAAGTTGAAAAAGATGAAATTAAAGAACACTAAACAGCATATATATATATATATATATATATATACATGTACATCTATATATATACATATGCAGAATGATAAGATACTGTAATGATGATGTGTTATCATTTTAAATTCTGGTTAGAAGTTGAAGTCAAAAGTATATTTATGTAAAAATAGTTTAATGGATGCACAATATAAAAAGTGCCATTGTGTCATTGTGCCATTGATAAAATCAAATGTGGGTTGAGTAGAGGTTTTTTATCTGATTAAAGGTAAGATATAACCAACTTAAGATCAATTGTTACAAATATCAGATGTCATACTTTACCTATTTTAACAATTCAGAATATCTCTTAGAAGATATGCAGAAGAAAATGAGAAATATATCAAAACATGCTACAATAAAAAACACAAAAGAAAACAGAAAGATGCAAAGATGATAAATATCTACAAGGCACAAAAATGACAAAAATAAGGTCTTCTGTTAAGTAATGACTTTAAAAATAGATTGATAAAACTCCTATTGTAAAGGCAGAGTGGCTGATTGGATAAAAAAATTCAGCTAGACGTTATCTGTAAGACACATGTTAGATTTAAAACACATAGGCTGAAAGAGATAGAATAGAAAAAGATAGTTCATGCAAGTGGTAAAAAGTAAACTGCAGAAATGATCATGGTTAAATTAGGAAAATAGATTTTAAGTCAAAAAACTATTGCTAGAAACAATAGAGAATAGAATATTCATTTATATCATCAAGAAGATATAAAAATAATAATTATTTATGCACTAAAGATCATAGTACCCAAATACATGAAACAAATATTTATAGAACTGAAGGGAGAAGGGGATTTCATGACAATAATAGGAAATTTGAATGAACTTCTTTCCAGAACAGATATAAGACCCCCTTAGAAGATTAACTAGAAAACAGAGGACTTCAAAGACACTATACAAGTGAATCAAGTAGACATATATAAAACATTCTGCCCAAGAGCACAGAAAGCATTTTTTTCTGAAATGTGAGTGCAATATTCTCCAGAAAGTTGTCATATTATGTCACAAAACTAGTCTTACAGATTTAAGAAGATGGAAACCGTTCTATCTTTTCTTACCAGAATGGAATGAAAGCAGAAATTAACAGCTAACATAAAATTAGAAAACTCACAAATATCTGGAAATTAAATGACACTCTTAAAAATAACTGTGCATCAAAAATAAATTAAAAGTAAAATTTGAAAATATATTGAGACAAACAAAAATTAATACATGATACCCAAATTTACAGGAAGTGTCCACTTCTGCTATAAGATAGAAGTTTATAGAGGTAAATACCTAGATTAAAAACAAATAAAATAAAATAACCAAATTAAATTTACAAATTAAGAAACTAGAAAAAGAATAACAAACTAAGCCAAGAGTCATTAAAAGTAAACAAGAAAGATTAGATAAAAGAAACAAAAGAGAATAGAAATCCACTACAAAAAATGCCGCAAAGCTGATCATTGGTTTTATAAAAACATTAATTATATTATAAACTTTTAGCTATAGAGAAGGGGCAAAGACTCAAAATAAATGATACCAGAAATGCAAGAGAAGTCATTACAACAATATCATAGAAATAAATATTTGTAAGGATTTAAAACAATTATAAATCAACAAATTGGATAATATAAAATAAATGGATACATTTCTAGAAATGGCAACCTAACACTGACTCTACAACTGAATCATGAAGAAACAGAAAATATGAACAGAATTATAGCTGGTAAGGATATTGAGTTATTAATCACAAACTTTATAATAAGTAAAATTCAAGCAACTGATTGCTTCCATAGATATTTATACCATATATTTAAAGATGTATTAATATCAAGTTTTTAAAACTCTTCCACAAGTTGGATATGAGGGAATACTTTCAAAATATATTTATTAATATCAATAATACCTTGATACTAAAGCCAGAAAAACACACCACAAACACTACAGGCCAATATCTCTTACGAATATACATGAAAAAATTCCCACGAAAATACTAGCCAATCCACATTCAACAGCATATAAAAGAAACCATAATCAATTGATATATAACGAAACAAGGATAGTTTAATACATGCAATTCAATCGATGTGGTACACTACATTCATGAAGGATAAAATTATATGTATATCTCAAATGACACAGAAGATTCATATGATAAAAGTCAACATCCTTTATGATAAAAAAGATCCAGCAATCAAGGATTAAGATATTTACTCAGCCTAATAAAGGTCATATATGAAAAGCCATAGCTAATACAAATGAATGGAAAACTGGCAACTTTTTTCTGTGATAGGAATAGGGTAAGAAAGCTACTCTTGGTGCACCCTGGATTCAAGTCCTATGTCCAGGGTGAAGCAACCAGTGTGAGCAACTTAATAAAAAATAAAATAAATACTTCCATTCTCTTCCAGTCTGCCTGCTGCTTGCCTTCATTCCTGTCTGTGCCTTTTCTTTAAAACAAAACAAAAAGAAACCTACTCGTGCTGCCTCAATTCATCGTAGTATGGGAAGTCCTAGCTAGTGAAATTATGAGAGAAAAAAGAAATAAAAACCAATCAGAATGGAAGGGCAGATGTAAAATGATTTCTATACTCAGGGGGAATATTTGTAGATGTAGAAACCCTAACAATTGTACATTAAAAATGCTAGAAATCAAAAACAAATTCAGCAATGTTATAAGATGTAACATCAACAAATCAAAATCAGTTGCATTCCTATACATTACCAACAAACCATCTCAAAAGTAAATTAAGAAAATGATTTAATAGTATAAAAAAGAATAAAGTACCAAAGAAGAAATTCATCAAGAAGGTCCAATAACTTAAATATAGAAAAAATGAAACATTGCTGAAATGAATTAGTCACAAATAAATGAAAAAACATCTTATCTTAATTGTTTGAAAGACTTAACATCATTAAAATATTAAGTTTTACCCCAAACTATCTATAGATTCAATGTAAATCCCTATGAATTTTCCAATGGGTCAGCTATTATAGCACAATGAACTCCATAAAGACAGTGCTGGAGGCAAGAGCCAGACAGACACTGGGTGATCCTTTGTTTTCTGAGGGAAAATAATTTAATATGAACAAAGGGGATATTAAGATGACAAGAGGCAAAATATTATCATTTTCAATCTTTGCACAAATTGTCAGAGAAGCACAGGAAGCATCTGGTTGCTTCAGTCAACTTCTCTGAGTTTTCCAAGAAGTTCTCAGAGAAGTGGAAGACCGTGTCTGCTAAAGAGAAAAGGACATTTGAAGACATGAAAAGGGAAAACAAGAGCTGCAACTGACTATAAAGAAAACTTTTATCCCACCTAAAGGAGAAACAAAAAAGTTCAAGTATCTAAATGTACCCAAGAGGTCCTCTTTGTTTTTATTTTTTCTTGTTTTGTTCTCATCATTGCCACCAATCAAAGGGGAACATCGTGACCCTCTATTGGTGATATTGCAAAGATACTTGGAAAGATGTGGAATAACAGTGCTGCATATGACAAGAAGTCTTATAAAAAGAAGGCTGCTAAGCCGAAGGAAAAATATGTAAAAGGATATTGCTGTATATTCATCAAAGGAAAGTCTAATGCAACAAAAAGGGAGTCTTCAAAACTGAAATAGTGAGAAAAATAAAGAAGAGGAGAAAGATGAGGAAGCTGAAGAGAATTAGAAAGAGGAGAAAGGTGAAGATAATGAAGATGAAATATATCACTATGATGAATAAGTTGGTTCTAGCACAGTTTTTTTCTTGTCTAAAAAGAATTTATCACCCCTGTGTACAACTCACTCCTTTTAAAGAAAAACATTAAAGTGTAAGGCTATCCAAGATTTGTTTCTAAACTGTACAGTGTCTTTTTTGTTATGTTATCAAATTCTTAAATGTGTAGATAGCCCTGTCCCTGTAGTATTTCTAAGAGTCATTAACTTCGACTGTTGCAGTAGGAAAGGGCTGTAAATTAACATGGAAATTTAAAACAAGTTCTTGTTGGTGCACAGCACAAATTAGTTATATATGGGGATGGTATTTTTTTCAATTTTAATTGTTCCTGATGCAGCTTATACAAAATAACTGTTGCTCTGTTAACAAATGCCCCACTAGTTGCAAAATGTAGTTGCAACTGTCATGTTGAAATTCTAAATGGCTCTAAGTAAGTACAATTTTAAAACTGGTGGTGTTGTCCTTTCATAAGTCTGAAATTTTTCTTCTGGTGGAGAAGCTAGTCTTTCGCTTTTGTCATTTTTGGATCACAGGAATTATTAGTTTTCAATTTTTCATGTAGTTAGTTCACAAAAAAGTTCTCAGCTACACACCCTGAATGTTAATGATAAGGTAATAAAAGTTGAATTGAGACGGTTTTCAACCGTAATTGAAATTTCAAAATCTTGATCAGTTTATATCAACATTTTGTCGGTTTTTCTTTCAGTATTGCTCTGTCCAGGATTTCCAGAACTCTTTGTGTAGCATTGGTGAGAATCCATATTTTTGTCTAGTTTTATATCTTAGAAGAAAGGCTTCCAGTTTTTCCAGAGTATGATGTAAGCTACAGTTTCCAGTCCTTTCTGGTAAAGGTTTTGGTCATGAATGGGTGTTGATTCTTATAGAATGATCACTCTGCATCTGTTGAAATAATAGTATTATTTCTGCTTTCCTCTTTGGTGATGTGGTGCATTACATTGATTGGTTTGCATATGCTGAGTTATTCTTGCATCCATTGAATAGATCCCAATTGGTCATAACGTTTAATATTTTTAATGTGTTGCTGAATTTGGATTGTCTTGATTTAATTGAGAATTTCTGTGTCAATATTCATCAATGATACTAGTTTATAATTTTTATTTTTGATGCCAATAGGAGGATGGATATTGTCTTTGAATGTTCGGCAAATGACAGTGATGTAATCTGGTCCTCAGCTCTTGAGGTTTTTTGTGGGTGTTTTTATAATTGCTTCAATTCTGCTCTTTTGATTGGTCTGTTTAAATTATCTATATCTTCCTGGATCAGTTTTCAAAGGTTATAAGATTTAGAAACCTGTCTGTTTCTTCAGAATAGGTGCATCGTTGGCAAAGATTTTCATAATAATCTCTTAGAATCCTTTACATATCTGGGATGTATGCAGTGATCTCTTTCATTTTTGGATGTATTATTAGGATTATATATCTTTCTCTTTTGAATCTGGTTAAAGATTTATAAAGTTTGTTTATTTTTTCATGGACCATTGCTTACGTGCATTGATTTTGTCTTCAATTTTTCTTCTTTTTTCAAGTTTTTTCAGAAGTGTGGTTATATTTAATTTCAGAAATCTCTTGTTTTTAGATATGTGCACATATTACTGTAAACGTTCCAGATCTTTTACTGCATCCACATTTTCTGATAGCTTTGTTCTTCATCTTTGTTTGCTTCTAGATTTTTACTTTTGTCTTTAATTTTCTTATTGATCCAGGAATTATTTAGAAGCAAATTATTTAATCTCCACATTGTTTTGATTTTTAAGTTTTGTTTATTATGCTCATTTCTGGTTTTGAATCATTGTAATCAGAGAAGGTCCTATCCATAATTTTAATTTTTCTAAATTTATTAAGAAATGTTTCATTTACTAGGATATGGACCATTTTTGAGAATGTTTCATGCATACTTCAAAAAAAGGTAAAATGTTTATTATTGGGTAGAAAGCTCTTTGTAAATCTATTAGGTCTACATGATCTATTTAGGGTCTAGATTTCTCCACTGATTTTCTGTGTGATCGATCTATTGATGTAAGTGGGATATTAAATTCCCTTACTATAATTGCTTTGCTGTCAGTGTATCCTTGTAAGTCTGTTTGTATTTGTTTTATGTATTTAGGTGGTCTGCCATTCTGTGCACATATAGTAATCATGGCTATTTCTTCTTGAACATAATTTAATCCCAACTTTACCTCATGGTATCCTTTTGGTGTTGAACACTATTTTGTCTGATAGTAATATTGCAGTTATTATTTTTTTGTCTTCATTGCTTTGGTATATTTTTTCCATAGCTCTTTACTTTAAACCTACGTTTGTATTTAGATCTGATGTAGCTTTCTTTTAGGCATAGTATATGAATCCTTTTTGATCCAACCACTTTGTATCTTTTGCTTGGTAAATTCATTACATTCACATATTGGATGACTATGGATATTTGCAGCTTTGTTGCTGTCATTTATTTCTGTTGCTTTGTATCTCTGTTGTTTTTCCCATTTGTTATTGTTTGCCTTTTTTATATAGTGTTTTCAATGCTGATTCTTTCGTTCTTTATATTCCTAGCTATAAATCTCAGAAAGATTAGATTTTGTGGTTTTGTTTTGTCTATAGCTTAACCCATCCAGCACAATCTTCTGAGATGGCTATGTATCTTCTGTGTTTTTACCTCTTTAGTATATTTTTTTTTCTCTCCTGATGGTCTTGTCTTGTCTTTGTTTTTGCTTCTATTTTACTATTTCTCAAAATTCTTAATGGTTGTCGGTCTCTGTTTTTGTTTTCCCTGTTGTAGCACACCTTTTAACATTTCTTGTAAGAAAGTTTTGGTGACAGAAAAATTCGTTGTTTTTAAAGACTTCCATTTCATTGTCCTGTTTGATAATTCTGCTCTGTGGAGTATTCTTGACTGGCATTTTTTCTTTTGTCTTTTTGTATTTTAAATATGTCATTTTATTCTCTCCTGACCTTTATTTTTTCTGCTGAGAAGCTTGATGATAGCCTGATGGGTATTCCTTTGTACGTTATGTTAATTTTTTTTTCTTAGTCCTTAGAGGATTTTCTTTACTATTGTATTTTGGTAGTTTGACCATGATATATCTTGGTGTAGCTATTTTTGCATGTAAGAAATTATATGTTCTATAACTTTCTTTGACTTCTATGGTTAGTTTTTGTGACAGGTGTGGACCAATTTCTGCTCTTACTTCTTTAAAGAAATATTTTTTCTGCCTCTTTATCTCTTTTCCTTTATGGAGGCATTTTTTCTTATATTTGTTCTTCTCATGCTGATATTTCTTTTTTTCTAAATGATATATTTATCAAAATCACTCATTTCTAATTGTGGAATGGAAGAGGTTCCCTCTATACAGTTGTACATCTCATAATTCACTACATAATAGCTGATATTTCTTGCAGGGTGTCTTCATTTTTCTACAATTTTGTTTCTCTCCTTATCCATGAGAGTTGCCTTTATGCTTTAGTCCACAATTTCTGAGATTTATTACTCTGTGAGATTGATCTTTAACTATTCTTTTTTCATATTTACCTATTCAGTTTGGATTTTCTTAAGAGCCTGAATGTCTAGTAAATTATTCCTTATAAATTATCATATTTTTTTTGAGGTCTTGGATTGCTTTTGGTTAGCTAATTGTACATCTTGCACATCACCAGGTTTTGTGAATTTTTTTTTGTTATTTTGTTTAACTAATGTTTTAAATTCTTTATCTGTTAAGTTTTCCCATTCGGTGTCACCTGATTTTTCCCTCCCTGGTGAGCTACTGGCTTCTTCCTCTCTTTTAGACACTCATGTTTTGGTTTTTTTGTTTATTTGGATTTTGGCATGTTTCTCCTCTTCATTATTGTGATACTGAGGCTTTTTTTCTTGTTTAGTTCTGAGGTGATGATATTTTTGGGCTTTTGTGGGGGGTTTGACTGTTGTGAGTTGTATGGTATCCCCATGAAATTTTGTTTCACAATGGCAAGCTAAGTTGCTTAGCTCAGCAGAAGGAATGATTGCTCATGCATCACAGGCTTTGTTGCTTAGCTTATGACCTTCAGGTCACTCAAGACAGCAATGTTTGGTCATTCCTGGGATGTCAGGCTGATGTGGGTGAGTCTGTTTTCTCCTTTCTTGTAGATTTTCCCTAGTTTTCTTTGGACACAAGGTTGTCTCTTGTCTGGAGGGTCAGTTAACCTGGTATAGGTAGGTCTGCTCATTTATATCTGGAATGCTTTCCCCTAAACTATTATTTTGATTAAATACATAAAAGGTGTGTACGATGATAGTATGATAGTTTAAAAAATGAAAACATCCCATGAGACTCTCTATAGATGTCACAACGGTGGTCAATGAAATTCCAATGCCTTTCTTGTACGTTATTAGATAAAGTTCAGTTAACTGCATATATAGTCAATTTGATTACTTTGGTTTATTTTTTATCGTTTCCCAGGAGCACAGCATGTAGCCTTGCCATTTCATTCAGTAGGAGTACCTACTTTTATTTCAACCCAACTCTTCTTTCAGACTGATGTCTGACAAATTGTAGTGTGATCTTAACCCAAAGAATACATATCTTTTATGCATTTGGAAATAACTAGATAAGACATTGTTAGGAATTCTTTTGAAAAATACTAATTAAGTCATGGTGGGTCTTGATAAGAGACTATTTTCCCCCTTTAGACTATGAAAATAAATTATTCTGAAATAGTATAAAACAATTTATAATAGCTGGCATTTAATGAGGTTTGAGTAAAATAACTTTTTCACTAGTGCAATTAAGGTCACTGTTAAAATTTTTCAGTCGTTTAATATAAATTAACTGAATGAACTAAGAATGAAAATGAAAACCTTCAAAATTACACAATGACATTAGACCAAATATTAAACTACACAAAGTACAGTTTATTGGTTTCTTTTGTTTTGTCCACTGTGTCAACTGCTCTGTGAAAAATTCTGCTTGCTTATTCTACCTGATTAAATTATCTAGGAATTTTAGTTGTGTATATAAGAAATGACTCAAAGAACCAATTATTATACAAATCTGTATTCAGCAAGAAACTTCCTTAAATTTCATTAATGGGATCTTAAATTTTGTGAATGTGTGTATTTGTATTTCTTTCTAAAAATTCATGCATTTTATAGCAATATTAAAGAATCAAATATCTCCATCCTGCTCAAAATAAGTAAAAAAATCATTTTAAACATACTGTAATTTACCTACTAGGACCTGTAGATATTTAATACTCAAACTGTGAAGGCATGAGGTTCATCATATGGCAGCAGGGGTTGATGGTTTAGGAAAACTACATATTTGATGTGCTTATATAGTATTTTTTATGAAAGGTTTAGAGTACATTTCCAAATTCAATATATGTATTTTTATAAAAAGATTCTGTATTTGAGCAATATTATTTGTAATTTTCCCATTATATATATTATAATTATGATAACCAGAAAATTAGTACTTACAAGAACTAAAAACAAAAGTTGACATGAAATGTTTTGGAATATCAATGTGATCTTAACTGATACAAATTGAATCTGAATTTTGTTACCTTTATCAGCATATTCTTTTTTTGGACTTAGGTGGGCATACTTTGTTGAACAGTAAAAATGAGACAATTTTAACTACTAATATACAAATATCAATGATTTCCATAAACTCTTCCAAAAGAGGGAGGAGAGAAAGGATTTAAAAGGCAGCAGGAATTAGGGCAAGATATCTGAAATGTTGCATAATGTATTATGATTTAAGATGAATTTATCTGGAAAAGCCTTTATTCTCACTCATATCTAATAGAATTTTTGCAGGATACAGTGTTATTGCTGAGCAATTTTTACATGAGCAATTTGAAATATTGTTCTTCTCTAGACCTGTAGAATTTCTGCTGAGAAAAAATTATATTTTTATAATTTGGCTGTTTATTTTTCCTTAGCAATCTTTAATATTATTCATCTTGGAAACTACATTAACAAAATTGTGTCTTGAAATAGTTCTCTTTATATCTAGATAACCATGTATATAACCATTGCCCTTATTTTTTTTCTTTCCTAATGGATTCAGATAGATTTAAAAGCATTTCATCATTGTTTGAATATTATTTTTCTGTTTTTTAGCCTCAATAATTACTAGATTTATATTTCTGAAATTAACAGTAATTTTCAGGATTGATTGAACCAGTATTAAATGTTAAGGTGGTTGCCTCCTTTGTCCTCTTTATAGAGACAATACATCTTGTTAACTTCAGATAAACTGATCACAGTTAGTTTTAAGAGTTATCTCAAATAAGAATTTATGAATAATCTATTAAATATAATTTTTATTATTCATTGTCTAGATCAGTATTTCTACCTTCTTAATTTCGCTTGTATGACTTAGGAAGAAACAGTAGTCTGTAATGGTATTTCTTCTCTATTAAATCGTTGCACCTCCATATTTATCGAAGTTATCTAGTGTTTTAAACTATAACTATCAATGAGTTATTTTTAAGTCCCCCTCAATTAATATTAACCATAGCAATTTAGTTCCCTTTATTGATTTTTCAGTTTACCATATTTGAGCTCACATGAATCCAACAAAACCACTGAATCTGCCTCCTCCATTCAAATGTGTTAAGCATTTGTTAAGGACTGTATGCCTATGTTCTCCCAATATATGTTGAAACTCTAATATTCAATATAATACTTTTTGGAGAATGGAGCCCGTGGGAGGTTATTAGGTCAGGAAAGTTGAGCCCTTATGATGGGATTAAAATGCTTATAAGAAGAGAAAGGAGAACTTCTCCCCCCACCGCCACACACAAAATCTCTCGCTTTCTCTAGGTCATGTGAGATATAAATAAGAAGACAGTTGTCTACAAACCAGGAAGCTAGCCCTCATCAAACATCAGATCTGTTATTATCGTGTTCTTGAACTTCTCAATCCCTAAAACTGCAACATACGTATGTTATTTAAGCTACTCAGTATGATATGTTTATTATAGCAGCTTGAACTAAGATGACAATGAAAAAACAATACAAAAAGGTAGAAAATATAATAATATGTAGAGTTATAGTGGTACTTTCAAAATGCTTGTGAGGTAGCATTTATACTTACAAAGTATTTATGAAGTGTAAAATGTAAGCCTGGACTAATTTTCCCTTTCCCTGCTTTGACACCCATTCATTACATCTATAAGTATTTGTATAACTGACTAAGCATAATTTCTCATTAGTTCCTTAGAAATAGCTTATGAAAGAAATAGAGGAAGTACTAAGTTTTCCAAAAGTTTGTTTTTGGCGCCGTGTCCTGAAGTTTAAAAAAGTACCTAAAAAATATTTTATGATAACTAGCAAGCAATAACACTGCTACTACAAATCATAACCCTTGGGTTCTTGCACAATTATATAGGACATCATATTTATTAACTTCTTGGGTCTGCTTTCATTTGTCTCAATTATATTTTAAAATAAACTCTATGATAATGAAGATGTTTGGTACTCTTATATCCCTCACAGAGTCCATTGTTTTGCTATTAATACAGTGAAAATGCAATAAATATTTGCTCATTTTATTTAAGACAAGTGGCAGCAACTTTGAAATGGTTTTAAATGTGAGTAGAAAAAACATGTCAGAATGAAATAAAATATTAACAAGTATATTTATGAATGAGGATTGGTAGGATTGCAAATCTAAAGAGTCAAAATTTCTTTTGGAATTCAATTTCCAACATTTTTAACCTTCAACTGGCATTGAATAAATCAGATGTTATGAAAAAAATGTAAGAGACTCAGTCTTTTAAAAAATATTATTGTGTATGAATTAATATAGAATTTATGAATAATCTATTAAATATAATTTTTATTATTTATTGTCTAGATCAGTATTTCCATATTCAGATGCATATTTCACTAGGGGAGGTAATTTTTTGAAGTAGAACTCCCTGGGTATCCTTCTGATACAATAGAACAGTCACCCCAAGAATTTGACTTTAATAACACCCATTAAATTCAGGCATTGAGACTGTTTGCTATGAATGCATATTAAGTTTCACAGTAGATTCAAGATGTGACTTGCTCGATGTGACTCTTATTGATGTTACTCTTATAAGTAAACTGAATCAAAAATAAATAAAAAGGATGATATTTTCGTAACAAGATGCTTTGTAAATTCATCCATATGTAAAAAAAGCAAATGGTGCTATGGCAAAGAATAAGTTTTATTATTTTCTCTTTAGTCAGAGGAAGGAGAGAAAGGGAAAAAACTTTCATTGTGTATAAAACCTTTTGCACTTTGACATAAGTCTTCCAGCCAAACTCCCTTTTTGATTGAAACAAACTTAAACCATATTCCATTTCACAAAAGCTAAATGTGCTGAACATGTGGTTGTTAAAATAGAAGCATATGTATCAACTACTCTACATGAAGATCCTTTCTGAAAAATGTCTCTAGGGAAAGTTTATTACCCAAAGCCTTTGAGTACAGGGGAAGGGTGAAATAGACTGAGATCAAGCGTTTCTTAAAATGGATGGTCCAGGCAGAGGCATAAATGATACTTAATATGCACACTTGGAGGCTCCCGTTGAGTGCCCTGTTTGCTAACCCAGATCAGGATGCTTGTTTAGTAGATAAAAGTGTAACTTTAGAAATTGGCAAGAACTATTAGGCCTGGCCACCTGTATTCTCAGGCAGAGATGGTAGGAGGGTATAAAAAAGCATACATTTCAACCTTTATTCTCTGTTGCTTTCTTACAAAATTCTGGTGTCAAAAATCAGTTATAAAACTGGTTTGAAGATGTATTGGCAATAATTATTGGAAATTATGATATAGTTTTATTGCTAAAATCATTTTTCAAAGAGCTGCAAATATGAGCTGAAGACAATGTATACATTTTTTACTTCTATAGCTGGAATTAATTTTCATATCAGAGTGTATATTTTTGCAGACTCTTGTCCATCAATAAAACAATTAATGTTTACAGCAAATACTATGAACTCTGAAAACTATCTGCAGAACCTATCAACAGTGAATATTACTACTTCTAGAAAATCATTCCTGGTGCACCCTAGTGGAGTAGCAGTTTGGTCAATTGCCTCTGAATGATGCAGTTCACATACCCCTGGTTTCGAGTTCCAAGTCCAGGGGAAAGCAACCAATGTGAACAACTGAAATGGCCTGTCTGTCAACTCGCATCATTTCTGCTTGCACCTTTTCTTTACAAAAAAATAAAAAGGGAATAAAGAATATCATCACTTCCAGACTGAAGGAAAAAACAAAACAAAACAGAGATTAGACTGTGAAAGTTGACCTAGGATTATATTAATGTACATAGTGGAAGTGGTGGCCCTGGTGTTCTCTTCCCTGTTTTTTCCCCTCCACATACCCTTTTCCTACATCACTAACATGATGAGTAGATCCTGTGGTTGAAGTGGGAATCTCCCCAATCATGCAGTTACCCCTAGTTACCCACAGATATGGCTATGTGGACTCATGTATCTCCACTAGTCCACCCCGGGATTCCTTCCAGTATCCCCCTAAAAGCATACCCACTTCGTTCTGCTTATCAGAAGTTCATGGACTGCCCTGTCAACTGTGCCAATTGTTATGCAGGTGTTCACATTCTGGCAGAGTAATGCCCTGCCTAGCAGTCCCAGGAAATAATGAGAAGACACCAGCAACAAGGACATGGCCTTTACTGTACTCATGATAGGCATCTCTGATGACAGCATGCTGGATGCTTCTGGAAAGCTACTGCACCACTGGTGAGAAGAGGGGTGCTTTTATTAGGGATATCAACAGAGGGAGGACAGTGAATGGGCAAGCACAGCCAAATGGACGAGAGCAAATAATGGTTAACTAGGAAAGAACAGTGATATTCCAAGGCAGGACATTTCAGGTACAGTTAGTGCAGATACCATCTTAGAAAGCCCATCTGTTGCATTCAACATTGGCCAATTTCAGAGCCCACTTTTAAGTTTGGCCATGGGTAACGCTATCACACTACCCTACACAGTATTTTTTCAATTAATTTGTGTCTTTCAATTTTAAATGAGACTAGAACAATGATGGTGGGTAAAGTGTGATAAACACATTGATAGATACATGAGTCTCTCTCTGTATATATAGATTTATATATAATTAATAATAAATAAATTAGATACATTTCTTTCTTGTAGATAGCCTTATTAATCCACTCTTGTTTTTTATTTACAGAGACCTTTATTTTTCCTATCAATTAATCTTATACTCCTACAATTAAGAAAGTCTCATATCACAGTTTTTGAATGAATATAAATTAGTGGAAAGCAATATAATAAAATATAAGGGCAAGCAATATAGCATCAAGCTGTATTTTTATACCTATTCTGCTTTTCAACTATGTGCCTTTGGATAAATTATGCATCTTGTGAGTGCCTCAGTTTTTTCATCTATGAAAATAAGTCTAATAATGGTAATTTTCTGTTATATTGTTCTGAGGATTAAGTAGAATAATACACATATCGCAATGGGGAAAAAAGGTGCCTGGCACTCTGCAAGCCTTTGAAAATTGGTATTTATTAAAGAGTACTGGATAAATAGACCATTGATCTTGAGTTATTGAAAAATTATATTTAACATATCCCTGACAATTCTTTTAAATTACTTATTCAAACAAACATATTTAAAATGATTTCTTATATTAATGTCTACACAATTATAACTATTTTTCTTTTTTTTGGACTTGATTTTTCTTTTTCCCTCATTCCTTAACTTCTCTCACTTTAATTAATTAATTAATTTTCATTTTATATTTCTTAAATAAACTTTTATTTACAAAATAAAATGTGCCCATATGTGCAGGTTCACCATTTATCAAATATATAACAACACAACCTGACCACCAACAAATTACCGAAGTCCTTCCTGACTGTCCATTAAATCCCATCATTCTTTCCTCCCACCCATACTGTCTTCTCACTGGCAGCCTCAGATACATTATCAGTTTCCAAGGGTTATTTTTGTTTTGTCTTTGCTTTTTCTTTATATTCCACATATGAGTGAGATCATTCTGCATTTGTCTTTCTCCTTCTGACTTACTTTGCTTAGCATAATCTCTTTTAGTTCCATCCAAATAAATAAAATGATTGTCACAAATAGAATGATTTCATATTTTTAAGATTCTATAGTATTCCACTGAGTATGTATACCACATCGTCATTACCTATTCATCAGATTGTAGTTTTGTAGGTAGTTTCCAATTCTTAGTTATTTAAATAATGCTGCACTAAACATGGAAGTACATAGAACTCCATAAGTTAGTGTTTTTTTGTGTGTTTTGGAGACAAATATTCAGAAGTGAGATAACATGATCATAAGGTTTTGAATACTAAATTTTTTGAGGAATTTTCATTTTATTTTCCATTAGGGTTACAGCAATTTGCACTCCCACCAATAATGCAATGTGTTCCTTTTTCTTCACATCTTTACCAAAATTTGTTGTTTCCCGACATTTGGACAATAGACAATCTCACAGTTGTAAGGTGATATCTCATTGCTGTTTTGATTTGTGTTTCCTTAATAATAAGCAAGGAAGAATATATATTCATGTCCCTGCTGGGCATCTGGTTCTCATTTTTATTTCATAATGAAAATAGTCAAAGTTCTGTAAATTTTATTTTTTCTAAGAAACTGTTATTGGTTTAATTGATCTTCTAAATTGTCTTTCTGATTTCTATTTTATTTATTACTTCTTAAATTTTTTATATCCTCCTTTATACTAACTTTTGGATTCAACTGTTCTTTTTATTGCTGCTTTAGATGTAAGATTGTGCTTACTATTTGCAATTTTTATTGTTTATTTAAGTAGGCCTGAATTGCTATAACCCTTCCTCTTAGTACTTCTTTTGCTGAATCCCATAAGTTCTGGTAGATCTGTCTTCATTTTAATATGCCTCAAAGTACTTTTTAATTAATTATTTTATTTCCTCTTTTATCTAAGAGTCATTCAGAGGGATGTTGTTTAGGTCTCATATATTTTAGAATTGTCCAGGTTTCTTCATGTGTGATTGATTTCTAGTTTTATGACATTGTGATAAGATATTTGGCATGATTTCTATCTTTGCAGATATTTTTGGTATTCTTCATTTTAGGACATATATGGTCTGCCTTAGAGAGCATTCCACGAGCACTTGTGAAAAATGCGTATTTTGTAATTATTGAATGCAGTGCTTGGTAAATGTCTATAAAATCATCTGCTCTAATTTGTCATTTAAGGATGTTGTTTCCATGCTAATTTTTTGACTCTCTGATCTGTTCATTGTGTAAGTGATGTATTGAAGTCTTCTATTATAGCATTGCTGTTTATATCTCTCTTAGGTTCTGTTAATAATTACTTTATAAATTTAATGCTCTTGGTGTACCCTGGTGGCCTAGTGAATAAAGTCACTGAATGCAGTCCATGTATAGCCCAAGTACCCAGGTTCTGGACCTGGGGCAGAGGGGAACAACCAGAATGAACAAATAAATAAAATAAAATGCTACTTTGTCCTTTCTCTTTCTGCCTGCCTGCGTGCCTACCTTCAGTTTTGTCTATACCTTTCCATAAAAAAGTATCTTAAAATGGTGATACTTCAGTATATGCCTATATATTAATGAGTTATACCTTCTTGATGAATTGACTATATACTCATTAAGTACTGGCCATCCCTGTTTTTTGTTACCTTTAATGAGAAATTTAGCTCATCTGATATAAGTATCATTTCCCCTGCTTATTTTAGGCTACCATTTCACTGCAGGGTTGTCTTCAACCACTTACTTTAAGCCTGTTTATCTTTTGAAAGTAGATGAGTCTCCTGGTAAGTCTCTACAAGATTGGAATTGACATAGTCAATACAGTGCTTTCCCCAAGAATAACATGCATGAACACTATAATCCCCAGAGAGAAACCCAACAGTTGTGGACTCACAGTCAGCAGCAGAAAGTTGGGTTGTTCTTTTTAATCCGTTTGTCCACTCTGCACGTCTTCATTGGTGAGTTAATTCTATCAGCAGTTAGTACAATTATTGACATGTAACTGTTTCTTGCCATTTTGCTAATGGTTTATGGGTGTTTTTGCATACGGTATCTTTGTTCTTCTCTTTATCTGATTAAGTGATTTGAGAAAAGTTATGCTGTAATTGGTTTTCCTTTTTTAATTTTCTTTGCTTTTCCCATGGATATATGTTTTAAGGGTACTGTGAGAATTACATATGAGTTTCTGTGCTTATATCCAAGTTAGTCTTGCTCTCATTTTAGTTGTCCATATTTCTATCCTCATCTCATCCCCATTTTTTATACTTTGATATCTTGCTGCATTTAAATGGTCTTTCTTTACATTTTGTAGGACTTATTTTAGTATTTTTATAAGACAATTTCGTGGTGATAAATTACGTTAACTTTTGTCATTCTCATAAGCCCTTTATTATTCCTTCAATTCAAGGTGATAATATATAAGGCTAGAGTATCCATGGTTGGAAGTCCTTTTTTTCAGCACTTTGAATATATCATGTCATTCCCTTCTAGCATGTAAATTTTCACCTGAGAAACCTGATGAAAGTCTTTATGGGCACTCCTTTGTATATAACTTTTTTTTCTCTGTCTGCCTTTACAATTCTCTTTATCTTGTATTTTTTTTAAATTTTTAATCATGATTTTTAGGTGTAGATCTATTTGGGTTACTTTAGTTAAGAACTCTTTAAGCTTCCTGGATCTGGGTATCTATTTCTTTCCTCAGGTTAGGGAAATTCTCAAGTGTTATTTCTTCAAATACAGTTTCTGTCCCCCTCTTCTCTCACTTCTTCTTCTGGGCCCTCTATGATGTGAATGTTGTTCCTCTTGATGATATTCCATAGGTCTTACATGCACTCTTAATTTAAATATTTTCTCTATAATGATCTGTGCGAGTATATTACACTGCACTATTTTCTAGCTAACTGCTTCTCGGAGGCTCTTCCATCCTACTGATGAGCCCCTCTATTGTGTTCAGCTCTTGTATGCTTTAAGTACGTGAATATGTTTTGGATTTCCTCATGTATCTTTCTTTGTTGTAGTCCTCTTTTTGTTCCTCCATTGTCTTCCTGATTTTTGCTGAGTATCATTGTTGCCTTATTCATTTCAAGCTAAGGTCTATTCATATCCTAAACTTTATAGATGTTGTAAAACAGTCTTCTTGATGGCAGTTAGTTTCTTTAAAACTCTAGCTTTGAAATATACTTCAGATAGTTTTTTAAGCAAGTCTCAAGTTTGTTGCATTCAGATTTTTCTATTTGTTTTTGTGCTCCATAGTTGTGTTTATTTTTCTCTACCTCTTTTATCTGTTTGGAGTTCTGTGTGCTAAGTTTCCCTGATGTAATAACTTTGTGCTAGGGTGTGGAATTGCACAGAATAGACAGTGTCTTGGACACTGGATTTCCTTTAGTTGTGTGATTTCAACACTCACTAGATTTGTAGAAGTTTTAAGGTGATCTTTGTATGGAAGGACTGAGAGTTGTCTACAGGGTTGGAATTGGCATAGTGAATAAAGTGATTTCCCCCAGAATAACATCCATGAACACTATAATCCACAGACAGAGACCAAAGAGTTGTGAACCCATAGTCAGTAACCAAGCTACAGTCTCAACACACCCCAGGTAAATGAGATAGCTGAAAGCTGTTTGTAGTGGAGTACCCTACCTTCTGAATGTCAGTCAGCCCCCCAGAGAAGTTTCAGTCCCAGATTTGTGTGGTAACTATATTCTGCATGAGTAACTTTCACAGCCTTATCTTCAAGATTACTGATTTGATTGGAGGCTTCTTCTAGTCTACTGTTAAGCCACTCTATTCTGTTTTTTAGCTCTGGTATTTTATTATTTATCTCCATGAATTTTGTTTGGACTTGCTTCATATTTTATCTATGTTTTAATTTTATTTATTTTCCCAGATTTTATTTCTGATTTTAATAAGTATTAAAACTGTTACTCTGAAATCTTCATCAGATAGTTTACTTAAATTTGTTGCACTCAGATTATCTTCTGGTCTATTATATTTCATACATTTCTCTGTCTCTTGTATCTCTTTGAAATTAGGTATTTATTTCCATGGGCTAGTCTTCCCTGATGTAAAGACCTTTTGTTATGGCATCAAGTTGCATAGTACAGACCTGGATGTTAGTGTGGAATCCCAGGCATCCTTTAGTTGAGTGATCTCAACATTGTTGAAATTTGTTGAATTTCTAGTGCCAACCCTGTCTTAAGTTCTGAGATGTCAGCCTAAAGAGTTGGTATGAAAGTAGGGAATTAAGAGTTTTCTACAAGAATCTCAGCAATGAGCTGTGATTATTATTCATTAACAACAATGTATAGCAAGAGAATTCCACAAATTGTGGGCTTAGATTCCAAGCAGACCAGAATCCCAGCAAACTCAAGGAAGTCTATAATCTGGAACCTGGTTTTAGCAGAGTAC
Source organism: Solenodon paradoxus (assembly GCA_004363575.1). Taxonomy (NCBI): domain Eukaryota; kingdom Metazoa; phylum Chordata; class Mammalia; order Eulipotyphla; family Solenodontidae; genus Solenodon; species Solenodon paradoxus. Next base: position 334,817 of record RJWH01000771.1, on the reverse strand, counting down.
AATCCCCTGTGAAAATCTCTATATTCAAGAGAAGTGACAGTCCTAGAAGGGAGTCCTAAACAAGTCCTGTGACCTAGGGATGGAATTTCAGAAATTACCAAATGGGAAAGGAGCTGTTTAGTTGCAATCCCAGACTAGCAGGGTCTGTTTTTGATGGAGTGCTTCCAAATATTTTCCCCAGGAGAGAAGCAGAACAGAATGCTTCTTGTTGGGAAACATTCGACTTCCCAGGTGCTGCAAACTTGGCTTTCTGTCTCTGGCAACCTGGGGAAAGGCAGCTCAAAACACCAACAGTTTATGCATTTTCAATAAAGTTGATTTGAGTGGTATTTTCCCTTTGAGATTTTCTTGCTGATGGCCAGCACCAGTATTGGTAAGCAATACTTTTTTTGTTTTGTTTGACAAAGAACGTATCCCTTTTTCCACCACATGCTGAGTCTTGTGGTTGAGTGATTTAAAGCCAGTTACCAGGTATGGTGGTACCTATTTAGAAGGAAAACCTTTCATTTCTGGGCAAGTATCTATATCACTGTTCTCTCACTGTCGCCCCAATATATCCCCAGAAGGTGACATGATGCTGAGTTAGATTTTGTTTTTCAGAAAAATAATGTTTTTTCTTCTTCATATCTGAAAGAAACTTTTGCAGGATGTAGTATTCTTGGCTAGTAGTTTTTATTTTGGATATTTAGACTATATCTTTCTATCCTCTCCTGGCCTGTAGTGTTGCTACTAGAAGTCTGATGATAGTCTAAAAGGAGTACCTCTGTATATTACTTTTTCCTCTGATTAAGTTTAATACTATTTCATCATCTTATGTTTTTAATATCTTCAAAATTATTTATGTAGGTAATTTTGCATTTCAATAACAAATGCTTCTGATGACTTTATGGACTTGTATATTCTGTTCCTTTTCTATAATTGGTGGCAGCCAAAATTTTTTTGAATGTATTATCTTCCCTTCTCTATCTCTTCACCTCTGTGATAACCATTATTCTTGTATTGCATTTCCTAGTACAGTTGGATAGCTGTGAGTGGTTTATTTTATTTTATTTTTCACATTTATGATATTTAGTTTCTCTCTTCTTTTGCCTGGGTCCTTTTTACATTTCTATTTGTCAGATTACTGACCCATTTCTTCATTTGGTCAATTCTGATTAAATGGATTTTTACATTAATCTCCAACTCATTTATTGTATTGTCCACCACCTGAATCTCTGTTTCATATTGGAAACTCCAATTTCTGCTTTCAGTTCATTCATTTCATTTTTGAGCCTATTGATTTGTTTTGCTTAATTTTCTTTCACTTATTTGATTTGCTTTGAAGTTTTGGTCTCTTTGAATTTCTTTATTATTACTACTTTTCATTATTACTACACTAAAAAGATAAAGTTCTCTGTGTCTTTGGATTCTGATATTTTGTATCATTGTGATGACATAATATCTTCAAATCTCAAAGAATCGTGTTTTCTTTTTTTCTCATGTGTACATTGGAACTGAGCTGCTTATACTTTGTTTTATGAGAGGGTGGCACTCTATAGTATTTCATATTTTAACCCTCATATATTATGATAATATATACCACTTTCTGAGTCATAAGTTAACACATGGTTGCTGGATTTGGGAAGAGCCCACATAGTGGAGTATAACTGTTATTTTTTGTTGCAGGTGGCAGGAGAGCTTGTTCATGTGGGTTTCACTATGGTAAACCCTCTTCTCATGAATCCCAGACCTGAGTATAACAGTCCATCTGATATGTTGTCACTAGTCACTGGTCAAGCACAAATCCTAAAAGGTTGAGCAACAGTAGTGTGTTCCTTTCTTTGTTTTTATTGTCATGTTTCTGATCAGTTTGGAGACAGGGTTCTCTACCTCATCCCTTACATGTTGGGCTTCACACGAATCAAGGATGTTTTCCACTGCACAATTTTTGTCCTTTCCTCCTAAGTGCTTGAGGTTGAGCCTCTTACCCTGTAACTATACTCCACTGTCTGCTTCTGCAACCACAACCCCTATCACTGATACCAAAGGCATCCCTTTCAACTCAACTTTTGCTCCAGAGATGTGAGAAAATCCACAATCTGTTCAGTACTTTCACATTTGTTGCCCAACTCGCTTATTGTGAGCGCCTCCCTGCCAATGTTAGCTTCAGCGAAAAAAATTGTACCCTTTAAATATAGAGAAGATAATGGCCTTGGCCACCATTCATAGACCAGACTTGATAATATTAACTTTTTTCTGTTATGAAAGTCAAATTTAAAGTAAAATAAAAATAAAGGATTTTATGTTTGAAAACGCATATAGTAGGTGTTTAAATAGCCTAATGAGAAACAGGATCAACAAGTCATAAATAGCAGTATGGGATCTAGGTTTTCACTGCTATATTGAGCCATTGTGCTTTGTTTAATTTTGTATTTTTAAAGTATAGATGACAAAATGTGGGAAATATGACATCCTGTAAGAGAAATATGTTTTACCACTACTGTTCATCAATAACTTCTCTGACCTGTTTGACTATGCATTCTCACTCCTACGCTTTCAATAATTTGCCTGAATTTTGCAAGGCAAATTGATAATTTTTTCCAGGAGCATTGTAGAAATAATTTATGCTTATCTTAATGTATTTAAGATTTTGCATTTTTTATTTATATAAAATTAGTATTTGGAATTATATTGTCTATTCTAACTATCTAAAAGGTAAGAAAATAAAAAAATTTTAAAACTATGCCTTTATATTACACAACATTAAAGATAACTGACTTACTAATACAACATATTTAGCTGTTGATTTGTAATGATGCACAATGAAAACATGCATAAAGTATTAATAAATATTACTTTGATAAAATATTCATAAGCTAAAATACTGATTTCTGAGCATCAAAGTACTCCAAAAGAGGAGGTTATTTTTCTACATTGGAATATTTTGACAACTTCTTTCCTAGCTCAAATTTTTTAGCCCAAATCTCAAATCTGTTTAAACTCCAAAACCCAAATTGAATAAATTGACTTATAAAAAGAAAATCTACAGTTTGCTAAGGAAAGGGAATTAATTATTGCTGTAACTGTGGCTGTGGAGCCACTTATTATTGTCCCATCTCTTATTTTCTTTACTATTATAACCAAAATTTGGGTTAGGTGTTGGAAACTTTGAGCTTTAGGACTATTTCCATAGGAAATTTATCTGATTATTCTAGGTCATTTAAACAATCTATTGATCAGTGATTGACATAGACATGGGCTTGCAATTTATAAAACACATCAGTCATAGTTGTTCTGGGAAAATTTCTTTGGTTTTGAGAAAAAAACACACAAAAACTTTTGCCTCTTCCTGTTCTTTTTTCTTTCTTCTTTTCTGCTATCATTGTGCAAGGAAAATATGTTTAGTGATAGAACAGTTAGAGAAAAGCTTAGGCAATCACAAAGGCAAAAACAAAATTCCCTGATATATTTACATCTAGAATTAACCCATCTTGGATCATTTATCTTTAAACTTCTTGTCATGCAACATACCAAACTTCCATTGTTTATTTGACTTTTAGTTGGGAAATATTTGGCTTTCAGAAAAAAGCATTATAAAAGTTGCAGAATATAAAAACAATAATTTTTGCCCTGATCTTTACATTCAGATCACTCGAGTCAGCCTGAGGAGGTGTCAATAAAATTGGAGTGGGAGTCAACTACTAGATTAACCTAGTTGACCATAAAGAATAAATGATAAAATTTACATAGTCAATTAGTCAGGACATCAGTGACCTCATATGTCCTGATCTTTTCTATTTTCATAATTTTGTATATGCCAATACTCTAAATATGTATTTATTTTATTATTGGCTACAATGAATAAAGATTTTTTTCTTAATTTTTCATGCAATTGCTCTCCATGTACTCTATACCAAGATTCAGAATAGCTGTGATGCTGCTTCAGTTATACTGATTATACTTAATAATTTCATTATATTCATATAAAATGTGAGTTCATAGTGTTAGCAGTTTTGTGACATTTCTATCCTTTAAAGTTAGCACATCAACAATCCTCATGGCACCATTCCTTGTAACATACAGATTATCTAGCATTCCAGTTTTCTAAGATGTATTTATCATTAGTGCTTAGGATACTGAGTTACCAAAGAAAATACCCTTTGATTCATATATGCAATGATTACATACTCAGATTGTTGAATTGGTGACTTGTCGTTAATCTTGGCTCCTTATAAATTGAAATGTGTTATTTGATTTCACAATAAACTTATGTATGTATTCTCTTTGAACAGAAAACATTTCAATAACCCACTGTGAAAAGTAGTCTACTAAAATCGACCAATCTCCTGATGCTGATATTACATAAAGTATCATATCAGTTTTGAATCACATATCTCTAAGAAACACTGACAAGAAGGATCAAGTGACATGTCTTTCAAAATTCTAAGATATAAATTTAATTACATATCTGTTTTTTTCTAAATGGTTTCTAAACACTACAAAACATTTTAGGTGATACTAAAAATATGTCACCCTGTTTCATATAAATGTAATTTATTTTATGGAAAATGTGATTATGTTGATATCTTATTATGAATAGAACTTTCATTTGAAACAGTGCTAGAAACGATACTGTATTTGCAGTTAATGCTATGATATCACTGTCTAGAAAACAAGGCAATTGTATTTCTTCATAGCTATAGCATTAATGCATTTGTGTTTTGAAATATTTATTTTCTATGCAGAAACTGATATACAGCAGATAATTAATGTTAATTGGGTGAGTAAATTAGTATGTAGTCTTTTCATACCTGAAGTGTTCTTAGTATATTAGAATAGATATCTCCTAATATAGCAAATAATCAAAATTACTTCCTCTCCTTGTTTCTTACCCTCTCTGCTTGCCTCTCTTTTGTGTCTATGTTATTCTACAGAATGCATTAGAATACTAATAGGGATAGTGCATTAAAAAGTTCAGAAATTTAACTATAAGACATTTAATAATATTTCCTGGACACAAGCTATTCTACCGAAACAAAAGTCTTAATGTTTGTAGCTCATGTGTTGTAAATACTGGCATAATTAAAATAAAATTCTTAGGATTGATATACTCGTCTCATACAACCCAATATCAGAGACTAGGGCCCAGCGACATGCAGAACAAGAAATCTGCCATTCCCAGCCTCAGGGATCAGATGAGTTAGAGGACCAAACCACCTCACGCACACACATACACCCCACTAAGGCATACCGTGAAGCAAGCAGACTGCCTACACTGTATCAGAACCCACGCCCAGTAAACTTGTAATTGTTCAAGCTCCACAGTGATCAAGGCACAGCAAATAGGTCTCAGCAACCAAATATCAGAGACCCTCTGGACTGCCCTATTTGCACCTCAGCCTAGCCCCAATAATGCAGGAGCAGTATTTCAACCACAACCTGGGACTAAATCTGTAGGACAAAAGCCACCATGAAAAATACAAAATAGAGAAGAAAGACATGTCCAAAATCCCCCTAAAATAAAAAATGGCACAAATGAGAAAGACAGAAGGAGACTTCCGGAGAAGAAATTCCATTGGTGTTCATTAAAGCAGTGTAAAAGTAAAGAATTCGAAATAATATTAAACCTGTTGACCAAGATGCCTGTAATTGCCAAAAGGGAATTGGGGGACCTTATGAAATTGACAGATCAATAGGAGCATTTTATCAAGGATAGAGAGGACGTGAAAAAAGTTCTAGAAGAATGTCATATATTAATATATAGATTTATTAAATTGAAGACAAACATAGAAATCCCCATAAACCGACATAATCTTGCAGAGGAACAATCACCAAAACTGAAGACAAGATTATAGAGGTGATGCTCATGGAAGAAGAGAGAAAAAAACTTGATCGAGGAAAAATAAAGAAAACCTGCAAGAAATATCAGACATCATGAGAAAAAACAAGTATAGAATAATAAGTACCTTGAGAGGAGAGGGAGAAAGCATAAGAAACTTATTTAAAAAAGTAATAACAGAACTTTCCACAAATAGAGTGGTTGGATGGATTTAAAAAACACAGGATCTATCATTAATATGCCTAGAAAGAACTCATATCAGATCCAGAAATAAAACATTGATTAAAAGTCAAGGGTTATGAAAAATACATCTAAGTAACAGGAATAAAAGGAAATTAGAGAATACAGCAATAATACCAGGCAAGATAGACTTCCACCTATAAAGATTATCATGAGGTACAAATGATCACTACATTATGGTCAAGAAAGTAATCAATCAGGAATAAATAACTGTCATTAATATATAAGCACTAAATTCTGGAACCATCCAAGGATATAAAACCAATACAGACAGTGTTAAAGGGGAATGTGACAGTAGTAGGATAGTGATAGGAGATTTCAATACCCCACTTACTTCAACAGATAGATCATCCTGGCACGAAGTAAAAATATAAAGAAAAAACTTAGTGAAGCAATAGATTATATAAAATTAATACATAGTAGTATTTTACCGCAACAAAAAGGAATACACCTTCTTCTCGTGTACATGGAACATTCTAAAGCATGAACTGTTTGGGGGACTCAAAGAAGTATCAGGAAATTCAATAATATTGAGATTGTTAGAAAATATCTTCTCTGACCTGAAATGGTATGAAACTGAAACTGAGGCAGAACAAAATTTTTAGAACCACAATGATGTGGATATTAAACAACAGGCTTCTGAACAGTCTGTGGTTCACTGATGGAATTAAAATTATCTATAATTAAAAAGTGACAATTAGACAATCTACCAGAACACACAAATGTCACTGAAGCAGTTCTGAGATGAAAGAATATAACCACACGAGAGCATATAAAAACCAAAAGACAAACCAAATTAAATATATAACCAATACCTGAAAGTACTGAAGAATGGGATGAAGAATAATTAAATCAAAAATCAATGGAAAGAAGGAAATACTATATACTAGAACAAAAATAAATAGTATTTTAAAAATTATCATCCAAAGATCAATGAAACCAAGAGTTGGTTCTTTATAAAAAAATTGATAGATTGTGACCAAAAGTCTCGAAGAAAAAAAAAAGAAAACCTTAATAACAACAATTAGAAATGAAAGAGGTGAGAAATGACATTTCAAATACAATTGATCATGAGAGACTATTATAAGCATCTATAGGACAAAAACTCATAAATCATGAAGGTATAAATAGATTTCTAGAAAAGTAATAAAAAATCTCTCCACAAAAAGAGCCCTGGATCAGATGAATTTACTTGCAAAGTCTACCAAACATTCAAAGAAGAGCTAATTTTCATCTTTCTTGAGCTATTTCCCCAAAATGAAGAGGAAAATTCTCAAATACAGTTTATGAGACAAATATTACCCTGATCTTCAAACTAGACAAAGTCAACACCAAAAAAGAAAATCATAGGCATATATAATTGATGTGTATAGACAAAAATGTCCCCAAAAAACATCCTGGCAAACTGAGTTCAAAAGCACATAAAAACACATACAACATGATCAAATAAGATTTATTCCAGTAATATAGAAATGGTTCTATATTTGAAAATAAATCAATGTATTACAAATAACATGTTTTAAAAATGAGCATATAAAGAATGATTAAAAAGTATTTTACAAGATTCAGCAGTCATGATAATAATCCTTGTCAAAATAGGAATAGAAGACTCATACATCAACATAATAAAGGCAATATACAGCGAATCCACAACAAACATCACACTCGTTCAAAAATTGAAAACCTTTCCCCTAAGATCTGGACCAAATCAAAGTTGCCCACTTTAACCACAACTATTCAACATAGATCTAGAAGTCTTGGCCAGAGTTATTAACCAAGAAAAGGATATTAAATAAACCCATAGTGAAAAAGATAAAATAAAGTGATCAATATTTTCAGATAACATATTATACCTAAAAAATTCCATGGAATCTATCAAAAAATTCTAGAAACACTAAGTCTATAAAACAAAGTGACAGGATAGAAAATGAAAACACAAAAATCAGTACCACTTCTATATGCAAACGATGAAGTAAAGGAAAATGAAATTAAGAAAGAAATCTCATTAATAAATGCAACTAAAACTAAAATGTCTGCGAATAAATTTGAGAAAGGGGATGAAATATCTCTACAAAAAACTATAAGACTTTTACAAAGAAATTGAGGAAAATTCCATGCTCATGAATTAGAATAATTAACAGCAAATATTACTATCCTACCTAATGTAATATATAGATTTAATGTAATTACCACAAAATTCCCTGAAACATACTGCATGATAATTGAACAAGTAGTACTGAATTTTAAAGGAACCACAAAAAGTCTCAGATAGCCAAAACTATCCTCAGAAAAATGATGAACAGTGGAAGTCCCAAATTCTTACTGCAAACTATACTGCAGAGTGGCCATTATCAAAGCAGTATAGTATCGTAACAAATACAGACATACAAATCAAAGAAAGGAAATTTAGTGCCCAGAAGTAAAGCTACATATAGATGGAGAGTTAATACATTAAAATGAAGTCAAAAGCATACAATGGAGGAAAGAATGTCTATTCAACAAACTGTTTTGTGAAAACTTGGTAGACACTTGTAAAAAAAAAAGCTAGATTATGCATTAGCTCCATACAAGGAGTTGCCTCAAAATAGATTGCATATATGTGCATAAGACCTGAAATGTAAAATTAAAAATTCATAGAGGAAAATAAAGAAAATATGTTCTATGACATCAACCTCTGAGATGTCTTGGAAGAAGAAACCTATTTCTAAATTTACCAAAATAAAACTTGACACTTGAAACTACACCAAGCTACAATGTTTTTGTGCAGTTAAGGAAATCATCACTAAAACAAAAAGGCAACCCATGTAATGGAAAAAAATATTCTCACAGAATATATGACAAAAGCTTAATTTTCAAAATACACAGAGTGCATGTATCTGAATATCAATATATAAAGAACATACTCAGAAAGAACTAAGTACCTATTTAAAGAAGACACAAATGGCACATAAACACATATGGAAAATGTCTTACATCACTAATCATTACAGCAATAAAAGTAAAACCCACAAAGAGATACCACCACAAACTTGAGAGAATAGCCTACTTTGAAAAGACTAGAAACAAAAAAAAATATTGGAGAGGCTGTGCAGAAAATGGAATATACATTGTTGCTAAGAACATAAATTAGTGCATCCTCTTTATAAAACTACGGAGATTTCTAAAAATAACCCCAAAATATGGAGATACAATTTGATCCAACAATCCCAGTTCTAGGCATATACCTTGGAAATATAAAAATTTAAATCAGAAAAAAAATATCTGCATATCTCTGTTCATAGCAGTACAATTTGCAATAGTCAAGATATGGAAACAGCCTAAATATCCATAAACAGATGACTGTATAAGGAAGTTGTGCTATCTACACTCAATGGAATTCTATGCAGCAAAAACTAGATAAAAAATGAAATCATTGTCTGCAACAACTTGGATGGAACTGGAGAGGATGATATTTAGCTAATAAGCCAGAAAAAAATAAAAAAGCAGGCTTGTAAGTCATATGTGGAAATAATAAAACAAAGCAAATGCACAGACAAGCCCCACTGAAATTCATAGGACAAAAGATAATGATTACCTGGGAGGTAGCAGAGGGCAGGGAATAAGGAAGGAACATGTGGTGGCAAATGTCATTAAAAATCCTGAGGTTGGTGTGTTGTGAAACACACAGACTCGGATTTGATTTCAATACTATAAAAAGTATGTAGCATGTAAACAAAAGAAAAAATAAAATTTTTGCAAAAATGTTAGTTATTTTTATCACTGCACCCCCCAAACATACATATCTAGATGACTAAGCAATTACTCATATTAATAAAAGGACCACTGTAGTTTATATTTATTAAATATAATTATTTAAATATTATATTTTCAGTATACCTAATTTAAGTGAAACAGAAGAAATTTCTAAAAATACTCCCAAACTTGTTAAATTTGTGACATAATCAATGAAAAAGGATTATATAGTGAGTTGTTTCCCAAACTCTTGATTGAGAAGAGATAGCGTTCCAGAGTTCTTACAAATCCAAATGTAGGCCAATCTAAAAATCATAATTTATAGCCTGAAGAAAAATAACATTACTTACATTTTGTGTTTTGTTTCCATTTTAATTCACATACTATAAGTTTATACTCATTTATTATAATTATATGTTTTCTCAGGCAGCAAAAGCAATGATTATGACTATTACTATGTGTGGTCTATGATAGTTTAATGTCTTTAAGATGGTTCTTTTAATTGAAATGTTAGAAAATTATTGATGTATTGAAAATGCTATTCTACTTCACTTCACTTACTTTCTCTCTTAATGGGAATTTTAACATCTGCCATATAGAAATAGTGTAAATGTTGAATACATTTGATACATTTTGACTTACTACCTCTCCCTCCTAAAATGCACTAAAATGTTTTTTCTATGCAACATAATTTTCTATAAAAAATAAAAAAATGTTCATTCTCAAAGAATATTTTAAGCTAGGGTAGATACAGGATAATGACCATTCCCAGGAAATCGAATAATTTATATGACAAAAATTTCAAATCAATTATCATAAATATGCTTAAAATAATATGTGCAAAATATAAATTAACCAAAAAGTATATATGATTGAAAGAAGAATGTCAATAAAGAGATATTGATTAAAAATAACTGCATAGAAATTGAGTCAAAAATTACAATAAATAAAATCTTAAAAATTTCCAGAGAAATTCAACAAAATACTTCATCAGGTAGAAGAATCAGTTAATTGGAACATAGGACAATTAAAACTATACAGTCTGATAGAAACATTAGTGAAAAAAAAAATGATCACATCAGAAGCCATATCAGTGAAACAATATTAAGAGAATCAACATAAATATTATGGAATTCTTAGATGAGAATGATAAATAAAATAGCAAAAATATTTTTAAATTTTTGACAAAAATTATTTTAAATGCAAAAGATATAAATGTTCAAATCAAAGCATCCAGTGAATTCCAAGTAGAATAAATAAAGGCAAACAACAAACACATTTTCACAAAAAATATCAAAAATAAAAGAAAATATTACAAATAACATTAGAAAAGAAAGTTATCCAGTACAAGAAACCTTTGATATCATTGAGACCATTTCTAATTAGAATCAATGGAGGCTCAAAATAGTGGGACGCTATATTCAAAACAATTTGTGAAAGAACATGAGAAGGAAATCAAAGCAAGGAAGTAAAAAGTAATGATCATGAACTAAAACTGTAATGGGAAATGTGTTTAGAAAAATGTATGATATTAATAAAACACAAAGCAAAATACCAAAGGAAACGTCGCCCTTATAAAGGAAAGTTATCCTTATTAGAACTTACTATAGACATAAATAGATATGCTATGTAATAAAAAGACAGAAACCATTAATACATCAAAAGTACCTTGCTATATGCTGTTTTCAAAAATATTTATTTTAAAGTAAGAGATGTACATAGGTTGAAAGAAAATAACCATTGTATGAAAAGAGTAAGCAAATAGAATAAGCTAGAATGACTATACTAATATCAGATATAACAGATTTTATCACTAAAAATAGGTTCAGAGACAAAAAATGGATAAATGGTCAGCACATCAGGAGGACATAACACATAAATATATGTTCATGAAAAGACACAGCAGCCAAATACTGAAATAAATTATTAATATATTAGAAGGGATAAACAAGGGTCTAATATTAGGTGAATAATTGAATATCTTACTTCAATTCATGGAGAGACTATCTAGACAAAAGATCATCTTCTGTCCTCCACCTAATAATCATTGCATACACATCACATTTCTCTCAAGCACACATAGAATATTCTCTAAAAGAGACAACATAATAGGCCACAAAATAAGAGAAAAATTTATGGGAAAAGATTAGTCAAAATATCTTTCCCAACAACAATGGAATGATATCAGAAAACAAAAGTAAGGTAATTAGACAAAAAACTCTTAAAGATTCATTTATCAAAAAAGAAATCAAAGGGAAATTAGAAAATACATAGTTAAGAATGAAAAGAAAAATCACACAGGAGTCTGTAGGACCCTGTCAGAAGGGGAGGATATGCACACCTCTGAGACTTCTCTTTCGACTGGAAGGTTGAGATTTGGAGCTTCACCAAGTTCTTTGCATTATAGTGTGCTCCTTTAGGGGAAACGTGTAAGCATCTTTCAGTAGTTTGATTCTGCTACACTAAGAGCACAATCATGAGACTTTTAGAGATGGGAGATAAGTGGATAAGTGGAGTTGCTCCTGAAATTCAAGACCCTCTAAGAAAGAGGGTCAATTAATCTTAATCAGCCAGCTTATCTCTGTGGATAATAGCAAAGATGCACAATAAGAAAACCTTTTCTTCAGGAGATAGGTGAAGAAGTAAAGCTGCATCCAGCTTCCTGACATTTCAGTGTTTGCCCCTGGAGTAAAAATGATAGGCAGTTCTCAGCGTCCTACTCATCTCTGCAAGATTGAAAGTAGGTTTATAATACTGAGACATCTCAGAGGAGAAGATAAATGGAACATGAAGCAAGTACCATGGCATTTAACTGAACTCCCATAAAGAAAAGTGGATATGGAGAACATGACTTTATAAAAATGGGACAAACAACAAATCCCTGAAACTTCTTCACCAGGAGAAACACAGATAAGTGAAAAATATGCTTATATATGTATATATATATATGATATTTCAGACTCCCAAAATTTCTAACCAGGCTTATTGATAAAAGGGTTTTTGCTGCCAAATTAGTCTATACAGATTAGAAAAGGTGATTTCTTCTTCAAATGTGCAGAAACAAAGTTTCTAGAAACAAAAATAATCAGGGAAATATGACACTACTGAAAGGATGAAATATTTCTCCAGTAACTGACCTTAAAGAAATATAGATTGATGAATCACCTGGCAAGAAATTCAAAATAATTGACATAAAGAGATAAGGTACCAGAGAAGACAGACCGTTAAACAAAATATGAAAAATGATACATGAACTCAATGAGTATATCAATAAAACAGTGACATCATAAAAAGGAATTAGCAATAACAGTGGAGCCAAAGGATGCAAAATTTAGCTGAAAGATTGAATACCTTTAACCTGCAAATTTGACCATGAAGAAGAATCAGTTGACTTAAAGACTCACTTGAAATTATTCACTCAAAGTAGCAAAAATAAGGTTGAAAAAAAGGAAAATGTGAAGAAAGGCCATATACATTATACAAAAAAATCACATTATATGATATATAAATCACATCATGTGAACCAAGGGGATCCCAGGAGAAAAAAAAAAAGGTTAGCGATATTTACTTAAAAGGTAATGGCTGAAACTTCCAAATCTAGGTAGAAAAATGTACATCCTAATTCACAGAATCCAAAATCTTGAACTAAGAGAAGCCTAAAGAAGAGGAACACTAGTTAAAATTTCAAAGACAAATTTGAAAGCAATAAGAGAACAAATGTTTCAGCATGTGCAAGGGAGAACTGATAAGGGTATGAGCAGATATTTCAGCAGAAATATTGTAGGTCAGAAGTAAAAAGTCCAAAAATTTCCTGAACAAGAAAAATTAATGTGGAAAATTTAGTCTTCAAAATTCAAGGAGACATAAATAATTTCCCAGGTAAAGGTTGAATGAGTGTATAACTATTAAAAATAAAAACTAAAGAAGATTATTCAAACTTAAAAGAATTCTGAATACTTATATAAAAACACAAGAGAATATACAATTAACTGGTAAAGACACATATTTAATCAAATTGAATAATTTAATGTAATGGTGTTAACGAAATCACATAATATCCTGTTACAATGAGCAAAATTCAAATTTATTAAAATGGTTATAAAGAATGCATAATAAGATGCGAATGGTGATATCAAAATGTAAAATATGACCGGGGTGAAAATATAGTTACTGCATATAATTGAAGTTGTTATTAGATTTAATTAAACTTTGGAAAATATAACATCTAAGTCTAATGACAACAATAAAGCAAAATTGTATAGTAAATACACAAATGAAAAGGATAAGTGAATCAAATAAGAAAGGAAGAGAGTAAGAGAAAGCAAAATGAAAAAAATACTTATAAAACACAGTAAATGATTAAAACTGGCTACTGTAAGCATTGAACTTATGGATAAGTATAATTAAAAATTATCAGATCCTTCAATTAAAAATACATATATATTTTTTGAAAAAGACATGTATATGCTTCTTTTAAGAGAATCATTTAGTTTATAAGGACACAGAAATAAAGTGAAAGTGTGGGAAATTATAATATATACAAATAAAATACAAAATACACTATGCATTAGGGAGTAATTAGTCATAAATAGGAAATGGGGAAAGGGCGAAAAACAGGAAAACATAGAAAAGCCACAGAAAGTGATGCCCTGCTAAAAGGCCAGGGTTCCTTTCAGAAGGAACCTTTCTATTCAAAAGGATTGGAAACCCGGCTTATTATATTCTTGTTATATAAAATATCATCAGTTTTGACTCCTTGTGGACAAATTGGTCCTGTGGGCAATCAGGGAGAAACCCACCCTAAAATGTCCCTATTTGGAGCCAAGGCATAGAATTCAGCCAGAGTCTTATAAAAGTCTGAGCTCCTAGAGCATTGGTTCCTCTGAGAAGAGCCTGCCCTCTATCCTTGGTTTTGCCCTATCTACTATGCTTTCACTTTACTACTTTGCTCTCCCTTTGCTTGTATTTTGCCACTTTGCCCACGCTACTATGCCAATGAAACTTTGTCTCTACATGTCGGTTAGCTAGTGGAGGGGATGTGGAGGAAGTTGAGAAATAAAGCTATTCTAGTTCCTAGAGAAAGCTCTCTAGGGTTTCAGCCTTAATGGGATTTCTTTGATCTCATGTTTCTAGTTTTTACTCACTTCTGGGATGAAAGGTAACAGGGAATTCTCTGCTCTCCTCCATTCAACCCACAGTTTTGTGAGTCCTTTCATTGGGAAGTTTGTCCAGTGGTAATTTGAGAGTTGCCTGTCTTCCAGGTAGATGTGGAGGGAGAAAAACCCCACTGTTTTTCAGTGGTCTTTGGTTATTTAATCATTGTCACAAAAGTCTTTGTTTCTGAAGCTAATCATAGAAAGTTCTTTAAAGCTAATCATTGTCAATCAAATAACACTTTGTGTTTCTATAGAGCTAATTTGGGAAGTGGTTTCCTATTAAGCTAATTGAAATCATTCCACTAGGGAATTCATCCCTGCTTCCACCCCCCCTATTTCATTTTGATACTTTGCCTATAATACTTTCATTTTCTTTCTCTTGAGTTGAAACCTAGTGAAATTGTGCTGTGCTGTAATGGTCAATGGTCTTCGGGTAAATCTTTTCAAGAACACAAGAACCTTTCTATGGCAACAAATGTATACATATATATTTTTTTAATATACCATGTGTATAATATATATACATATGTACATATATATGCAATATATTTATGGGTGTGTGTATGTATGATACACACACTTATCAGATAAAATAGACCTTTTGTTAAAAACAAAATCTGTAACATGAAACAAAAGCTATCATACATCTATAAAGTTTTGAATAACTCAAGAGAATGTAACAACTATCAATATGTATTTACCTAATTTTAGGTGACATATATGTGTGTGTGTATATATAACTAATTTGAAGTAAGAAACAGAAAACATTATAATAATAGTAAAGAGACTTAAATATTTTACTTCAATAATTGGTGGATAATCCAGTCAGAAAATCAGCAAGAAGCATTGAACCTAATTACATATACTAAATTGACCTAACGGATATACACAGAACATTTCATTCAACAACAGCAACAAGCACATTGTTTTTATCAATTACACATGGAATACTGTCCAGGATAGATTTTTTCAAAAGTAAAAAACGTGTTATTGAATTAAAGAATATTCAATCATATCAAGCATCTTTGCTTTACCACAGTGCTATGTAACTAGATGAAAAATGAAAAATTCACAAATATTTGAATATTAAACAAAATACCTTATACAATCAATGGCCCAAAAATAAAAAAAATATACTGAAACAGTCAAAATGGAATTCAACATAAAACATGGAATCAGCAAATGCAGATATGATAAGGAAATTTTAGTGATATATAACTATGATAAAAAAAGAAAAATCTCAAATAATCTAACTTTACATCTTAACAAAATATAGTAAAAAGAACATACTAAGTCCAAAGCAATAGAAAGCAAATAAATATAAACAAAAAGAAATATATGGAATAAACACTATAACACAAAAGTAAAGTTTATTGAAGTTAAGATTTTGATTTTTGAAAAGACAAAAAATATTGGCAAAATTTTAGCTAAACTAAAAATAGAATAAAAAATGAATAAAATTATAAAGGAATAAAATAATTTTATAATTAATAACACATACATATAAAGGATCATAAGATGCAATAAGCAATTATAAACCAGCTAATCAGTTAATTAAAGAAAATGCCAATATTTTTAGAAACATACTAATTGCTAAACTTGATAAGGAAATAGAAAATATGGACAAATTTTTGTAAAGAAGTTTGAATAGTAATCAAAAAGTCCTCAACAGAAGTCCAAGGTCAGATTTAATCTATTATATTCTATATACACTTCAATAAATTTGACATGTCACAACAAAATAAAGGACACAAATCATTTTATCATCTCAATAGATATAGGGAAATCATTAGATTAAATTGATTATTTCATGATAAAAACACTCAACAAATTATATCTAACTGGAATGTATCTGAACCTATTGAAGGACATTTATGACAAGTTCACAACTAGCATCATACTCATGCTGAAAAGTAACATGATCTTTTTTTTAAAGAAAGTTACAGGCAGGAATTAAGGTGTGTAGGCAGGTAGGCAGTAAGAGAGAAGCACTCGGTTTTATTAAGTTGCTCATCATTGATTTTTTCCCTCAGTCCTGGTTTTGAGCTGGGGTCCTTGAGATGTGTGTGAACTGCTCCTGGAAAAACCACTAGGCCATCAGGGAAATGCCAAGACGATATTTTATATAGAAATTCATGAAGATCACATCAAAAATTGTTGGAACTAACAAGTCAACCTAGCAAAGTTTCAAGGTAAAATGGTAATATTCAAATTCAATTGTACATATTAAAAATAAACTGAAAATACATTAAGCAAATAATCCCAATTGCAATAGCATAAAATAATAAAATAGTAATAAATTTTGTGTATTCTATACAGATATTGATATATGATGATGGATACCTTAAACCTACATAATACTGTGCTATGATGCAATGTATTTTAATAAAATTTATCAAATAATAATAATGAAATACTTCTGGATAAGTCTGAGTAAAAAAACTTATAAAATAAAATATGTACATTTAAAAATAAATATTTAAAATATACAAATGGATGAAAAAATTCCATACATATTTTATGAATTTAGCATTATCCTGATTCCAAAATCAGACAAGGACATTTATACAAGAGAAAAACTATTAATCAATATTTCTGAGTACGATATTTTGGGAGAGAACTTTGTCAACATAATACAGACTATCAAAAACATTCAGATGTAATAATGGGGAGATAATCAAATTTTTACTCAAATATTCTTTCTCACCACTCTTATTAAAATTGATTTTATTGAAGGAATGCTGCATTTCTACATTAATTAGTTTTGAGATATATACATGATAACAAATTTACATCTATACACAGTAGGTTTACGACTTTTTCTTTTTTCTCCTTCACTATGCAATTAAACTCCTTTACTCCACTGAATGCCCCATGTCTTTCTGCACCCTCTAATTTTCTTTTTCCCACTAAAAGTTTACTATTGTTTGAATTCTTTTTTAAACTCTAGTATTGTTTAATTTAGTTCATTTGCTATTTCTATAAAACTTACATGAGTGATATCATACAATGTATTTCTTTCTCCACTGACATCTTGCTAAGCATGATATTCTCTGAGTCCATCCATATTGCCAAAAATAGCAGAATTTCTCCCTTTTTGATGGTTGTGTAGTATTCGTAAATGTAGCATATTTTTATCCACTTATCTCTTGATGGGTATTTAGGTTGTTTCCATCTCTTGGCTACTGTGAATAATGCTGCGAAGAACATGGAGTTGCATATATCCCTGTAAATAAGTGTTGTGTTTTACAGTAAATACCCATAGAAGAATAATTGAATCACACGGAATTTCCATTTTCATTTCTTTCAGTAATCTCCATACTGTTTTCCAAAATTGTTTCACCACTTTACCTTTCTACCAGCATTGTAGAAGAATTCCCTTTTCTACACATCTCCAGCACTTGTTTGCGTTATTTTGGATGATAGCCATCCTCACAGGGGTGAGATAATAGTTCATTGTTTTGATATGAATTTCCCTAATGGCAAGACAAATGAAGTATCTTTTCATGTCATCCTTGGAAAGTGCATATTAAGGTCATCTGCCCATTTTTAATTGCATAGTCTGGTTTTTGTTGTTAAATTATACGAGTTTTTAAATATAATTTTGGATATTAACCCGTTGACAGAGATGTGATGGGCAAATGTCTTCTCCCATTCAGTAGGGCGTCTTTTTGTTTAGATGTAAGTTTCTTTCATGGTGCAAAAACTTTTTAGTTTGATGTATTTCTGTTTTTTGTTTAAGTTTTTTACTTTATTTCCATAGCTATTGGAGTCAAGATACTAAAGACACTACACTGGTCAATGTGCTGTAGTGTGTTGCCTATGTTTTCTATGTATTTTATGGTTTCTGGTCTTACAGCTAAATCAATCCATTTAGAGTTAATTTTGTGCATGGTGTTCAGTAGTGGTCTATTTTAAACCTTTTACAAGTGACTGTCCAGAGTTCCAGTGCCTTTTACCATCACCTTGTTCCATCTGTCCTCCATCTACCCCTGGTAGCAACTGTTTCATGGTCTGTGAGTTTTGGGGGGTTTGTTTGTTTTATTTCATTATATCCCATATGTGTGAAACCATCCTGTACTTCTCAATTTTTTTTTTTGATTTATTTTGCAAAACAGGATACCCTCCACTTCCATGCAGGTTGTTGCAAAGGGGGTAATTCAGTATTTTTGTTCAGCTGCATAAAATTGTGTTGAGTATATACCACAGCTTCTTTATCAACTCAACTATTGATGGACATCTAGGTCGTATCCATATTTTGGTTATTGTGAGTTGTGCTTTTCTGAACATAGGTTGCAGATTTTTTTTTCTGCTTGGTTATTTGGTGATCTCATTGTATATGCCTAGAAGTGGGAATGCTGGATTAAATGGTGGCTCCATCTTTAACTTTTGAGGAATCTCAATAGCGTTTTCCAAAAAGGTTGCATTAATTTACATTACCACCAACAGTATAGGGGGATTACTTTTTCTTACAGCTTTTCCAAAACATGTCATTTCCAATCTTTTTGATATAGGGCATTCTCACTGGTGTGAGGCGGCATCTCACTGTGGTTTTTATTTGCATTTCTCTAATTATGAGTGATAGAGAGCATGTTTTCATGTGTTTGCATTCCATCTGTGTCTTCTTAGGTGCCTATTCAGGTATTCTGCCCAATTTTGAATGTGTCATTTGCCTTTTTGTTACTGAGGCATATGAGTTCCTTATATATTTTGGAAACTAAGTTTTTGTTTGATATGTTTTAAAAACATATTTAAAAATTCTGGGGTTGCTCTTCTGGTTTTGGTAGTGGTTTTTTGTCTTCATAGAACCTTTTTAGTTTTATGTGGTCCCAAATGTTAAATTTTACTTTGGTTCCTATTGCTAAAGTTTTCTTCCACAAACAGCATTAAGTATTTTCCCTCTCTGTATTTTTTTAGTTTCCAATCTTATGTCCATCTGATTGATCAAATTTGATTTAACTTATCTGTATGGATATAAATTCCAATCTAGGTTCATTTTATTACAACTATCTATCCAGTTTTCCCAACACCATATATTTGCTAGTCCTTTCTCCACTGTATACTCTTGAGTCTTTTGTCATAAATTAACTGACCATATAGATGTGAATTTATCTGGGTTCTCAATTTTATTCCATTGGTCTGCGTGTCTGTTTTTGTTCCAATATCATACTATTTTGATGATGATCACTGTGCAGTATTGTTTGAAATTAAGGTGTGTGATACTTTTGCTATTTTTCATTTTACTGAGGATAACTTTGGTTTCTGAGATCTTTTGTGGTTCCAGTACAAACTTCAGTCTTTGTTATATTTCCCTGAAAAATATTCCAGGAAATTTTATAGGAAATCCATTGAATCTATATATATTGCCTTAAATAGGATGATGATTTTTACTACATTAATTCTTCCAATGCATGAGCATGGAGTATTTTTCCATCTTGTGTCATCCTGTATTTCTTTTGTAAGATTCTTGTAATTTTCATTGTAGTGGTTTTTCACCTTCTTTGCTAAGTTTGTTCCTAGGTATTTTATCTTTCTGGTATGATTGTGAATGGGATTTCTTTCTTGATTCTGTTTTCCTCAACTTTATTTTTTCCATATAGGAATGCTACTAATTTCTTTGTGTTGTTTTTATATAATGGTATTTGTATTCATTTATTATTTCTAGTAGATTTTGATAGATTCTATGGAATGTTCTAGGTATAATTACATGTCAAATGCAAATAATAGTTTTCCTGCATCTTTTCCAATTTGGTGTAGTTTCATATCCTTGCTAAATTGCTCTGATAAGGACATCTAGAACTATTTTGAACAGTTGCAGTGAGAATAAGTACCCTTGTCTTCATTACTGAGTTTGATATTGGTTGTGGGTTTGTTATATATTGCTTTTATATGTTCATGTATAAATATTCTTATTTTGGGAAAGTTTTTTTAAATCATGAAGGAGTATAGAATCTTGTCAGATGCTTTTTGTGTATTCATTGAAATGTTCATATAATTTTAAATCAATTTAAAGTCAAAAAATCACAAAAAACAAATAAAGTCATTACATAATTATAGAAGCATCTATTCTAAAGGAAGGTATAGTAAGTATATATAGATATGAATCCAACATCAAAAATTCTAACAGAGAAATATTTGAAATATGTGAATGTAGAAATAGATATAAATGTAATAATAGTAAAAAACTTTAATACTTTACATTCAGTAATGGGTAGACCATCCAGGGATAACATCAGCAAGAAAACATACTTGAACAATGGTATAAGCTAAAATGATCTAACAGATATGCACAAAGTATTGTATCTGAGAGCTAAGGAATATACATGACTTTAAGGTAATCATGAGACCTTATCTAAAATAGATCACATGCTAGAATATAGAACAAATCCTATCAAATTAAAGATAAAAATCATGAAATTATATATATACCTTAGCAATGAAATAAAACTATAAATCTTTAGTAAAATATAATTAATATATAGAAATTAAACAACAAATTCTATATAACTGTTTGATGGAAAATAAATAAAAAATAAAGTACATTGATAAAATGAAAATAAAACTCAACATATTAAGCATTAAAAAGACAGATATCAATTAAATATACTTATATCTTAGAGAAATTAGGAAAAATGAAACAAACCAAGCTCAAAGTTTGCATAAAGAATAAAATAAGGATTTTAGCTATAAAATTCAAATAGAGAAGAGAAAATTAGTAGATCAACAAAAAGTTAATTTAAAAATTGATAAATTCTTTGAAACAAGAGAAGACAAAAAAAATCAGAAACAGATGAGATAATCCATTACAGAAATAAATACAGATCACAAGGCTACAATACTATATTTAGCAAAGATGAATGTCATGCCAAAATTTAAAAATGCTTGCAGGTTTTAATCTTTTTGACAAAATTATAGTTATCAAAGCTGTATTGTGTTGAAATTATAGCAGAGACACAGACCTGAGTCATAAAGTTGACTATTTGGGAAAAGGCTTATTGTTAGTTAATTTATGATAAAGGAGTAAAGAACATATGATGGCAAAAGTATTTTCAATAAATAAATAAATAATAAATAAATAAATAAAGTATTTTCAATAAATTATATTGGAAAAATTGCACAGTCAAATGAAAAAGTATGAAGCTAGACTATTCTTTAATACCATGGACAAAAAATAATTCAAAATAGATTAAAGACATGGATGTAAGATTGGAAATCATAAAAGATTTGGAAAATAATATAAGCAAGGCATTTTATGACATTGGCCTCAGAGAGATTCATGAGAACTCAGCTCCTGCACTGAAAGAAAGAAAAAGAAAAATAACCAAATGTTTCTGGATTAAACAAAAATACTTCTGCACAGTGACAGAAACCATCACTTAAGCAAAGTAACACCTTACTAACCAGGAGAACATATTTGTATTTCATGTTTCTGAAAAGGGCTTAATATCCAAAATATAACAAGAAATCATAAAACTCAAAACCAAAAAACAATGCAATAAAAATGGCAGAATTGGGGTTGTGGCCTCATGGTGGAGTGCACTTTGGAGCAGTCCCACATGCATCCCAAAGTCCAGGGTTCAACACCTGGGTCAGGGTAAACTGCAAATGTGAACAACTAAATGAAATAAATAAATAAAGCTTTTCCTCCTCTTCTCTCTTCCTTCCTTCCTGTTTGCCTATTCACCTTCATTCCTACCTGTATCTTTCCTTTAAAAAAATGGCAGAATTGTATAGACATATCTCCAAATAATACATATGGATGACAAATAGACATATGAAAAGATTTTATTCCTCACTTGCTATTAGGGAAATGCAAATAAAAGAAACCAATTATACACACACACATACACACATATGTGTGTGTATGTGTGTATGTATATATATATATATCACCTTACATCTGTGAGAGTGACTATTATGCAAAATTATGGAAACGACAAATGTTGGCAAGGATGTGTATGAAAGGTAAAACATTTGCACTTGGTAGGAGTACAAATTGGTGCAACCCTTATGGAAAACAAAAGAGAGGTTGCTCAAAAAATTGAAAATGGAAATCCCATATGATCCCATCATCCCACCTCTGGGTAGTTATCCAAAGGACACAAAACACTATTTTGCATTGATATATACACCACCATGTTTATTGCAGCAATATTTACAATAGCTGAGAATTCTGGATGACCTAAATACCCATTCTAATATGAATGGATAAAGATGTAGTATATGTTATTAAAAAGTAGAATATCACAAAGTAAAGAGTCTAAAGAGTCACTCCATCTAAATACAATGTGATAATCTAGATAAAAGCGAAGAACTAAAAATTGGTATTAAATTAAATTATCAAAATGTTAATAAATGTTTCACCTTATTTAATAAAACAAAATACTAGAATGCAGTTAATAGTAATATTTAAATAGTAATATTTAAAAGTCATCAGATCTCAGAGAAATATAGTTATAAAGTGAATCCTTATAGAATTGAAATGGAAGGTAGACAAATTTTTGCTGACATAGGAAAATAACGATGATAATTATAAATGCATACATTATCAATTTTATTGCTGTATGTTTTTCTTACAGTATCTAGTACAGTGTTCAGCACATGGTAATATTTAACATAAATTTGTTTAATGAATAAATGCTATGATTGTGGTCATATCTGTGTATAAAATATGTCAAAAGAAGCAAAAGTATATTTGTTTTATTTTGAGTACTGTGGATTGATTGCACAGCTGGTCCATTTGGCCAGTTAGGGATCGAGCAGTAAGATGAGAAAAAAGAAAACAAAAAACTGATTTGGTAACCTTGTCTATTAATAGTCTAATTATGCTAAATATTCAGTCTGTGAAACTTTATATATGTATATGTATTTTTGGAACAAATGTCAAATGAAGCTCAACTTGAGAATTCTAAAAAGAAGCTCTCATTTTTAGAACAATCTGCATAATATCATTTCATTGTGCAAATAGAAGTATATGCATATATGTGTTTGTATAAGCCAAGTAAAATTTCTGGAAAGTCATACTAGATTCCTTTATGGGTGTGGGAATTTGATAAGGATGAATTTTACTTTTAATTTTCTACTGTTATTTATAAGAGTGTATATTTGTATGCATGTATGATAGATTTTAGTACAACTAAATATATGTGCCACATGAGAGACCACTTGAGTCTTATTTTAAAATAAGGCTTCTATGGTTTTTTTCTCCACAGACCTTATACAAACTACACATTTGAATGAAGCTATTGAAATTATTTTTCTTCTTTGTCCTTCTACTAAACTGTTAAATCATTTAGAACTCTTTAAGTCTCAATACATCCTTAAATTACAGCTTAATAAGACACATTTTTCTCTCATTTCAAATTGTATTAGATTTTTATGATAAATAGAATATCAAACTACATACAGATAATCTGATATTAAAACACTCAGCTAAAATTGAAAATTCAAATACAGCAAAGTTATTTTTAATGTGAATAGTTTGCATGTAAGCACACTCTGTGTAAAATGCTTTCCTATTTTTATGAAATAAAATTTATTATGAAAATATCTAAGTACTCAGTTGTAATTTAGGCAATTTTTAGATATGGACAGGTCAATCTTCTAAAGTCTTCTTCAATAGGACTGCGGAAATGAAAGAAACAAAGCCATAATTCTTCATCAAAAATGTTAGATGAATTTAACTACAGATTATTTCTTTTAAAAAATTTAAATAATAGATTTATTTTATTATTTCTTTTGTTTACAAAGCCATACTCATTTTAAGATGTTGATCTCACTCTCATTCTATGGGTATTATATGCCATCAGAATTCTAGTTGCCTTTATCACCATCTTGATTCCTCTCTCCTTCACTAACCCCTCTCACTACCCAGGCAGCCATCATCTTATGCCCTGTGAGTTTTTTTTGAGTTTAGCTGTTTGTTTCATTTCGTTATATTCTACATAGCAGTGAAACCAACCTTTGTTTCCTTTTTTCGTTCTGCTTACTTTGCTTAACATGATCCCCTCCAGTAGATTACTTATTTTTAAGCTGTAGGATTGGGTTGTTTCTGATGTGTGTGCCAGAGGACTATTTAAATATTTACAATGGGTTTTATTCAAATAAATTAATTCAAGTAGAAAACTTACTTTGAAGTTTTAATTTAATGACATTTAGTATTTTTGCCTTTATTTCACTCCTCCACACATGAGATGCCTTTGAGGCAATAATGAATTCTCTTTTTTAAAAAAAATGCAAAACTGGTGCCATCATAATAAGCAAGCAACTATGCCAGAGACAGAGATTTCCAGGGACATGGAACTTTTAGTACTAAATCAAGGTAGTTTTGGGCCCACAGAATTTTTTTACTCTGTTTTATATCTTCTAACAATCTTTGTATGACTGAACTTTTTGCAAGTGGCATCAAAATTATTTATGAAAAGATACAATATCCTCTATGATATGATCCCTATAGATTCTCCATATCTACTAGTGTTCTATTCTGTCAGTTATACTCTAACAATGCTATATTACCTCTTATCAAATATTGCAGAGGAAATTATTTCTTCCATGACCCTGGCATATGCACATGCTATTATTCCTACCAAGGATATCTGTCCTTCACCATTTTCTTCACGTGGGCAATTTATAATAATTCTTCAAATTAGTTTTTATTATTTTTAAAGGAAAGGTGAAGGTAAGAAATTAAGGTGAGCAGAGGCACACAGGCAGAAAGAGATAGGAGGAAGAACCACTTCATCTATATTATTTAATGCTTCATCTTGGTTGTTTTCTCTGGCCCTCGGTTTTGAACCAGGGACCTTGAGATATACGTAGACTAAACCCCAGTGAACTAACCCACTAGACCACCACCGGGTGCTTATTTTTATTTTATGAAAGTTTTCCAAACTGTAAATAAATCCCTCACTGAGAAGTCTCCCACAATAGTCTGTGTATGTCTTTATGAATAAACAATCACACTGTTTTAAAGATCTGTTTACAAGCCTGGCACCTTACTAAATTGTGAAATCAAGAACTCAAGGATTGTAGCCACAACATTTTACATCTAGTATGAATTCACCGATGAGTTCATTATTGGATGAATTTTCAATGTTTACACATCTATCAATAACTACCAGTTAAATACTTGTATTACGTAGTTGTGGCAAACGAAAAAAATAAGAGTAAAGGAATTATTTCCTTCAAAGAATATACAATCTTGAATAAAACTAGAGCACTCTGAAAGAGGCTTCTGGTCAGAGGAAATGTACATAAATATTTTATTTGACTGGGGTAATTTTTAACTATTAATTTTGAATCATTACAGATTCACTTGAAGTTGTAATAAATAACACAGAGACATGTCAGTTCTCCCTTTATGTTAATATGCAGATTTTTGAGTGAACTTAAGTTTTCATTTCTATAGGTTAAATGCTCAAGAATTCAGTTGCTATGTTGTATGAGAGCTTCATGTTTAGTTTTATAAATTTCCCAACAATCTTCCAAATTAGAAATTTCCAAAGAAAAATGTATTATTTGAATTCTTACCAGCAGTCTATAAGTAGTTTAATTTCTCCAGGTCCAGAAAATAATTTGATATTTTCACCATTTATAAAATCTTTTTATTCAATTTCAAAAGTTTTGTGATGTCTCACCCTGGTTTTAATTTGCACTTTTTCTATGCTAATTAATTTTGTACAACTTATAATGTGACTAGTATCATACACTCTTAAATGAAATGCATTTTCATGCCTTTTGCACACTGTTGAATGGTTTAAAAAATCTTTTGCTATTGAGTTTTGAGAGTTCTTTACATATGTATATACTAGTCCTTTGTTGATGATGTATATGTCAAATATTTTCTCCTAGGTTGCAAGTTGTCACTATTTTTTTTAAACAAATATACAGGCAGTCATGAAGGTGAGTATAAGTAGGAAGGAAGGAACCCAGAGGGGGAAGAGGCACTTTATTTTATGCAGTTGTTCATTATGTTTGGAAATCACAAATATTTTTTATGTTAATGGGTAAAGAAACTCTCTTCAAATATGATAGAGGAAAAGTCTAAGTACAAAATGAAAAACTGATATGTAGACATTTAAACAATGGCTATATTAATACCATATAAAATAGATTCTAGAGCTAAAAAATTACTAAAGAAAATGAGAGATATTATAAAATGATTAACCCACCAGGAAAACACTATGATCTTGTGTATATACCACAAAACAACTGAGTTTCAGGATACATGAAACAAAAATGAAGGCAGATAAGAAGTGAAAAAGATAAGTTAATAATTATATTTGGAGAATTTAACACCACACTCCCTACAACTGATAGAATTGCCAGACATGATATTATCAATAAATATGAAGAGTTGATCAACACAATAACAGGATCAAGTTTATAGAATATTTAATATAACAGCAGAGCACATATTGTGTGTGTGCACATGTGTGTGGAATATTCAGCAGCATTAACTATATATTAAGTCATCAAATAGGCCTCACTTTTAATATAATTGAAATCATACAGTTTGTGTTCTTTGACCAAGATGGAATCAAATAAAAACCCATTAAAGTGAAATGAAGTGAAAATAAACCATATCAAATTTATAATGAGGGGAATTCATAACACCAAGTGTTGTATTAAAAAAGAATACATGAAAATTAAAAGATTTTTGGAGGAAGCTAAACTTCCTTCAGTTGCACAAATCTAAAACAAGACATGAAATTATTTACCATGAAGGAGACCTGAACCTCAGATAAATAGAGGCCCACACAAAAGAGAAAAGGACAGCATCAAGATGGCTGGGAAAGACAGATATTAGCTCTCCTGAGGAAGATATTCCACACTGGGTGTGGAAATTTACCATGGGGAGCAATTCTGAAGGTACAGAAATTTTCCCTGAGGAGTGATAAAGAGTGATGTCCTGCATCAAGGACTGGAAAATACAATTCTTCATAACAGAACAAGCTCCTAGAGTCAGAGAATTGAAATACAATTGGGAAATTATCCTTAGGAATCTAAGAACTATAGAAAATGAGGAATTTTCCTTTTAACTACCCATGTACAAACTCAGAGACTATATGCAGTTAACATTGATCAGAATATCAACAAATTATAAGTGAAGAAAAACACACTTTTGGTGTATCTACCTGAGAGGCAGGAAATTTTTAAAATTATTCCCATGTAGGAGACACCGGTGAGCATCATGGTGACAACAGCTTCATGCTATCTTGCTAATTCTAGTTTCTGTGGACACCATCTGAGAACTGTCCCTTCAGACTTATAAAGACTATGGGTGAGTCCTTCTGAGAGCTCCACTCACTGCTATAACATCACTATGCATCAATGCCTTGTGTCTTGAAAATTTCTTGCATCACATTACAGTGATGGCAAGCTCTGCTCATCACTGCAAGGTACCCACAATTGCTTCTCATTACCACCACACTTAACAAGCCATGTCTGAGAACGAGGAATAATTCAGCAACTCCAAATACCTGCCACACAACCACATAGCACCACAGCTGGCATGGAACCATACTGATGACCAATCAGCACAAGCAAAATTGTTGTTCTTAACTGTGTTCATCGACTGTCAGTAGTTGGGCTGGGATGACTATACTACACACTATCACACTGATAGTAGGGTGGATGAAGCCCTCAAAGGGAACAAAGGGAACTCAGCAGGAGCAACTAACATGGGTGATCACGAGAAATTGTTCTCTTAGACTCCTTGAGAAAGCATTATACAGGCCATTCTTATAAGAACAGAAGTATGAAGTTGACTAATATACAGAAGCAAGCACAGAAAATCAAGCAAAATTGGAAGACCAAGGCACATGTCCCAAATGAAAGTGCAAGAAAAAACTCCTGGAAAAAATTATAAAGAAGGAACATAAAAACCTACCTGACATACAATCCAAAGTAAATATTCTAAAGATGTTCACAGAATTTGACGATTAATGAATAAAGTAGAAAATTTAAAAAGGTCTAAAGTTACAAAGCTAAAAAATACAGATAAAAATGAAGCTACAGTAGAGGTGCTCAACAGCTAACTAAATAAAGCAGAACAGATTAAGTGAGATGGAAGATAAAGCAATATATCTTCCACAGACAAAAGAGGGAAATAAAATTTAAAATAAGTGACGATAACATAAAAGGTCTTGCATAGCATCTAGAGAAAAAATACTTACATTATAAGGGTCCCAGAAGGAGAAGAAAAAGAGAAAAACCCGTAAAATCATTTGAGCAGAAAGTGGCTGAAAATTTCCCTAATCTTTGGGAAAAAAATTATTAGGAAGCCCATAGAGTTACAAATGAGAAAAGCCCAAAGAAAGCCACACAAAGACACAATATAATTAAAATGTAAAAATGTTAAATATAGAGAGAGGGTCTTAAAAACAGGAAGATAAATTCAGCTTGTCATGTAAGGTAAACTCTACAAGTCTACCAACACATTTTTCAAGAGAAAATTTTGAGGTCAGAAGAGTGTCATGACATAATTAAATGCTTGAAAGGTTAAACCAGACAGAACCTACCAAACAAGAATTAACATTTCTTGCAAGGTTAAAATTCAGAATAAAAAGAAAGATTAAAAGTTTAAAGACAAGTCAACAGAACTATAGGAGTACTGAACTACTCTTTCAAGAAATGTTAAAAGAATTTGTTAAATTGAAAATTAATGACAATGATTAATGACAGAAAAACACAAAACAAAAAAAGGAAAATGTAAATATATAGTATATGTAAAGTATCAATCAGTAATAAAGCAAGAAGATTAAAGACAAAGTAAATTGACTAAAGTTACAATAATTCCTTAGGATATATGTATATATATGCATATATATATATATATATATCTGTGTGTGTTGTGTGTGGGTTAAATGATACTCAAAATATACAAACATGGGGGAGAAGCACTAACAAGAATGTAAAGTATTGGAATTTGTCAAAAAGTGAGGTTTTTGGTTTTGGTTTTGGTTATAAAACCAAAACAAAATGTTATATGAATGGAATGCTCTAAGTGATATTAGTCACATAATGAAAGACACTGATCTCAGTTATATGTGCAATAAAAAGTTAATATTTATCTTTTTTTAAAGTAAGGGCAATGGGATTTATTGAAGATACTACAACCTTTAAGAGATAGGTTAACGGTCGGTCATATTCCAAGAGGAGAAACTGTCAAAAATTAACATTTGGAAACAAAATAGATTGGTTGTTGCCAAAGCCAAGGGTGGGAGTGAGAAAAATGAGTGAACGTGGCTAAAATGTACAAACTTCCATTTATAAGAAAAATAGGATATAGTAATTTAATGTATAGCTTGATAAATATAGCGAACAATATTGTATTAAAATTTAGAAGAGGATGACAGTAGTCTTAAAAATTTTCATTACAAGGGAAAACATTTCACTAATATAGACTGATAGAACTTAACTAAACTTGTTGGTAATCATTTATATTATATAAATACATAACAATATTATGTTTATACCTTAAATTGCAACAATGTCATAGAACAATTGCAATTCATAAATTTGGAAGAGATTATCAAAAGCAATATAATATATAACTGAATTTTAAAATTATAAAAAACGATCATACTAAAATAACAAAAGTGAGCCAATCTCAAATCAATTATCTATATTAGATATTAGAAGAAAAAAGTCAAAGCAACAATAAGGAAAGAAATAATGGAGTATAAATTAGTGTAATTAAAACAGAGAAGCAATTATAACAAAAGATAAAAATACTAACATATGTAAAATAACAGGAAATAGCATAAGGATCCTACATCCATAATATAGATCATTAGAATATAATATACATTTAATTCATCTCTTTGACAGCATATGACAAGCAGATCAACTCCTTAAAAAGTAAAGATTATGAAATATGTATTAAGAAAAAAATATAATCTGGATTGAGCCCAGAATCATGGTAATGTAAGATGCTTCTTTTGCTTCCATCTTTTAATTTGCAGTAAATAAAATATACTCAATTAGTGTTCATCATGCTATGATGCTGTGAAGATCCGTACCTTTGCTCATCTGAAGTTAGGTGTTGTAGAATTGTTAACTCAAGAATATTGAGGTCATGCTCCAGTGTCTTGTGAGACTGAGAGATTTCTTTGGGTCCACCCACTTGTGGGACAAATTCACGCAGCCATTTGAAAGCAGGAATAAATGGATTTTATTAAGGATGGTGCCGACTTTAAGAGATATGATAAGGGTAGACTATATTCTAAGAGGATAAAGACCATGAGGAACTTCGGGCTCAGGTTTTTAAGGAGTCTCATAGTCCTTATCAATGCCCAAGAGCATCCTAGTGGATTCCTTTATTGGAGGACATTATACTTTACCACTCATGTTCTGTTTCCTTTTTTATTGGAAGACTGCTGTTCTCTTCCCTCCTTCTTCCTTTGACTCACTACATAATATTATCTATATAGTTGAGTAAAAAGAAACAGCTATTCTGACAATACAATCCACGTCCCTAGCAAGTAGTCTCAGATAGAGTAGAACGGAAGCAGAGTAGCTGCCCTAATAATTGACCAAGCGAGGCAAAGTACACCTCATAGGATGGAAATCTAGCAAGAAGAGTAGCAGTAACAGTACAGACAACTATAACTTTCACTCTTAACAAATCTAAGAAGATATGAATCATATCAAGTGTTTTTATTATAGGCAAAGATCGGAAAGTAGACAATGATAAATGGACAAAAAATCAGAGATAGATAAATATAATAAAATTGAAATTTAGAAATAAATAGACATATATATGGAGTTATTCTATGACAAAGGAACCAAGAGGATTCAATGGAGAAAGGATAATCTTTGCAAGGGCTGTTGGAAAAAATAAAGAACCTAGAACACCTTTTAATGCCGTACAAAAATAATTAAAACTGCATTGAATATTCTGGTTATAAGATAGGAGGCTGTCAAATTCTTGTTTCCTTCCTCCCCACAACACACCAAAAAGCACGTATTTCACAGTTATAAGCTTTGTAAAGGAATGGTACCATTGTCTCTACAAAACAAGGAAACATATGCTGTCATTAAAAGGTAGGAGAAGAAGCTCTGTCTCAGCCCAACTCCACCCTGTTTGGAATATCTGGGGCCATGGACAGAGACCAGCAAAACTGACACTCTCTTGGAGCAAAAGAACTTCCTCCCACTTTAAGCAAGTCTATATCTGAAAACAGTCAGTCGCTGAGAGAGGAGCTTTGTCATGGGAGTGAAAAGGGGGATAGTATCTCTTTGAAATGAGATGCCACTTCATGGTGCTGCACTGGAATCTGTCGTTTTGAGAACAGTTCCAGGGAGACGATGTCCCCACTTTCACCATTAGCATACTGGTGTGGAACTGTTGATACAACTGTTTTCCTCAGGCAAGAGGGACAGACAGCAAGGTTAAGCAGCACCTAAGCAGATAGTTGAGTCTATCATGGCAAAGCGCATTCCACTGCAGACCTCACGTGGAGAAAATAATTGCAAGGGCTCCACCAAAATGGCAGCTTCTTTCAAACCAGCTATAACAAGAGAACTTCCTATCTTCTTGGTACTTCCTGAAATTCCATCCCCAGGCTTCAGAGGTTATTTACAGTCTCTTGTAAGGACATTTAATCCTCTGGAGGATGCAGGAACTTTCACAAGAACAGCTCCTGACTCTCCATTTCTTTAAGCAGTGTTGGGACTGTGGCCTGTTTGTGTACTGGGAGCACAACTCTTGGGAGTTTCTCTGAGATTTGTGTTTATGCCTGCGATTTTTGCAGAAACCTCTGCATTCTCTACACCAGTTTCAACACTGTAGACTGACTCTCAGACCTCAACACAGGACATTCCATGGAGCTTCAACAATTCCAAAAAGTACTGAGATTAGATAACTAAAGGAAGTACAGCTTTCTATTCTTGCAACTTTAACCCTAATCAAAGATCTTCATATCATGGAACTCTAGTCCATAAATAAAAATGAGACAATTCTAAACAATTTGTGAAAACAGTGAGCAAAGCTGAGCTCAGGAACACAAGAAACGGAATCTAGAGTAGGCTGTAAAGATCCTCAAATAGAATCACTGAACTAGTAGATAGGATAGTGGAAAGCACTCAGACTGGTAAATGGGGAAAAACAAAACATTTAAAAGAAATGAAGACAGCATAAGAAACCCATGAGACTAATTCTAGTGAAACCACATTAACAACATAAAGGTCTCAGAAGGAGAAAGGAGAGACAAAATGACAGAAACTCTATTTGAAGAATAATATCTGAGAATTACCCTAGCCTGAGGAAGGAAGCAGAACTCTAGACCAAGGAAACTAAAAGAGTTTCAAACAAAAGAAATCCAGACATACAAGGCACATTATAATTAAAATGACAACAAATGTAAGATTAAAAGATAATCTTAAAAGAAACAAAGAAAAATAAGCTACATACAAAAGAGGCCCCATAAAATTCTAGGTGAATTTCTGAGCTTGAAGTTTACAGGACAGACAGAATATATGATATATACAATTGCTAAAAGAAAATGACTTCCAACAAATGATGCTCTACACAGGTAGATTATCACTTAGAATTGAAGAAATGATAAAGAGCTTTACAGGCAAACAAAAGTTATAATATTTCATTAACACAAAACCAGCTTTGCAAGAAACAGTGAGAACTATAATAAATGAACAAGCTACAGTAAAAATAATGTATCATGTACACTTTATACCACATATTTAATGAAATTTTATTTTTTAGCTTTGAAAATTTGATGAAACTGTCAGAATCACACTTATAACTCAACCTTTTGCATTTTTAAACAAAACTAATGACTAGGCAAATATGCCAGATGATAATATAAAATATTAATTTGTATTATTGTTTTATTCCTAGATAAATTATATATGCTGTGGGTCAGATATGTAAGCTTTAGAGCAGTATTATAGCTAAATTTAATTTAAAGATAATAAATAGGAAAATTTATAAAATACAAGGAAATCATACTTGAAAACAATAAGACATCCGAGAATAAAATGTGAAAAGGAAAGTAAAAATGTGGACTGTTGGAATGAGAGGAAGACTAATTCCCATTCAAGTGAAAACAAATTTTAAGCATAGAAACTGTTTTATATAAACCTCAGGGAAACCTCAAAATAAAACTCCAAGGTAAAGACAAGAAAACTGAAAAGGAAACTAAAAGTAATAATTGATTTAAAATCACCTGATAAGAACAAAGACACTGTCTGCCATAACACCCAAAAAAGAAAACAGAAAAACTGAACAAAAAGTCAGTAAACAGTTACATATCAATAATCACCCTAAATATTATGGATAAAGCTCAAAAATGAAAAAAAAAGCCAAAAACAGAAAACAACAGAGTGGTTAAATGGATTAAAAAGCTTAAGCTAAATTTGTCTTTCATTCTGCAGAATCATGTACTTTCAAAAGATAAGCTTAGATTCAAAGTCAGTGGTTGGAAGACAATCCTACAGTCAAATGGTAACCAAAAACAGCAGGGACAGTCATATTTTCATCAGATAAAAAAAAAGCTTTCTACTAAAGAAGATAACAAAAGACTGTGGTGGTCATTATGTAATGAGTGAGGTGTTAATTTTGCAAGAAGATATCATGCTTATTAATATATGTGTGCACCAAATAAAGGAACATCAAAATACCTAAAGAAATTATTAATGGAAATAAAGGGAGACATTGATAGCAATGCAATAATAAAATATTTCAACACCTTACTTGCAACAATGGACAGGGTAAGCAGGTAGTAAATTGACAGGGAAATAACAGCTTTATGTGATAAATTTGAACAGATGAGTTTAAAAGAAATATAAAAAATACCATTCAATGACTGCACAATTAAAATTCCTCTCAAGTGTTCATGGAACATTCTCAGGGATAGAACATATGTAAGGAAACAAAACATGTTTCAACAAATTTATAAAGAAATTATACCAAGAACCTTCTTATATCACAATGACTTAAAATTTAAACTCAACCACAAAAAGAAAGCTGGAAGATTCCAAAATAAATGGAGGCTAATCAAGATGCTTCTGATAAGTAGGTAAAAGAATAAATTGAAGGAGAATTTCAAAAGGGCTTGGAAATAATTGAGAACAAAGCACAAGCTTCAGGTAGTTATGGATGCAGTAAAAGCAGTACTAGGAGGAAGGTTTATTACAATCCAGGCCTACCTCAAGACACAAGAAAAAATTGAAAACAGATAATCTATCCTTACGTATAAATCAACTCGAAGGATGAAAATATTTGAAGCCAAAAGTCAATAGAAGGAAGGACGTAATAAAAATTCAAGCAGAAATAACAAAAAAATGAAAAAGACAATTTAGAATTTGAAGACATCAAAGGTGATTCTTTGAAAGAAATAAACAAATTTAACAGAATATTGATTAGTGTCATTAAGGAAAAAAGAAAGAAAACTCTCATAAATAGAATAAAAAATGAAAGGGGGGAAGTTATAAAGGATACCTCCAAAATTCCAATCACCATAAGAAACTACTATGAATAGCAATATGCCAATAAATTGGACCACCGTGAGTAGAAGTACAGATTTTCAGAAACATACAACTTTCAAAATTAAATCACAGAGACAGATAGCTGAAACTGGACTGTAATGAGCACTTAAACATTTAAGAAATAATGGAAGTGTTCTCCAAAGTAAAATCAAAGAACAAAATGTCTTTCCTAGTGTGTTTTACTAAACCTTCAGAGAATAATTATCACCTATCCTAAAATTCTTCCATAAAATTTAAAAAGAAGGGACACATGATAACGTTTTCTATAAGGCCAGCATTACACTGATACCAAAAGCAGAAAATAATATCGCAAAGAAAGAAAACTACAAACTAATATATCTGATAAACACAGATGCAAAATATCTCAGTATCATATTAGCATACAAAATCTAACAACATATTAGAAAGATCATCCATGAAGACCAAGTGGGATTTATGCCAGTGATTCAAGATGGTTCACAGTATGCAATTCTATTAATGTAATATACCGCATCAACAAAATTAATGTAAAATTATCATATAAATAGATGTAGGGAAAGTTTTCGACATGATTCAGTACGTATTATGATAAAAAAAACTACACAAAATTGTGATTGAAGGAACATACCTCAAATTAACAAAGGTCATAACAAAGATCTTATAAGATAAACCCATAGCCAACATCATGGTCAAAT
Organism: Solenodon paradoxus; assembly: GCA_004363575.1. Classification (NCBI taxonomy): domain Eukaryota; kingdom Metazoa; phylum Chordata; class Mammalia; order Eulipotyphla; family Solenodontidae; genus Solenodon; species Solenodon paradoxus. Next base: position 298,686 of record RJWH01000771.1, on the reverse strand, counting down.
TATGGTAAAAAATTCAATGATCAAAATCTGAAAGCATTTTCTCTGATACTAGAAATGAGACTGATCGTACTTAACACTGCTAGTTAACAGCATACTGGAGGCCTTAGCCAAAGCAATCAGCCAAAAAAAAAGAAATAAAAGAAATCCAAATTGGAAAAGAGGAAGTAAAACTATCACTATTTGCTGCTGACATGATAAAATATGGAGAAAATCCTAAAAGTTCCATCAAAGCTAATAAATTCATCAATGAGAGCATTGTAATGGCAGGCTGCAAAAATGATATGCAAAATCCATTGCATTTTTATATGCAAACAGTGCAATAGAAGAGAATTAAATCAAGAAAACTATCAAATTTATAATAAAAACAAAACTAATTAAAATTTTTGGATATGCTTAAGGAGATGAAAGATCTGTACAATGAAAACCATAAGACCTTTATAAAGGCAATATGGGAAGGTAAAAGAGATAAGAGATATCTTGTGATCATGGCTGGGGAGAATTAACATTGTTAATATGATCAACTTATGAAAATCAATATACAGATTTAATACAAACCCCACTGACATTTTTCAAAGAAAGAGAAAAGAGTTAAAATTTGTATGAAATCACAAAAGAACTACAATAGCTAAAGCAATGAGGAAAAAAGCATGCCTAGAGGTATTATAGTTTCAGGATATGAGCAGTCCCACAAAGTGATAGTGATCAAAACTGTACAGCACTGGAATAAAAACAGAGACACAGATCAGTGTAATAGAAATGAATCACCAGAAATGCACTCATTCATATATGAACAGTTAATTTTTGATAAAGGAACCAAGAATATACAATGGAAAAAGGAGTCTTTTCAACAAATGGTGTTGGGAAAATTGAACAACTACATGCAAAAGAGTAAATCTGGACTGCTCTCTAACATCATACAAATAAATTCATAATGTGTTGGAGACTTGAATGCAAGACTGGAAAACATCAAATACATAGATGATAACAAAGGAAAGTCATTACGAAAGCCTCTGTACAGTAAAATAAACTTACCAAAGCAAACAGACAATCTACTTACTGGGAGAAGATATTTCCACATCATATATCTGACAAGGGCTAATAACAAAATATGTAAGGAAGTCATAAAAATCAACAACAGAAAAACAAAAAAAGCAATCAAGAAATGAGCAGAATAATTGGATAGATATTCTCTTAGGAAGACATACCAATACAACAGACATGAAACAAAATTCTCCACTTGTCATTGAGGAAATGCAAATAAAATAAAAATGACCTATCGTCTTAGACTCATGACGTTGGTTATCATCCAAAAGTCTCAATACAAAAATACTGGCAAGAGTGAAAAAGGGAGCATTTTTATTCTGTTGGTGGTAGTGCAAATTTGCGTACATTTTATGGAAAACATTAGGAGATTCCACAAAAAATTGAGAACGGAGATCCCATATGATCCTGTCATTCAACTTCTAGGTATTTTCCCAAAAGACAAAAAAACACAAATTCACAGAAATATGTGCACCCTTATATTTATTGCAACATTAATTACAAGAGCTAAGAATTGGAAATAACTTACATGCCCAACATCAGATGAATGGATAAAAAAGGTGTGGTGTATATACACATTTGAATACTACACAACCCGAAAAATGATGAAATCCTGTCATTTGTGACAACATGGGTCAGACTAGAGTGGATTATACCAAGGGAAAAAAGTCAGAAGAAGAAGGATCAATAACAGATGATCTCACCCATATGCAATATTTAAAGAAACAAGTAGAAGGAACAGATTAAACAAAAATCAACATTTAGACATTAATACTATAGCTGAGGCTATTAGTGGAGAACAGAGTGGGGAGTGCGGGGCAAGTGGTTGTGTGGTTCAATGAACAATTCTGAAGTTCTCTGGGACTTAGGTGGTGAGTTGCATGTCTAGCCAAATACTTGAGGAATGGTGAATCTGCACATATGGGTTTATATTATTTTGAAAATCAAATTTACTGTAATTAATATTAAATTAAAATAGATTAAAAATTTGGATCTAATACCTGAAAAAAATGCATAGAAGAAAATATAGGCAATATATTCCATGACATCAATTTAAGAGTAGTCTTTGGGGAAGGACACCAACAGCAAAGGAAATCAAAATAAAATTAAAGAAAGATTACATCAAACTAAAAACTTTAGCACAGAGAAATAAATCAACGTAGCAAGGAAAACTCAATCTACTGATTGAGAGAAAATATTTGCATACCATATGTCTGACCAGGAATTAATCTCCAGAATATAAAAAAGGCTAATTTTCCTCAACATCAAAGATGCAAACAACCCAATAAATTATAAGTAGAAAATCTAATTAGAAAATTCTCAAAAAATACACAGATGGTTTAAAGTTACATGAAAAAAAATGGACTACATAACTTATCATGTAAATGCAAATCAAAACCACAATGAGATATCACTGCACACATTGTGATAGTGACTGATATGAACAATACTAAAAACAATAAGTATTGGCTAGAGTTTGGAACAAAAGAAATTCTGTGCACTATTGGTGGAAAATGCAAATTATTGCTCTTGAAAAAAGCATGGAGACTCCTTAAAAATTAAAAATAGAATTATCATTTTATTGAACAGTTCCACTTCTAGGTATATAAACTAAGAATACAAAACAAATCAGAAAATAATTCTAGGGGCTGAATAGGTTAAAAATAATATCGATAACTGGCACTAAAACTCTGGTGGTGTGTGTTGTTATATACCTATTGACTGAGTGTTATTATTCTGAAACTAATTTACACTAATGAACAAAGAATAATATTTTAACAAATAAAGAATTAGAAATAAAACAGTTCATATAAAATAGGAAATTAGTGAGCTCAATGATGAAATCCAGGAATAAATCAGGTAGAACAAGAGAAAGAACAAAGATTAAAACTCGAAGAATTTAACACAACTAGAGAAAGAAAAATAAACACCAAAATCAGTACAAGAAAGGAAATAATCAAAATTTGGGCAGAAATGAATGAAAAAGAAAATTCAGAAGATCAATGAAACCAAACTTAGTTCTTTGAAAAATAAGCGAAATTGACAAACCGTTGGCTGGGCTTACAAAGAAAAAGAGAGGAAACTCCCATAACTAGAAACAAAAATGAAAGAGAAGCACTTAACAGAAGACACCACAGAAATACAAATAATCCTGAGCCAACTGTGAACAGCTCTATGCCAACAAAGTAGATAACCTTGCACACATGGACAAATTTCTAGAAAAAATAAAGTCCACCAAAACTGGAAGAATTGGAAAACCTGAACAGAACAACCATAAGCAAAGAAATTGAAGAGGCAATAAAAATCCCCAGAAAAATAAAAGCCCAGAACAAGATGGCTATTCTAATGAATTTCGTCAAAGCTTCAGAGATTTATTACCTATTCTCCTCAATCTCTTTCAAAATATTAAGGAACAGGGAACAATCTCAAATACTTCTTATGAAGCTAGTGTCACACTGATACCAAAGGCTGATAGATACATTACAAAGAAAGAAAATTACATACCAATATCTTTAATGAGCATAGATGCAAACATACTCAACAAAATATTAGCAAACCAAATTCAACAATGCCCAGTCCATCATGACCAAGCAGGATTTATCCCAGGCATGCAAGAATGGTACAACATATGTAAATCTATTTAAGTAATTCACCACATCAACAAGGGCAAGGAAAAAAGTCACATGGGTATATCAATGGATGCTGAGAAATATTTTGACAAGATCCAACACCCATTTTTAATAAAAAAATGCTGCATAAAATGGAGATATAAGGCATATACCTCCATATAATAAAGGTCATATATGAAAAACCCACAACCAACATCAAAGTTAATGATGAAAAATTAAAAGAATTTATTCTAAGGTCAGGAATAAGGCAAGGCTGTCCACTCTCACCACTGTGATTTAACATGATACTAGAAGTCTTAGTCAGAGTAATTAGGCAAGAAAAAGTAATAAAAGGGATCCAAACTGGAAAAGAGAAAGTAAAGCTATCATTATTTGCAGATGACATAATTATATATATTGAAAACCCTAAAAACTAAGTCAAAAACAACTAGAACCAATCAATGAATATAGCAAAATGAAAGGCTACAAAATCAATGCACAAAAATGTGTTGCATTCTTATATGCAATCACCATGCTAGAGGAAAATGAAATCAAGAAACCCACACCATCTAAAGTGGAAGTAAAAAGAATAAAATATCTTGGAATATATTTAACAAGGGAGGTAAAAAACCTGTGCAATGAAAACTACAAGTTCTTTTTAAAAGATATACAGAAGGATACAAAGAGATGGAAAGACTTTCCCTGCTCATGGTTGGGAAATATCAATGTCATTAAAATTATTATCTTACCTAAAGCATATATACAGGTTTTATGCAATCCCCATTAAAATTCCATGGCTTATTTCCAGGAAATACAAGAAAATATCTTATTTTTTTATGAAACGAAGACATCAAATAGTCAATGCAGTTAGGAGAAGACACAAATGAATCTGGAAGGATTACACCTCCAGAATTTGAACTATACTACAAAGTGATAGTGATCAAAAGAATATGATACTAGATTAATAGCAGAAACACAGACCAGTGGATTAGAACTGAATCACCAGCAACTGAGCCACTTACATAGAGTCAGATAACCTATGACAAAGGAGCTAAAATCATACGATGGAGAAAAGCAAGTCTCTTTAATCAAAGGTGTTAGGATAAATTGACAGCCACATGCAAAAAGATAGACTGAAGCTAGACCCTTACACCATTCACAAAAATTAACTCAAAAGACTAGAGTCTTGGATATAAGATTGGAAAACATAAAATTCTTGGAAGACAACTTAGGAAAGACATTCCATGACATTAGCCTCAGAGAGGTCTTTGGAGACTAAACTCTAGTTAGTATGAAGGGAAACAGAAAGAAAGGTAAACAGCAGGTTACTATGTCAAGCTAAAAAAGCGTCTTCACAGTGAAAGAAAACACTACCAAAACAAAAAGACAGCCTACTAAATGGGAGAAGATATTTACATTTCTACTAATTTGGAGAAGATATTTATATTCATGACAAGGGCTTGATATCTAAAATATATAAATAGCTCATAAAAATCAATAACAGAAAAAAAAACAGGAAATCCAATCTAAAAATGGGAAAAGGAATTGAAAATATAATTTTTCTGAGATGGATATATGATTATCAGACATATGAAAAGATAGTCCTTCTTGGTGACTATCGGGGAAATGCAAATCAAAACAACAATTAGATATCACCTTACACCTGAGAGATCAGAGACTGGCTATTATCTAAAAGACTGGAAACAACAAATGTTGGAGAGGATGTGAAGCAAAGGGAGTTCTTTTGCATTATTGGTGGGAGTGCAAATTGGTGCAGCCCCTCTGGAAAACAACATGAAGATTCCTCAAAAAATTGAATATGTAAATCCCACGTGATCCTGCCATCCCATTTCTGGATGCTTACCCCAAAGGTAAGAAACACTAATTAAGAGAGGTTAATACACCCTCATATTTATTGCAGCCCTACTCAGAATTGCTAAGAGCTAGAACTATCTAAGTGCCTAATCTCAAGTGAATGAATAAAGAAGATGTGGTTCATATTCACAATGGAATATTACCCAACCTTTAGAAGCAATGTAATCCTGTCATTTGATTCAATGTGGATGGATCTAGAGGTGCTAGGCTAGGTGCAATAACCTGAAAGAAGAAACATAGATACCAGATTGCCTCACTCATAGGTGGAATGTGAATAGACAAAACAAAGAAACAAATGAAATAAACACAACCCTTGGACAATTGAAGAGGACTGGGGTTACCAACAGGGAATGGGACAGATGGTGCAGCAAGTGGTGGCAGAGTCCCCTGGACAACGGTGAAAAATTCTTGGTGACTTTGTGGAAGGCAGGATTTGTTGACATACATATAAGCTTATTTTAATGTTTAAAATCAAATTTACTGCAATAAAAAGAAAAATAATAGCATGAAGAAATTTTATGGGAATTATCTTGCTCCATTAGGACAGGTTGCATAAGAATAAAGGAAGTGATGAGAGGGATAATGAAGCAGAAATTATATTTAAATGAATAATAGCTAAGAACTTCCATCATGTATAAGAAACAACACACATTTCATGAGTTTAGCAGAAAACCTCATCATCTATATGAAAAGTGACCTATACCAATCAAATGGCAGCAAAATTGTCAAGTGTTATAAATAAAGTATATTAAAAGCTATCAGGAAAATAAAATTATGCAAACTATAAAGATATCCACATAAAGCTATCATCAGTTTACTCGATCAAATATTAAAATGCTAGAAAAGAGTTGAAAGACATATTCAAAATGTTCAAAGATAAAATTACCATACAAGTATACTCTGTTCAACAGTAATCCTTCAGATATGAAAGAGATATAGTCTTTCTTAGAAAAAAATTGAGCTTACCACCACTTATCCCTCTTTAAAGAAATGTTGAAAAGAGCTCTTTTATATGAAATGAAAAATTGAGGTACATAAAAATTTGAACAAAATGGTAAATAGAAATACAGATGGAAGTTTATATTAGCACATGATATTACGTATTATTTAACCATCAAAGTTAAAGGGAATGAAGAATTAGAAACAGCTATGGATGTTTTTATTTTAGCATCACACTCACAATTTATAAAGCGATAATTAGTGACAACAAAAGTATTAAATTAAAGGATGCAAAGTATTGAAACTGTGCGCTAAATGAAGAAAAGTCAACATCAGCAGAAAAATCAATATTTGAGATGTGACATAATCCATGCAGACCACATACAACTGAAAAATAAAAATCTGAAGTGAAGATACAAAGCATAAATAAAGAGAAAAGTATCATAGACTTCTACTTAAATAGAATGGGAGACAAAAGGAAAAATGAGACATATAGAAGTGGAGTTCCACCAAGATGGTGGACTGTTAAGATTGCAATCTCCCTTCCTATGAACAACTAAGAAAACATATTTGACAATCTGTGAAAAGGAACAGGACCTTCATCTCCATAGAGCGAGAGAAGATACACCTCCATTAAAAGTAAGAGAGGCCAATATTTCTCAATGCCACATATCACTTTTCCAAGAATATGAACCATGGAAAGAGTTGGATAAAAGTAACACACCCCAAGAATTAACAGATTTTCTCTGGCAATGAGTATCCTGGAGCTGGCTTGCAGTTACTGAACTTGGGGACCTTGGTGTGGGGCGGAAAGAGTATTAGCACTCCAGTAAATGAAGGAAGGATCAGATGCCAAAAGAAGCCAGTGTGGTGGTGGGGGCGGGGCACAATTAGGGAAAGATCCTGGAGGGAAGGACCTGTCTTACTCTCTTTAGCACACTGGTGCTCTGCTGTTGGGTTTTTTTGAAATCCCACTCCCAAGCCTAAGAGAGTGGTTATTAGTCCCTACTGGGACTTCAGTTTCTCTGGTGGACTGAGATACTTTCAGAAAGGAGGATCTAACAAGAGCTATCATCTATCTCCATTCTATGGGCAATTTTTGAACATTGGCTTGCTTCTTGACAGCGGGCACACAACTCTTGGGTCTCTTTTTGTGGACTTTATTGTTCATACCTGTTATTCTTGGAAAAACCTCTGAATTTCTATGCCAAATTCAACCCTATAGGCTGGAGTCTCAGGCCTCAACAAAAGGCTCAATTTAGAACTTCAACAAATAAGATCAGTGTTAATGTCACACAACTAAAAAAAAGCAGTGTTCAAACCAAGAAACAAGAATAACTGTGCAGTTCAGCACCCTAAAACAAGGCCTATACATCAAAGAAACATAAAACAGTAATAAACACAGAATGTTAAACATATCAAAGATACAGAGAAATATAAACAAGAATATGGATCTAAACAAAATCCAGGGAAAAATCTGAATGAAACAAACTTAAGCAAACTAGCTAATAAAGACTTTAAACCAAGAGTGATAGTTACATTATCTGATATCAGGAAAATAATGAAAAACAAAAAGATAATTTAAACAAAGAAAGAAGATGTAAGGCAGCACAAAACGGAAATCAAGAAGTGGAAGAATAAAATAGCTGAATCAATGGACAAAATAGAGAGGTGCAGCAGTAGACTGGAATAGACTCCAATAGAATCTGTGAGGTAGAAGATAGGACAGTGGAATGCACTCAAGCAGACCAGCAAAAAACAAGAAGAATAAAAAGAAATGAGAAAGCATACAAGACTTAGGAGAGAATTTCAAGTGGAGCAGTAGTCAAATCATAGGATTCCAGAAAAAGAAAGAAAGAAAAAAGTGACAGAAACTGTATTTTAAGAAATAATAGGTGAAAAGTAACCTAACACAAGGAAGTAGACCTTGAGACTCAGGAAGCACAAAGAATTACTAGCAAAAGAAAAACAAAAATATCTACATGAAGACAAGGTAAAGAAAGAGTCTTAAAAACAATTAGAGAATAATGAGTTACATAAAAATGAGCCCGTATAAGACAATAAGTGGATTTGTCAGCTGAAACTTTAGAGGCCAGAAGGAAAAGGTATGATATATTCAGAATATTGCTAGAAAAGAAAACCAAGGACACTCTACCTTGCTAGATTAACACTTAGATTTGAAAGGCTAATTAAAAGCTTGTCAGGTTATCAATAGATAAAGGAATTCATTACCAAGACACAAGCTTTACAAAAACTACTAACATAAGTTCTCTAAAATGTAAAGAAACCCCACTTAAAAGCATCAAGATATTAAATATAAGATGTGGGGTGGAAGAAAAGATAGTAAATATTTGAATGCTTAGAATGAATTCGACTAAAATGCCTTCAAGTAAAAACAGAATATAAACATCATAACACTTATATAAATTGAAAAGCAACCTCAAAACATCTCCAAAGGTTAAAAAAATGAGAAAAAAGAGCAATTCAATAATAACATAAATGCTTACAAATTATCAGAGAAGAGGTAGAGAAGAACAAAAATACTTCCGTGGCAAGACTCAGAAAACGATGAACAAATTGAAAATAAAGAGTTGCATACCAATAATTTCCCTAACTGTCAACAGATTAAACTCACCAATCAAGAGGAAGAGCACTAAATTGATTATATACATAGCCCTTTCTATGGGGATGATTTTGCCCTGATACCAAAAGTTGATAAAGACATCGCCATTAAAGAAAATTATAGACAAAGAAAAAAGATGCAAAAATTATTAATAAAATATTAGCAAAACAAATTCAACAATATATCCAAAGAATCATCCATCGTGTCCAAGTGGTATATATCTTGTGGATATAAGACTGGTTCAATATATTTAAATATATTTAAATTTATTTTATGGAATAAAACTTCAGAAAGAACAAATAGAAAAAGCTATAAACATTATCAATCAACACATAAATCTTTTGATAAGATCTAATAACCATTTGTGATTAAAAAAACAACCCTGCCTAAAATTGGGATAGAAGTACATATAATAAAAGCCATATATGAGAAAGCCATAGCCAACATCATATTCAATGGTGAGTAACTGAGTGTGTTTTTTCTAAGATCAGGAACAAGATAAGTATGCCCTCTCTCACCACTGCCATTTAACATCATACTAGAAGTGTTAGCCAGAGTAAATTAAACAAGAAGAAAGAAAAGGAATCCAAATAGGAAATAAGGATGTAAAATAATTACTATTTGCAGATAACATGATAATATTTGTATAAAACCCTTTAAATTCCTAAAAAAGTAATAGAATTCATCGATGTGTACAGTAAAATAGCAGACTACAAAATAAATTCATAAAAATCCAATGCATTTCTATACTCAAATAATAGGATAGAAGACAATGAAATCAAGAAAATTATTCCTTTTACAATAGAAACAAAAAAATCAAATGCCTTGGCATATACTTAACAGCAAATAAAGGACCTTTACAATGAAACCTACAAGTCTTTATTAAAAGAAATAGACATTGCCACCAGTAGATGAAAAAATATCCATGTTCATGGCTGGAAAGAGTCAACATTTTTTAAATGCTCATTTATCAAAAGAAATATAAATGTGTATTGCAATCCCCATCAAAATACCACTGACATGTTTCAAGAAAAGAGGACAACTTTTAATATATTTATGAAATAGTAAGAGAAACTGAATAGTCAAAACAATCATGAGAAAAAGAATAAAACTAAGGTATCACACTCCTAAATATTGAGCTATATTATGAAATGATAGTCATAAAATATATATGGTATTGGAATAATAGAGGAGACACAGATCAGCAAGTAAACCTGGGCACCAGAAATAGACTCATTATATATGTTTGCTTAATTTATAACAAAGGAGTGAAGAGTCTATGATGGGAGAAAGGCAAGTTTTTTTCAACAAAAGATGTTCTCAAACTGGGACAGACATATACAAAGGAATGAAGCTAGACTACTCTCTAACACCATATCCAAAAATTAATTCAAAATGGATTAGAGACTTAGATTTAAGTCCAGAAACCATAAAATACTTAGAAGACAATAAAGGAAATGCGTTACATGACATCAGCCTTAGGACTTCGGGGATTCAGCTTCACTCTCACAAAAAGCAATAACACAAATACTCAAATGGAACTACATCAAACTAATAAGCTTCTTCACAATGAATTAAATCATCACCAAAGCAAAAGGACAATCTACTGATTGAGAAAATATATTTGTATTTCATATAGCTGACAATGCTTAAATATGCAAAAAATCAAGACAGTCCTACCTTAGCTCTAGTTTCCAGCAATGAGACTTCCTCTTCTGGTCCCATACAGGTATGAAGCTCCTTTAGTTTCCATCATCTCAAGCAGTGCTTCCTACTATTTTCTGACATCTTGGTATACTTTGAAAACAACAGTATTTGAGCTTCCGCCCCAGTCTTTTGCTTGCGTAGTGCCAACAGATGAGTCCAATCAGGTTCTGTATCTTGGTACTGGTCTTCGTCACCATTGTCATTGGCAACAGTCTGTCCTGGTTTGAGGACAGAGGGAGTAGACGTCACTCTCGGTTACTCTTCTGCCTACATGACCCTTGACATCAAATTTGGAATACTCATTAAGGGAGTTATTCAGTTTCAGAGGGTACTGCTCCAGGCATACAGACAATATTGTTTTTCTTTGAGGGACTTTTTTTTAAAACAATGGCTTTAAACTTCTGTCTGATTGCATAGAATTTCTTTTTTGCCATTGAATATTTTTTTGCATTTGATGTGGTTTTGTCTCTCTTTTTGGAATCATTCTAATCTTTGATTTGTATTTGAGCATCTTCTAATACCAAAGTCCCAATTTGTGGTAATATTGACTAGGCCTTCATATATTCCTGAGTCACACCATTGCTTCCCTGAATTTCTGACTCACTGTCACCAGAAACTAAAGGAGTATGAAATTTTTCTAGGTCAACATCATGATCAATGAGCACCATCTCACACATTCTCGTGTCATAACTGGTCCATGTGACTGTAGAATGAGCTAGAATGGGAGATGTATTGTCCATGAAGCCCATCCTTTGTGGGGGCAATATCCTTAAAAGACTTTTTTCTTTTCATATTGTTTCACAGATTCACCTACCAGAAATAACTAAACAGGAAGGAGTCACTGGCTGGGGATGTACTCCACAAGCCTATAAAGACTCTTTAGAAGAACAGAAACTTTAAAAATTTAATAGCTACTTATGAGAAGTAAAATATACTTTTTGGCACTCCCTGGTGGAGCAGCAGCAGTTAGGTCAATCACCTCTGAAAAAGTAAGTCACATATCTTTGCATTCGAGTCCCAGCCAGGTGGGAGGCTACCAGTGTGAATAGCTAAATAAAAATGAAGTTGCTTCCTCCTCCTCTCTCTTCCTGCCTACATGCTTATTCACCTTCATTCCTGGCTTCACCATTCCTTTAAAAATAAATACACTTCTTTCCAAAATTGATTAAAAGATACAAAAACAGATATTATATAATGATAAAGGAGTCAATCAATGAGGAAGACATAACCCTGATTAATATACATGTAGCAAACATAGGAGTACCAAAATATACAAAGCAAATACCATCGGCAAAATAATAATTGTATACACTTCACTTAGATCAATGGATAGATGACACAGGCAGAATATCAACTAAGAAAAAATGGCTTTGAACATTAAACAAGATGCTATATATATTCATATATATACACATATATGTGTATATATGCAGAACATTTCATATGCAAACAGAATAATATTGTTCGTATATTATTTTCATTATATAGAAAATATGTCTTTTTTTTTTTTGACTAGGATTTTTATCCTGAATGGGTGCTTATTCTTGTCAAATATTTTATCTGCATCTATTGAGATGGTCATATTATTTTTGATTTTTACATTGCTGATGTGGTATATCATGTTGGTTATTTTGCACATGTTTAAACATCCTTGCATCCCTGGAATAAATCCCACTTGATTGGGATGTATAACTTTTTTGATGTACTGCTGAATTCTACTTGTCAGGAATTTGTTGAGGATTTTTACATTTATATTAATCAGTGATATCGGTCTGTGGTTTTCTTTTATAGTGTTGTCTTTGTCTAATTTTTGTAACAGAGGAAAAGTATCTGAATAGACAAATTCCAAATAAGAAAATGTAAATATTAATAATAATATCTTAGGAATAACAAATCAAGAACTATGTATGTCTTCACTAATTATTTTACCAGATTTTAGAGAAGATCTAATACCTGTCCTTTTCAAACTATTCCAAAAAGTTTAAGTTAAGAGAATATATCTAAACACATTGTATGAATCCTACATTACCGTGATGCCAAAAACAGACAATAAAATTATAAAAATTTATAGAAAAATATCTCTGAAGAATATGGATCCTAGATGTTAAATAAAATATTACCAAATAAAGTTACACAATGCATTAAAAAGAGTCACACAGCATGATCAAGTGTAATTTAGTCACTTAATCTGGATGTCTTGATGTGTGAAAATTAATTAAACTGGTACACCAAAACAATATAGGGATGGATAAAAATGCTAATCTCTCAATAGATGTAGAAAACAATGACAGGATTCAACATTCAGTAATAAAATCTCAATAAATCAGAAATGGCAGGACATATTTCAACATAAGGTTTACAATGACAATCTAAGATAAAGCATACTCAAAGCTGAAAACTGAAAACTTTTCCTTTAAGATCATTAACAAGACAAAGATGGCCACTTTCACCACTATTAGTCAACAAAGTATTGGGAATCCTAGATAGAGTAATAGACTAGAAAATAAAATAAAATGAAGCTTATATTGTATAAGAAGATGTAAAATAATCACTATTTTCAGATGACATGAATGCAACAAGGTGGCAGGATATAAAATTAATATGTATTTCCTTTGTATTTATATAAGTAAAGAAGCAAATAGAGGAGCATTCTGCACTCACTGATTGGAAGAATTAATATTGTTAAAGTGGTTATTTTACGACCTCTATCAAAATTGTGATGTCACTTTTAACAAATAGAAATTTATATGGAAGCACCATACTAAAGTTTGCATGGAACAATGAATAGTAAAAGCAACCCTGAGGGAGTAAATATGAAGGTAGAAGACTTCCCAAATGTATATTATGCTGCAAAGTTATAGCCATATAACTTTGGTATCGGGATAGAAACACACAAAATATAGAACGAGATTAATATCCTAGAAAATATCTACACATATATGGACAATTTATGGCAAAGAATTCAAGATAAGTCATGAAAGCTACATCTCTTTCTTAAATGGTATTAAAAATACTGTACAGACACATGCAAATAAATAGAACTATACTACTAAAGGCATACACAGAGATAATCCAACACAAAATGCAAATTCGGATGCAAGACCAGAAACCATACAATACAGACGAAACATAGAAGACAAGTCCCGTGGCATAGGATTAAAGACGTTTTCTTGAACTTTTTCACACAGGAAGGGAAACCAAAGCAAAAATAAAATGAAACTACCACAAACTACAAAGCTTTGCATCATGAAAAAATGATGGTCAATTGAAAGGAAATATACTTAATAAGATAAGATATTTTCAAATATCTCGCAAGGACTTAATATCCAAAGGACACAAGCAACTCATACAGCTAACAAAATAAATAAATAAATGAAAACAAAATACAGCTCAAAAGGCTTGAACATAGCATCTAAATAGGCATTTCATTGAAGAAGGCATACAAATAGCTTTGGGACACTTAAAAATATTCTTTATTTCTTGTAATCAGGAAAATGCAAACCAAAACCACAATGAGTTTACATCTCATATCTACTATAATGAATACTACCAAAAAATAAACAGCAAGAAAAGGTAAGTGTTGGTTTGCATATGGAGAGATAATCTGCATATACTGCTGATGGTAATGTAAATTGGTGTAGATACTATGTAAAAACCACATGAAGCTTCTTAAGATACATGTATCAAATGATTCAGCATTTCCATGTCTGCTTACTTATTCAAAGAATATAAAAACACTAATTTGAAAAGAAGTGTGCACTCCTATCTTCATTGCCACACTATTCATAGTAGTTAAGCTAGGGAAACAACCTAAGTGCTAATCAGCAGATATAAAAATAAATACTGTTCAGTTATTTAAAAAACAGGAAACCTTGCCATTTGCAACAACACATACGAACCTAGAGTGAATTTATTCAGATAAAGACTGATCACATATGATTTCATTCATTGTTTCACTATAAAGAAATGAAAATAAAGAACAAAACAAAAATAGATTATGAATAAAATTTTGTGGTTAGCAGAGAGAAAGTGGATGTGTTTGATTAACTTGGGAAAAAAGGCTGAATTGGATGTTGTAGGATGGAAATTAGACTTTTGTTATGGATCACAGTGTAGTATACAAATAAATTGAATTATAATATTTCATAACTGAAACCTATAGAATGTTATAAACCAGTTACCTCAGAAATTTTTAAATATGAAATAATCAGAATCATTATTTAACTATTAAAAACAAAATCTCTCAAAAATAGTAATCCCCAGGCTAAAATTATTTAACTGAGTAAATTAACAAACATTTCAGAAAAAGCACTAATTTTACACAATTGCTTGAAGAAGATAGATGAGGAAGAAATACTAAATCATTTTATGAGGTTAAATTTATCTTTATAGAAAAATAGGACATAAATTGTACAAATGAAAAAGGGAAGTAAAGCATAAAGGAAAGAAAGAAGATCAATATCTCTTCCATATTAAGATGTAAATATTTATAAAATATTCAGGTATTCTATCCAATTATGCATAAAAAGAGTTATATCTCATGTTCCATCAGGATTTATTTCAAGTATTCAAAGTTGATTCAGCATTTGAAAATCAATCATTGTAATCTAGCATATAAATACTGCTTTCCATATTGGCTACACCAATTTATATCCCCACAAAAATTATACAAAGATTACCTTTCTTCACAACCTCTCCAAAACAGATTTTTAATTTTATTTTGAAAAATAACCATTTTCACAGGTGCCAGGTGATATCTCATTAATATTTTGTTTTTTTGCTTTAAAGATAATAGAATTATTTGCACATTTCTGTTGGCCATTTATATGTCTTCTTTTGAGAAGTGTCTGTTCCTATTTATCCTTTGCCTAATTTTAATTGATTTGTTGTTGTGTTCAAGATTCACAAAAGATAGTGGAACATAGTGGTTAATAGTGCAGTGGTTAAAAGTGAATATGTAGAAAATTGGTTCGATCTTTATGGAAAGCAGTATGGAGATTCCTCAAAAAATTAATGTGAATTCCATAGGATGTCATTATCCCACCTCTGGCTATTTACCCCACAAAAGGAAAGGAATAATTTGAAGAGGTTAAATGGCCTCATGTTTACTGCATCATTATTTACAATAGCCAAGAGCTGGAAAAAACTTAAGTGGCCATTGGCAAATGAGTAGAAAAAGAAGATACCATCAATTTTCATAATGGAATACAACGGTATTCCAATACAATGGTATGAAAGATGAAATCCTATAATTTGCAACAATATGGTTGAATTTTGAGTCAATTATGCTTAGTCAAATGACAGAGAAAGATAGACACTACATTGCTTCACTTAGAAGCCACACAAATTAAATCAAACAAATAAGACAAAAATTAGTGATTTCCAGAAAGGAAAATGCAATGGGGTTGGTAAATTGGACAAAGGGGGTCAGCTATAAGGTGAAGGATAGTATTGTCATGCAAAATATAGTATGTACAGATGTTGATTTATAATGATGCAGGTATTGTATCTATATAATGTTATTTTACTTAAATTAGTATTAAATATATGATCCAAAATATTTTCACTCTTCCACATATTAACTTTGTAACATTGAGCTAATTGTACATTTTTTATACTTTTTTTAGTAGCACTGACGACCATACCATTCTGCTTTATAACATGGTTTCCTCACCTAATAATGAAGGTAATAACATTTATAAGCTTATTTTGTGGATTTAATAAGAGTTATAGCAGGTAGTTATGGGACATTAAAATTATTAAACTTATTGCTCAGATTTTCTGGACAGTTTCATCATTCTTCTTAAGCAGTTGACTCTTCAATCTATTAACTCAAGTGAATAATGATCATGTTTTTCTTCCTTCCAAGATTTCACTGTAGAAAACAATATTTCCTTCTAGATCTCAGAATGAATATTATTGCACTCTATATTCTGAGAAAAGAAACCTGAAAAACATTTTGTACAAGTAAATTATAAAATTACTTTTCTATGAGAAAACAGAGTTTTCCCTCTTTATAATAACAAATGAGAAAGAGGAAAAACAATGAGACCTTATTATAATGCTGCTTACTGAGAGGGTGGAAGAACTGCCTAAAGCCTCATTATGCTATGTTAGATTTTAGCTACTAAGAGTTGCTATTCTTAAAAATAATTTGGTTTAAAGTGGGAGCTGCTACATTCTAATTGTAAGAAAGCAAGAGTAGTACATAAATATTAACATATTTCAGTATTCATATACCTCTGTTATTTCCCAAGCCTAATATGTTCATCCCACAAAAATCTCCTAGTGAACTAATTTATTGAACTCTTAGCTATGAGTACTCAAAAGGTCCCTCTCTAGCCAATATTAAGCTGAAATTAAGAGATAAAGAGCATGCTAATTATTAATTTAAACCTTTGGCTTGATAAGAAAATGGACTAAATCACACAAAAATAAACTTTTACTTTGTAAACTCAAACTACTAATTTCAAGCGGGGAGGGAAGAAGAGGGCTGGAAATACTGGGTAGAAAGGTGAAGAAAAGACTGGACTGGTGTTTGAAATCTTAATGTATTCGATGCAAATGTTGAATTGCAATGATGCACATTTTAAACATGTTGTCATACAATATTCCTTAACTGAATTATATCAAAAAATATAATAAATTAATAAACAAACCTCTAGTTTGCAAAGCTTGAAATAATCTTTCTTGCCTCCTTCCCTCTTGACCACCCTTCCTCCCTCCCTCTGCCTCTTCTTTCTCCCCAATTCTACTGATAATATTAAATACGTATATAAATGACCACTCCAAAATTTCTCCCTAATAGTTCACCCTTGTGTCTCAGGTTGGTAATATGCAATCCGTGTAAAAGCCTGAGGACATGGGTTTGAGACAGAATGTTGGGAAGGTTTTTGGGGACTGAACTTCAGAATCAGGAGAAACAAAAACAAAAATTAAAAAATTGAGAATACGTTTAACTAAAAAAACTTTCACAGATAAAGAAGGCATTGCCAAACCAAAAAGACTATATACTAACTGGGAGAAGATATTTACATTCAATATTTATGACAAGGGATTAAAATCTGAAATAAACAAATAATAAATAAATTAACAAACAATGGCATCCAATCAAAAAATGGGAAGAGGATTTGGAGAGACATTTTTCTAAAGAGGATATACACCAACAGTCATATGAAAAGAAGTTTCTACTCATTGGCTATCAGGGGAGTGCAAACCAAAACAACAATGAGATATCACCTTATACCTGAGAGATTGGATATTATCCAAAAGACTGGAAACAAAAAAAAATGTTGGTGAAGATATGGAGAAAAGTGTGCACTTTACACTGCTGGTGGGAGTGCAAATTGGTGCAAGCCCTATGGAAAACAGTAAGAAGAATCTCAAAAAGTTAAATAATGAAATCACATATGATCCTTCTTTGCCCCTTCTGGGTATACACCCAAAATGCAAAACATACTGATTCATTGTTTTATGCACCCCCATGTTTATTGCAGTCTTATTCTCAATAGCTAAGAACTGGAAACTCCCTAAGTGCCCAATATCAGATGAATGAATAAAGATGTTGTATATATACACAAGGGATTATTACACAGCCCTTAGTAGAAATGAAACCCAGTCATCTGAATCAACATTGATGGATATAGAGGGGATTATGAGAAGTGAAATAAGTCAAAAAAAGAACGATGCATAAAAGATGATCTCAGTCATATGTGGAATATGAGCAGACAAAACAAAGAATAGACTGAAAAAAACCACTCCTTGGATATTTGTAATAGAACTGAGGCTACCAATAGTGAATGGGATGGGGTGGGGGAAAGTGATGGTGGAGCTCATTGGACAATGGTGAAGAGCACTTGGTGATTTGATGGAAGACAGGTTGCATTAACATAAAGCTGAGGAAAGGGAAAACCGCACATATGGGGAACCTATTTGTATGACTTTATTTTAATTTATAAAATAAAGTTACTGCAATAAAACACCGAAATAGTTTTTAAAAAAGAAAGAAAAAGTATTGCAGTCCTTGTGGCTGCAGTATGGAGGTTCAACATCTTATCAACCCAGGAACTTCAGCGTTCTGTTCACTTTCCAATGCTCTTCCCTCAATGTATTTCCTTCACCCAGTTCTTTCTCAGTCCACTGTGGTACTACTGGGATAGATGTGGCCTAAGAGAATTTTTTAACTTGTTTCTCATTCTCTTTAATTCTCTTCACAAGACACAACCATTCTGACATTGTCCCTGTTTCTCATTCTACTTTGTGTGTTTTTATACACATATGTGCTCACATAAACCCTAAGTAGTCTCTCCTTGATTTTGCCTCATTTACAATCTTTGTAATAAATCACTGATCAAGTGAAAAAATTCATATGTTGAAATTCTACCCCCAGATGTGATAGTATTTGGAGATAGGGGTCTCTGGGAGGTGATTAGGTGATGAGGATGATCAATGAATAAGATTAATTCCCTTATAAAAGAGATCCCAAAGAACTCTCTTGCCCCTTGTACCATATGAATATGAGGATACAGGGAGCTGTCCCTCTATGAATTAGGAAGAGTGATCTCATCAGACAGAAAAAATAAGGAAGGGAAAAAATGTCTCTTTCAGGAAGCTTTTCCGTAGTCACTATTCCATCTTCAAAATCCTACCTATATATTCCACTTTAAAAATTAAGATAATCTTTTAATCTCTTTTGTTTATATAGCTATGTGCATTTTAGGATATTGAATTCACATCTCAATATGTGTGTATTTCACAGCATACTTGCCACCAGAATTCTAACACTGTTTACTACCACCTTGTTTCCTCCTTTCCCTCCTCCTTTGCATTCTCCTAGTAGTTAAGTTTTGCCTTATGAGAATCTTGATATTTTTTTCTGTTTCATTTCATTATGTTTTGCATATGAGTGAAACCATCCTGTAGTCCTTTTTATTTCTGATACATTTCACTCAACATGATCCTCTCCAGTTCCGTCCAGGCTGTTACATAGGGTATGCTGTCATATTTTTCAGCTGTGCAGAATTCTAATGCATATATATATATTTATATGCATATATATATCCACTTGATCATGGTGTATAATTTTTTAAGGTGCTGCTGAATTCGGTTTAATGGGATTTTGTTGAAGAGTTTTTATCAGTGATATTGTTCTGTAATATTCTATTTTGGTGTTCTCTTTGTCTAATTTTTGTGAACAGGCCTATGTTAGCACATATGATGTATTTTAGAAATTTTCCTGCTGCAATTTTGTGGAACAATTTAAGGTGGATGACAGAATTCACTAGTTAAGCCATCTGGTCCAGAGCTCTTTTTGTTGGGGTACATAATTGATTTTCAATGTGATTGGTCTTTCAAGTTATTTTTGTCTTCCTGTTTTAGTTTTGGGAGATTTTGTAGGATTATAGATATATGTCCATATCTTAATAATTCATAAATTTATTGGCATATAGTGTCTTGTATTAATCTCTCACAATTCCTTCTTTTTCTAACATTTTTGTTTTATTTTCAACTTTTGGTTTCTGATCCTTATTATTCAAGTTCTCTTTTTTTCATATTTGTTATTCTAGTTAAGAATATATCAATTTTATTTATTATTTTTAAATTTTCTTAAAGGAATATTGCATTATAATATTAAATAGATTTAAGTTATACAACATGGAGAATCAACATCTGTGTATAATACCATAAGTTTTGGTTATTTTATTTTTTCCTTCACTATGCAATTAGTTAATAGCTTTTAAATACCTTTCACTCCATTTGACCCTTTTTTCTGCAACCAAGGATTGCTTTTTCATTCATTGAAATCTGTTTTTTATTTACTTCATTCTTTAAATTCTATTTTAATCTAGTTCCTTGTTTTACTTGATATCACTATACACAACATATTAGTGATAAAATATGAGTCTGTCTTTTGTCTTCTGGCTTATTTCACTAAGCATAATTCCCTTCATGTCCATTTATGGTTTCACAAATGACAGGACTCCATCTTTGTTGATAGGCAATTGGTATTCCATTGTGTGTATATATAATATCATATTTATCTGCTCATCTGTAAATGGGCCATCGAGTTGTTTCCAGCTACTGGCTGTTGTAAATAATGCTGCAATGAACATGGGAGTGCATAGGTCTCTGAAAATTACTAGTGTTTTTGGGGAAAGTACCCATAAAATAATAATTGAATCATACAAATTTTTCCTTCTTAATTATTAAAGAAATATCCATACTTTTTTCCATAATGACTGTACCATTTTGCATTCCCAACAACAGTTTATAAGAGTTCCATTTTCTCTAGTTCCCCTGAAACACGTGGTGTTTCCAGGTTTTTGGATAATAGTCATTCTCACAGGTATGAGCTGATATCTATTGTTGTTTTGATTTTTATTTCTCTAATGATGACAGAGGTAGAATATCTTTACATGTGCCTGTTGGGCATCTGCATATCTTCCTTAGAGAAGTGTCCATTTTTTTAAGATATGTGCCCATTTTTTAATTTGCTTGCTAAGGATTTTAGTTGAGTTTTATAAGTTCTTTAAATACTTTGGATATTAACTCTGTCAGATGTATGATTTACAAATACCATATCTCAATAAGAATAACTTTTTGTTTTGATGAAAGTTTCTTTTTCTACATAGAAGTTTCTTCATTTGATGCAATCCTATTTGTTTATTTTGGATTTTATTTCTCTTGCTATTGAAGTGGAGTTCCCAAAGACATCTATCAGTTCAACTTCCAGTAGTGTTTTCTTCTATGTACTTTTTTGATTTCAGGCCTTTAATCTGAGTCTTAAAGCCACTTTGACTAATATTTGTATACGGTGTTAGGTAGTGATTTACTTTTAACCTTATGCATGTGGCTGTCCAGTTTTCCCATCATCACCTATTAAAGAAACAGTCCTTGCCACATTGTAAGCCACTGGATCTTTTGTCAAAGATTGTTCACATATGTATGGGTTTATTACCAGGCTCTGTGTTCTATTTAATTGATCTGTATGTCTTTTTATTCTTATAAAATGCTAACATGGTTATTATTGTTTGTAATAGACTTCAAAGTCAAAGAGCATGCCACCTCCACTTAGGTTCTTTTTTCTCGATTGTTTTTATTTTCAGGGGTCTCTTGCAGTTCCATATAATTTAATGGATTTTTGTTCTACTTACACGAATAATGGCTGGGATTTTGACGGGGATAGCATTAAATCTGTATACTGCATAGGCAACATGACAATCTAAACTATGTTAATTCTTCCAAGCATCGAGCATGAAATATCTCTCCATTTCTTTGTGTCATCCTCCATTTTGTTAATCAGTGTTTTATAGTTTACAGATTATAGGTCTTTCAACTATTTGGTGAGGCTTATTCCAAGGTATTTCATTGTATTTGATAAAATCGTAAATGGTATTATTTTCCTAAGTTCTGTTTTTACAATTTCAATAGCTGCATATGGAAAAGCAGCTGATTTTTTAATGTTTATTATCCAGCCTGTCATTTCATTGCATTTTTTATTACTGGGAGTTTTTTTTACTTAAGTCTTTGGGGTTCTCTATATAATCATTTAATCTTCAGATAGTGTTATTTTCATTCCTTCCTTACCAATTTGGCTACATTTTGTATCTTTTTTTTCTTCTCTGATTGCACTGTCCAGGAATTTTAAAATTCTATTAAGTAGTGTTGTGGTAATGACATTCTTGTTTCGTTCTGATCTTTGAGGAAAAACTTTCAGTTTCTTTCTATTGAGTGTGACATTGACTGTGGGTTTGATATATATACAGGTAGCCTTTATAATATTCAAGTCCATTCTATCTATAACAAATTTGAGACTATTTTAATAAAAAATGGTTTTGAATCCTATCAAATGTTTTTTTTCTGCATCTATTATATGATCATGTGGCTTTGCCCTTTCTTTTGTTGATGTAGTGTGTCACAGGTATTAACATGGTTATGTTGAATCATTCTTGCACTCCTGAAATAATTTCTATTTAATTGTGGAGTATGATTCATTTAATGAGTTTTTTAATTCAATTTACTAGTATTTTCTTGTGCATTTTTTACAGCATTATTCATCAGGCACATGGGTCTTTAATTTTCTTATTTTGGTGATACCTGTATCTGTTTTTAGAAACAGGGTCTAGTTTGTATCATAAAGATTGAAAGTCTGCCTTCTTCTTTATCTTCTTTATTTTTTAAACATTTTGTGAAGGATTGGTATTAATTCTTCCTTTAACCTCTTGTAGAACTCACCAGTGAAACCATCTGGTGTGGATCTTTTTTCGGGGGGAAAATTTTAAATTACTCTTTCCATTTAATTGCTTGTGATGGAAATGGTCAGGATTTCTTGATTTAGTCTCAGAATGTTTTTCGTTTCCAATAATTTGTCCATTTCTGCTAAATTATCCAATTTATTATCATTTCTATGTGGATAGCATTTCTTATGATCTTATCTTTTTCCAGTATGTTTGTTCATATTGCTTCTCTTTCATTTTTGATTTTATGTTTTCTCTCCTCTTCTTTGTGTGTATGGTTATTGGCTTGTCTATTCTATTTAACTTCAAAAAACTAACTCTTGTATTCATTTATTTTGAAGTCTTTTTAATGTTTACTTCATTTGATTTTTTATGTGAATTTTAATATTTCCTTCTTTCTACTGGATTTTTAATTTTTTTCTTTTTTTCTATTTCATTTAGGTAAAGGTTTAAGGTTCTTATTTGTAATTCTTGTTGACTGATGTATGATTTTACTGCTATTAATTTCCCTCATCTCACTGCTTTTGTTGAATCCTACAAATTCTGATATGTTGTATCTTTATTTTCATCTGACTCCAGGTATTTTTCAATTTTACTTTTGATTTCCTCACTGACTCAACAGTTGCTGAATAACATGCTGTTTATTTTCCAATCATTTGCAATTTTTCCCTGCTTTCTCTTTTGGTTCAACTTTTGTTTGATGCCACTATATAGTAAAAATGCTAGATAGTATTTTAATCTTTATAAATGTATTGCTACTTGATTTGTGTCCCAACATATTGTCTATCCTTGAGAATGTTTCATGGTACTGTTCAAAAGAACATGCAGTCCTTTATTTTAGGGTGAAATACTCTATATTTATTAAGCTTATCTCTTTTAATACATTGTTTAAAGCTGTTGTTTATTTTGTTTGGATAATCTGTCTTACTTGAGTTGGGTGTTAAAGTCAAAGATTATTGAGTTGCTGTCAATGTCTACCTTTAGATATATTAATATTTGCTTGATATATTTGGATCCTTTTATTTGATACGTGTTTGTGTGTGTATGTGGTATGGTCCCTTTATCTTTATATAATGGCTATCTTTATCTTTCATTACTTTATTGCTAGAAGTCTAATTTATCTCAGATAAGTATAGCAGTTTGGACTTTTTTAGGAGGTTGGAGTACCTTTCTGTATCCCTTCAATTTAAGTCTATGTTTGTATCTAGATCTTAAGTGAGTTTCTTGGAAACAGGAGAGAGTTAGGCTTTCTTCCTTAATTCGTCTGGACACTCTGTGACTTTTAATTTGTGAATTTAGTCAATTTGCACTAACAGTGCTTACTGAAATTTGAGGATGTGTTACTGTTATTTTTTTAAAATGAAGTTTCAGGCAGGATGGAAAGTAAGTATGCAGGTATGCAGGTAAAGAGGAAGAAGAAACATCATTATTTCCTTTATTTTTTATTTAGTTGTTTACATTGACTTCACTCCCACCCCTACCCCACCACCCCCTGCCTAGAACTCTAACCCAGAGGTATGTGTCTTGCTCCATTGAAGGCATTTGATCTAACTGCTGTTCCAGCAGGGCACTTTTACTGCCATTTTAAATTTTGTTTTCTGATTTTATCTATTTATTACCTTTTTTAGTTTTTTTGTAATCTCCCATCTCTTTGATTAGGTTGAAAGCCTCTTTTAACATTTCTTTTAGTGTAGGTCTCCTGGCAGCAAATTCCTTCAGCTTTTATTATTTATGGAAAACCCTTACTTTAACCTCCAATCTGAGAGAGAGTTTTGCAGGATATAACATTCTTTGCTGGAAATTTTTATCTTGTAGTATTTTGAAAATATCATCCCATTCTCTGAAGGCCTGTCAAGTTTACGGTCATACTTTTATATTTTATTTGTTTCTGTCATCTTTAAAATTCTATCTTCATCTTGGCCTTTTGATAGTTGTTCAATTATATGCCTTGGTGTAGGTTTATTTTTAAGTAGCTGGGAGTTCTGTTAGCGTCATTGTTATTTCCTTCCCTATGTTTGACAAGAGCTCAGGAATAATTTATCTGAATGTGCTTTTTGCTCACCTATTTTTCTCTTCATCTTCTGGAATACACATTATTCTTTTGCCGTCTTTCCTAATGGAACTGGATAGTTCTCAGTGTATTTGTTAATTGTTTCGTATTTAATATTTGTCTCTTCTTCCACCTAGCCCCTCTCTGTATTTCTACCCTCCAGATCACTTTCTTCTGTTTAGTCAGTTCTGTTTCCATACCTTTCTTTGGCAATTTTGATCATGTTTATTGCATTCTACTGGAATGGTCCAGTTGATACCAGCAGAATCAAGTTCTCCCAGCCCAACCTGAAGACAACAACAGCTACTCTCTACTCCAGCCTATGCGTGTCTCTCCCCCTCAAGCAGTCATACTCCACTCCCTGGCACAACAAAAGAATCATACTATGGAAGGATGTAAGGGATAAATAAATAAAGCAAATCTTGTGTACCACTTACTAAAAAGATAAAAAAATAAACAGTTCATCAAGAAAGATTTGCCCAATGGGGAGAAAAACAGCTCAATATTCCTTGAAACCTCAGGGTATTGTGGCAACAGAAGAAGGTAACATGCCTTTAGAAGCCAATTTTGAAAACGCAAATGACTTTACTTTTTAATGAATAAAGAATTCAACGTTGCAACCATAAACACAAAGCTAAAAGAAAACTCAGAAGAGCAGTTCAACCAACTATAAGAGAGCTCAGCAAAACAAGTCAATGAGATCAAATAACAAAAAATGAAGGCAGAAAGTGAAGTTTTACAGAATAAGCACAGATTCAGGAGGTAAAGAATTTTGTTTAATTTTTTTCCAAAGGATTAGTTCTTGGTTTCATTGATATTTTAGATCATCTTTTTTATTTAATTACATTTAATTCTTCTCTAATTTTTATTATTTCCTTCTTTCTACTGATTTTTGCATTTGATTGTTCCTTCATTTTCAGTTCCTTCAAGTGCGTGTTTAGATATTTAATTTGGGCTCTCTCTTGCTTTTCGATGTGTATTTGTATGGCTATAATCTTTCCTCTCAGGACAGCTTTTACCACATACCACATTGCCACATCCCACATCTGGTTCTTCCATTTTCGTTTGTTTCCAGATAATTCTTAGTTTCACCAGTGACCTAACATTCAGAATCTTGTGGTTTAATCACATCTTTGTAGTTCTTCCAGTTTTGTTCTTTTTGTCACTTTCTAGCTTCACCTCCTTGTCAGAGATTTCATTCTTAAATTTATTGAGACTTGCTTTGTGTCCTAATATATGGCTTATCCTTGGGAATGCTCCATACACACTTGAGAAGAGTCTTTTTCTTGTTGCAATAGAACAATCTGTACATTTCTGTTAGGTTTATTTAGATTGTTTTTTGTTGTTGTTGAGTTTCTACCTGGATCATCTATATATTGATGGAGCTAAGATACTGACTTCCACTACTACTATTGTGTTACAGTCAATGACTCCCTTTAGTTCTGCAGGTATTTGTTTTATAAATTTAGACAGTTGCATATATGTCAATTTCAGTTACTTCTTCCTGGTGAATTACCCCTTTGACCATAATACAGTGTCCATCCTTGTTTTACTGTTATCACCATTCTCAGGAGGTTGATATCTTATTGTTTTCATCTTCCCTGTTCTAGAACTTCTTTCAAGATTTCTTGAAAAGCAACCTATTGATGGAACTATCCATTAACTTTTGCTTATCATTGGAGAACTTTATTTATTCATCATATTTGAATAAAAAATAGTCAGGATGTTTTGGGCTGGTAGTTTTTGTGATTTAGTATTTTGAATATGCCATTTCACTCTCACCTTTTCTATCAGCTTCTACTAAGATGTCTGTTGTGTTACTTTTTGTGACAGATATCAGTTCTCTTCTATTACTTCTTTAAATAATATTTCTTATCCTTTCTCCTCTTCTCGTGAGATACTCATTATCTTTTTGCTTTTTCTTCTAATATTTGTCATAATTCTTGTCTATTATTTAGTTTCTTCATTTTTCTCAATCTTGTTTATCTCTCATCTTCCACGAGTATCACTTCTGTTATCTTATCTTCAGTTTTTGAGATTCACTCCTCTTTCAGATTGTTTATGTTTATAGAGCTTTCCATGTCTTTTAACAATTGACTTTCTTTTTTTTTTTACTTGTATCATTTTGCTGGGATATTTTGCATAGTCTCAATCTCCCTGTTGATGTTCTTCTTTTGATCTTATATCCCTTTCTGGAGTCCTTTCAATTGCCTTTAAGTAGTGCTTACTGAGTCTCATTTAGTTTTTTATAAGTAATATTTTGAGTTTCTTATCTGTTGTTTTATACCTATCAGTGTCAAAAGATTTCTTCTCTGCTGTTCTCCTGGCATCTTTTTTTCTCTTTGTGCCATGCAGGTTTTTTCTTAGGGTATTTAGAGTGTGGCATGGCTCTCTTCACTGATAGGTATTTAAAAGTGTGACTTTCTTTTTATTCTGATCCTTCTCAGTGGTTTTGGTCAAGTCCCTGCATTTTCCTTAGTGGCTCTTAAAACTGTTGGAGATTTTCATGGTAGGTGATGGGGTTAAGGGCAAGTCTTCTCTCTCACTAGTTCACCTGGTTGTTAAGAATGAATCTCAAAGAACTGCAGTGGCCTACCTACTTAGCTGGGCTAGGGGTGTTATTGCATGGGTCCTTTATCCTTGCAGTTCACCCGGTTGTTGATTTTGGGTCAAGGCATTGCTTAGGCCGCCTGTTTGTTTTGATGGGAGGTGGTGATTGTCTATTTTACTTTATTCATCCATTATTTTGTGATATTCTAGGGTTACTTTTTGATAGAGACAATGTCCTAAAATTTAAAATATATTCTTTCTAAAATAAATTAGAAATGGCCAAATATGGACTAAAGTAATACAAACTTTTACATAATGCATTTCTTATATTTTATTTATACTTCTTATACAAACTAATATCTTTATTTTGTTATTACTTTTGTTTATATTGCTATATAATTTTAAATATATTGAATTCACATCTTAATCTGAGTACACATAACACCTAACATGCCCCCACGAGAATTGTAGTGTCCATCACCAACACTATATTTACTCCTTATTCCCTGATTCTCTACCTGCATACCGCCCCTCTAGTAACTACAGTTTTGTGTTCTGTGAATCTTGCTTTGCTTTGTCATTTTTGTTTCCTTCTTTATATTTTACATGAGTTAAACAATCTCGTATTTGTGTTTTTTCTTTCTTATTTTTTAAAGGAAATGTGCAGGCAAGAATGTAGGTGAGCATAAAGGCAGGAAGAGAGTGGAGGAAGAAAATTTTATTTTATTTATTTAGCTGTTCATCATCTTGATTATTCCTTCTGGCTCTGGGTTATGAACCCAGTTCGTAGGATGTACATGACCTATTTCCAGTGGATTTAACCACTTAGCCACCAAAAATACCTATCTTTTCACAACAGAAGCCATTGGAATTCTTTTAAAATGCAATGTACCTTGGGCATAGTGAGAACTCCATATAGTTTCTATCTTTATTTTTACAAATCAGCTTTCATTGTTTTTTTTTTTTATTGATAGGCATCAAACATTTCTTTGGTGACGATTGTGTTGATATGCATTATAGGATACGTGATGTGTATTGTAGTTTTGCTTCATTTTGGACGATTATCCTTGTTTATGGTTTGTTCTGTCTTAACCAAATAGTTGTTTCTTTTTCTTATGTTCTGTAATAAGATGTCCAGAAACAAGCATTTTAGGAAACTTGAGGCAGAAATGTGATTTAAAAAAAAAACCGCTTTCTAATGATCAATTGGACACCATAAGAACTTAAAGATAGATTCTATTCTTTTGATCAAGAGGTGACTGCTGAATCATTAGTCACTGCATTTGTTTTGTCTCAATCAAAATGGTAAAGCAAAGAAGATGGATACAGCTTATAATTAGGAAAGCACAATTAAAATGTTGCCTTGACATATTTAATGATGTTCAAAAGAAAGAGTTGATCATTGAGTCCAATTCTAATTTATATGACATCAAGGATTCTGATAGTAATGATGGAGGAAGCATAAATTTTGGAGAAGTGAACAGTAGAATATTCCACAAATATTTAATTGTAACCAAATTAAAGGTATAACTTTTTTTCTTAGATAAGCGTGATGTTGTTTGATATTCATCTTAAGTGTTAGGCATTATATAAAATATTTGGGTATATTGGAAACTGATAAAATAACATAAGCAACAGTCTATGGACATTTATCCATTAAATAACAAAATTCATATTTGAGATTTGATTTTCAAACTCTAAAGCATTTGTTATTAGATACAAATTGTATTTTTACTTTACTTTGTTATTTTAGTATAAGGAAAATGAGAGTGAAAGAGATTTTAAAAAGTTGAATTGTAAAAAAATGATAATTAATTAAACCTCTGAAGAAAAAAACAAATATTGCTCCTGTTGATCCAGATCATCTATTATGATGTTACCTATTTTATCATGAACTATCACACAACTTTTTGTGTTCTCCTAATTTAAGAAAAAGGGCTTGACTATTTTTCTTCTTTCAGTCATTTTGGAATAAATGACCCAAGTGATACATACAAAATTCTTGTTTTTTTCTCATATCAATACAATTTTCATCTTTAACACAGAATGTGTATTGTAGTTTTGCTTCATTTTGGACGATTATCCTTGTTTATGGTTTGTTCTGTATAGTAACCAAATTTTAGAGTTTAATCTGAGCATTAAATAAAAAAGCAAAATTTATTTTTATTGATGGAATAAATTAATGGAATGATTGTGTGCTGGAGCTTCTTTTTGATTAAACAGACCAATAATCTTAAGGATGTTAAACTAATGAATAAATTATAATTTTAGGGAGAAAAATATCAGATCATGTCACTATTAATGTACACTTATAAATGATTTTTTCATCCACAACTATATGTAATAAAAGGACATGGTTTGCCTATGAAACTGAATAAAGAAGTTTTGCCTTATTGTACTTCAACTGTCAAGTGAAACAAGAAGCTATGACACTCCAGTGGAGATTACTCACTCAAGAAAGACCTGATGTTTACTTTGTTTTGAATCACCCAGGGAAAAGTGTTTATATTACATTTCTTCAATTTTCCTTTTACCAATACCTCCAATTTATAATGTTGTTTTCACATTTGTTTGATTTTTGAGATACTGTTAAACCAAACTTACAAGATTTTAGAAATTATATGTAATTCAGGAAAATTGTAATTCAAAGTATGTAATTTAAATATGGAAACATGAAGTTCTATAAAAAGTATAGAAATCCTTCCACACATAATTTAGAAAAAGTTTTATAATTTTTACTATAAACTAAATCACATGGTGATCAAGACAAGAAAATAGGGAGCAATGTATTTATCTTCTCATATATTTGAATTACTTTTTATAAAATATGACAATTACTTTAAAATGATTTGTAAACTGGACTTCTTTAGGAACTTATAGGAAAATTAAATCAATAGGAAAAATATTAAAGGCACTTACTCTAGCCTATTAATAAATACAGTAAAGGCAAGTATATTAAATAGTGAAAACTGGTAAGAAGACGCAACTGTTTGTGAAAGACTTTAGGGGAACTGCTTCCTGCATTATATTAGGACAAAGACCCTATGAAGAGATAGGCTACCCTTTAAATAATTAGGGCAAGCAGAGATTTGATTCTTAAAAGTAAATGGTTTTAATGCTTTAAATATAAATATATATTTAATGTACTATAAATTCAGTTTTAATTTAAGTTTTAGTATCAAAATTATAGATACTCTCAGAAAGGAATTTTGTGGCTTCTCGGCCATCTCTTCTTTGGTTAATTTTGTAGATATGTGAAGTCTGTCATTTTTGGATTATCTTTATCAGTAGCAAAACTACTTATCTAAATTAATCCTTAGGTTATTGTTATTAGTTTCTGAGCCAATAAAGTTGCATGCATTTTCTACATATAGTCAATGAAAGCTTTTGGTTCCCCTGTTACATGCAGCCTGTCATGATAAGACCTAAGGAGCTGTGTTATAAGCAGTTTCAGTATTTCCTCAATGTTTTTAAGTATTTGAGTCAATGTGTGTGTTTGTATGTTTATACATATGTGTTTTATGAGCACTCAATAAGATTAATCACTAAAATATATATCAGTTAAAATGATGTTTTAGTCTTTTCATATTGAATCACTCTTGAAAGATAATATTGCTCAGTTTCATATTGTGGATGAAATGCAAGTACCTAGCTAGAGATTTCAGAAAATAATATAAAATAAACTATTCGTGAATTTCTCTTAATAAATGGTATTTAGCTATTGCTTTTGAGGCAGATAAGTAATGTGTAATATAAAACTTCAGCGATTTTTGAAATGACATGCCACATCTTATATTTCCAATTGTCTTTCTCCTTACAGTCCACAAAAGAAGCAACTGTGTTTATATAGTAATAATGCAACCATTACAGGGTTGTGGAGAAAATTCCTCAATCCCTCTGAGATTCCTCCCAGTCTGTTCAAGCAAACAAATTAATACCGCACAAATTTAGTAGGAAAAAAGACTAAATTGAATGATATACATATGGAAAATTTATATGGTGGTAAATTTTGTCTTAACTGGCATAGAAAAAAGGCTTACAACCTCTGCTGAGAAATGGAAAAGGTATACTAGATTACCGAAGTAATAAAATGGAGTATCCACATGACAGATTGACTTCATGTGATGAAACTGCCTTTAGATATTTTCCCCACTTTAAAATTGTTTTTATATGATTAAGTGTTTGATTCTGGAGATGACCCATATCTAAAAACCTTTATTATTATTAAGCCGATGGTAACAACTTCTCATCATCATGATTACCTTTAACTACACATACCAAGGTAAAACATTTTGGAAAAAACCTACTCTGAGTGTGTTAGAAAAATTATCTCTGAATATATTTGGGGAAAACAATTCTATCCATTAGAACTACTAATGTCATCAGACTTCATATAAAGTTCTTAATAGGAATGTGTATTAGAAGATATTTTAAAATTAATTTTATTGAAGAAATATTGTATCAGGACATTATATGGCTTTAAGATATGTAATGTTGTAAATCAATATCTATAACATACACTCCATTATGTTCACCATCACCATTCCAAAGTTTATTGCAGAGAAAAAAATGATATCCTCTACCTACCCACATTTCTCTTCTTCTCTTGTAGCTGCTGATTTGACATTATCGACTAAAAGTCTATTTTTTTAATTTAATTCATTTGTTTGTTTTGTTCCTCTATATACCACATGTGAGTGAAAGCATATGATATCTATCTCCTTCTGTCATCACTCTTAACATTACCTCTAGGTCTATCTGTGCTGTTGAAAGGGGCAGAATTTCATTTTTGATAGCTGAGTAGTATTCCATTATGTATATATATCGCAATTCAAAAATAATTTTATTATTTATTGTGATTATATTGTTATGTTAATTTTAGAGTATTGAAATTGAAGATCCATATATATTTCAAATTACACACACCACCAGACTCCTAGGGCCAATTATAATTATCTTGTTCCTTCCTTTCTTACTGTCTTCCCACTCTCACAACCCTGGTAAATAACAGTCTAGGATACTGTGAATTTTGTTGTTGTTTCCATTTTCATTTGTTATGTTTCTTTATGCTCCACATAAAAGTGAAATCATCCTGCACTTCTTTTTGCTTTCTGACTTTTTAAACTTATCATGATCTCCACCAGCTTCATTCAGATTTTTGAAAAGGTCACAGTTTTATCTTTTTTAATATATTCATAGAATTCCATGAAGATTATATACCATGACTTTTTTACCCAGTCATCTGTTGATGGATGTTTAGGGTGTTTCCCATATCTTTGCTATTGTGAACTATGCTACCATGAACATAAGGGTGCAGATAATTTTTTTTGATTAGGGATTTTCTATTCTCTGGGTATATGCCTAAGAGAGGGATTACTGGATCTAATGGCTGATATTTCTTTACATTTTTTTGAAGAATCTCTGTATTGTTTTCCATAAATGTTGCACTAATTTACATTCCCACCAACAGGGTAAGTGGTTATTTTTTTCTCCACATCTAACAGTTGTCTTAGCTTTTTCTGATGTTGGCCATTCTCAGCATGTAAGATCACATCTCATTTCGGTTTTATTTTCATTTTTTTGGTGATGAGTGATGTAGAACAATTTCATGTTTCTGTATGCCATCTATATATCTTCCTTAGATAAATATTCAGTTTTTCATGCTCATTTTGAGTAGGTTATTTGCTTTTATAATGCTCAGGTATATGGAGTTTTTATATATTTTGGAAACTAAACTCTTATTTAATGTATGTTGGACAAATATCTTCTCTCATTCCTTGTGTTACCGTTGTTTTAGTGGTGATTTCTTTCACTATGCAGAAGCTTTTTAGTTCAATATACTTCTAATTCATTTTGCTTTGGCTCCTTTTGCCATATATGCTCCTTTCCAAAGACATCTTTCAGGTTGATGTCATAGGGTGTTTTCCCCAAATCTTCATCTAAATATTTTTGCATCTTATGTCCAGGTCTTTGATCAATTTCGAGTTAATTTTTTAGTATGGATTTAATGAGTAATATAGTTTCATTTTCTACAGGTGTCTTTCCAGTTTTCCCAACACCACTTGTCAAATACATTTTCCTTCATCCATTATATATGCTTGACAACTTTTTCATACATTAATTATCCATATAAGTGTGGCTCTCAATTTTGAGGCCTTTTGTGGTTCTATACAAACTTCAGTATTGTTTTCACAATTTCCTTGTATAAATGTCCCCAGAATTTTTATGGAAATTCCATTTAATCATATATTGTTTGACCATTTTAACTGTTATTTATTCCAAATCATGAACATTAACTGTTATTCTGCCTTTTCAGGTATTCTTCTATTTCTTTTATTAAAGTCTTATAGTATTCATTTTACAGGTTTTGCACAATATATGTATGTTTATTCCCAGGTATTTTTTGTGTGCTGTTGTGAATGGGTATATCTTTATTCACTCATCTGTCAATGAGCACTTAGGTTGTGGAAAACAGGTTTTGGGAATTAGACCAAAATCATTTTGAAATTAACTGGGCAATCAATAAGAGTAGTACCATTTTCAGAAACAAAGTAAAACAAACAAAATTGCACACCAAGATTGTGTAACCCTAACCCACCAGTCTCATTTTCTTATGTGTCATTTTCTTATGTGTATTGACTCTGAAAGTTTATAGAATCACTTGCAAAATGATTTGTGTGATGGCAGTCTACAGTGTATAGCCTTCCAAAGCCTGCATTATAAGATGTTAGTGCTCATTAGTGCTTCAGAAATCTTTATTGTAAATTCTTTTGTATATACTGTTTGCACAGAAATCCATAAACACATATAGCTATGCACTTTCTCTTGCATATTTAAAATTAATGCTATGTATTTGAATGTGCTCAGTGATATCATAATATCATTTTCTCCTATTTGTTTTAAACTTAATATTGCATATGAAGACACCACCATCCCAGTGCCGTGGTGTTGCATAAATATTCTCCTCTGAAGTTTTCTTTATCTAGAGCAGCTGTATTAGTGGTCAAAGGTGCTGTTTTCCAGTTGCAGCAAACACCACCTTGTGTTTTATGTTTGATGAATTGAAAGGATGTTGCCAACTTAATTACACTGTAACCCTTCAATAAAGGAAGGACAGAGCTGATTAACTACTGAATAATTGGAGCTGATTGATGGCTCTCTTCCTTACTGCTGAAGGCTGTATATATAATTATATCGCCTTTGAGCCTAATTTTGCCACTGTTAGATTCTGCTTTTGTCATCAGTTGTAATTTATAGAAGAGACCTGCAACCTTAAAAAAAGGTGTTAGAAAATGAAATAGATCTGAATCATAAGATACGTCACCTGCAACAGGCAAGCACACAATCTTGAACATCAACAGTTGAAGTTATTAATGCCATTAACACATCTTACTCAGTTTCGATGTATTATAATTTTGTCAGTGATCACAGTGATACTGTGATCAGTGATCACAGTATCAGGTTTTGTGAACTTAAAATAATATTGTATCACCAGTGGTTTTGAATATACTTTTACTACAAGATCAATCTGTTAGAGCAAAGAATTTTCATTCACTTTTTGTAGCCAAACATTCCCTTTTTTTAATATACTGATGACTTTAGGAATATACTTCTTTCACAGGCAGTAGAATATGTTTTCTTCAAAGAAATTTTAAAAATGGGGCATCTTGAATGATGTTATTTATTAGTATAAAATGACCACCACCATTAAATATCAAACCAGAACTATGATTATTTCAGCTCCTGAAAATGTGATGATTATTAAACAATTGCCATGTATAAGATACCATGAACAACTTGAAAAAATGTGAAAATTATTAACATTCATGTACTAAAACCTCATTATATCATACTTTACACTTCAGAAATATACTATGGCTTATTTCACTCATAATGCTGTTATTACATACAGATGTTGATTTATGATGATGCATACTTTAAACCTATGTAATGTTATAATGAAATGCTACAGCAATAACATTTTTAAAAAGAAATGTATTAATTAAAAAATAGCAAACCATTAATATCAGATATTTGATTTGGGGTAATATTTCAAGTTTTTAATGAGCAAGCTAGATCTTTACAATAAAGAAAATAATTTAAAGAAATACTTTAATAATAGCTGCTTGCCTAGTCATACAAAAAGAATAGAAATATTTTTATATTCCAGATTTTTCCCCACTATACAATAATGTCTTAGACAGATATTTTGCATTATTAAATCCTTTAAAACACTGCAATTGCTTAGTTTCTAATTTGTAAACCAAGATATACAAATTACCTCTCAGATTTTCTGTCATTTTGTACTGAGAACTTCCTAGCCTATAAATTACAGGGTGATTTCAAGAGCCTTTCAGTTAAAGCTCAGTAGTGTGCCAGCGGGCACAGGCCAGGAGAAAAACAAAGATTTATATTTACCCTCTCTTCTTATCTGAACTTGATTTATAAGTCAATGTAAGCATTCAAGAGAAATAAAGGCAAAAACCTTGATGCCTCCCTGTGGAGAATATGCACCATTTGGATTTAAGGCATGAAAGAAGGTAAATTAATAATAAGCTGTTTATCTGTCACCACTGTCAGTCTGATCCTTTGCAGAGAAGGCAAGCACTATATAGCATGCCCTCCAGTGAAGGGCAAGTCTGTCCACAATTTTCCTATTATAAACAAAGTGCTCTCAGTTTCTGAGGGGTTTAAATTTTAAATAATACTTGTATAAGTGAATATTTACAATACCTTGCTTCTTTAAAATATTGTCTTGTAAAACTCTGCTTATATAGAATGAATAAATAAGATATTTTCTTCACTACTCTCACTTTCTTTTTTCTTTTTATGACTTCGCTCTTAATAAAGTAAGTTAAACCTTCTGCTTGGCAATGTGACGTGCATCTTTTATATTTGGCTGCATTTCTCCTGCTGTCACATTACAACAAATTATAGCTAGGTCTTGGAAATTAGTAATATGCAAATAGGTAAGAATTTCATTGAATTTCACTGTATAATTTACTTTGCAAAGTTGAAAACAAAATGAATTTTCTACTTCAATTGAAATGGAAACACAACTATGAAAATATTGTGAAACGTACACTCAGAGGGAAAATCATCATAAATAAATATTTGATCTTGTGTGTAAGGTCAAGAAAGTCACACTCCTATATTACTGAAATAATTTATAATCATAAGTTGATATTTTGGCATAATGCTGAATGCTTTCAGTGAGAAACTGAGTAACTGGAATGGAAGTTTCATATTCTTCACTCAAATTTCCAGGTAATAAAAACCTCTATGTTCTTTTTTAAGAGAAAGATAATTTTAATCTCTAATATTTTTTCTATTCAAATCATCTTCACCACTGGATAGCAGTTTCACAGAAATTCACCAAAAAGGAGAAAAATAAGATATTGTCATTGTTTTAAAACAGAGACAAAAAAATAAGAAACAGATTATGTAAACGTTAAGTAATTTGATGAGGGAATGATTCATTATTATGTCAAATCAAAGAAACTTTTAAAATAGACACCAGTTAAATCTCAAAATGGAAAGATAAATATATTCTAACTACATTATAAATACAAAATACAACATCAGCAATATAAATATTTCAAGGATATTTGATTTCTTAGAAATTAAAATACGTTATTTAATATAAACAATATATATCTAATTACCAATTTTAAACATATACATATATATACATATATATATATGTATATATATATACACACACATAAGTAAGACTTGCTATGCTTCCTTCAAGGAGACGTGATTCTAAAACAGGAAAATAAGACAAGTATGTAAGTCAGTAATGCAATGGCAAAAGTAGTGATTTTGAGAAATAGGTAAAAACAAGGAAAATGCAAAAATATCCTAAGAATTCATAGACAAGAGAAATTGCTCCAAGCCTTTGA
Source organism: Solenodon paradoxus (assembly GCA_004363575.1). Taxonomy (NCBI): domain Eukaryota; kingdom Metazoa; phylum Chordata; class Mammalia; order Eulipotyphla; family Solenodontidae; genus Solenodon; species Solenodon paradoxus. Next base: position 261,151 of record RJWH01000771.1, on the reverse strand, counting down.
AGAACAGCATCAACAATATGACATTTGACCAGAAATTTGGACAGTTGATAGGATTTGACAAAGAGAATGAGGAAGGAAGAGATTCGACTGGAAGAAGGCAAAGCTAGCATGGGAGATGTTAAGAAAATATAAACTAGTCCATTTTAGCTTAAGTGGAGCAAACCCAAAGGAGAGCAGTTGGAGATAAAACTTGAAAAGCAGGGCTGAACTATATTAAACACAGTTTTGAATACTTTGATAAGAATGTATGCCTTTATCAGATAATCAGGAAAAGTCACAGAAGTATATTAGTTAAGGGAGTAAACATGATTGATACAAATCTCAAATTGAATAGATTTGGTAGCAGATTATAGCATAGATTTCAGTATAATGAGTTTCAAGTCATGAAAACCACTTAGAAGACTATCATAATTATCCATATGAGAGATAATGGATGTCTGGATAAGAGTAGAAGCTATGAAATGGAGATTAGGAAATGGATTTTAGCAGTCAGGTGGAAATGAAACCCACAGAGCCTTTTACAACTGAGTGGTGACTGACACTGAGCATAGATGACAGAAAAATGATGGTGATCATTAAAAATAAGATAGGAAGAAGGTGGAAATACTATAGAAGTGAATTAAAAGTGTAGGACTGGAAATTATAGCAAAGGATGAAATTGGAGATCAAGCTTTGGGAGGTATCAGTACCAAACTGAAATGCATGTCAACATCGTTCCCTTTCATCTTTTAAATTAAAATTCAGAAACATTATATTTCACATGGTACCCTCTGTATATAAGGACAACTGTGTCAATCAGCAAAATTGGAACTCTCTTTGGTCATCTTTTCATGGCTTATTGACAAGTCAACTTCCCATTCATGTATTTCAGTTTAAAAGCACATATGCAGCGTTGATTTATCCCTGACTATTTGGTTGTATTTAAATATGTAGTTATCTGGAAAAAGATAATTTCTCAAAACACAAAATCAGTAACTTGTTTGGTATTATTTACATTCAAAAATTCGAACAACATATGATATCCTATATTTAGTATGTGTGGTGACAGGGGACAGCAGGGTGGGGGTAGGGAAAAAGGGGGTCAAATCTGCAGTAGCATGAAAGCAAAATAAACTTTTTTCTTTATGCAAGATCAGAGGCAAAGCAGTTTTATTTGAAGATCTATATGAGTACTATAAGAGTACTGCTGTACTCTCAGGTAAGTATTTTCTTTTCCTATTTGAAGAGAAATACATTCATAGATACCACAAATACACTGAAATACTACTCCTCAATTTTTCCCTTGTCCTATCCCCAAGAATTAATTTGATGATATCTTGGCATAATGCCAAATAACACATATGTCAACTCTTCAAAAACTAGGAGTAATGGACTCAGTGCCATAGATGATTGGCAGTTGTAGTATCAACAGCTCCCGAACTCTCAAAAGTTACTTCTGGATTTGAACTTCAATGGGAAAACACAAGAATAGCAACTACAGAGGGTATTATAAAATTTAGGACTGTTTAATCATGAACATCTTTTTGGAATTACTGTTGAAATTCAGAAATATACCTCACTTGTTTGAAATTATGTGTCATAGCTATTTGCCTGGGTGAATTATTGAAGTTCATTATAGTGCTTATGATACTAAAGTGAAAAATTTGAACCCCAAATGCATCAATTTGCAATACAGTTCTAAACTCTATAGTTAAAGCCTAATCCCAGATCTCTGCAACAATGAGAAAATAACTATCACACTGGTTGCCAGAGTTGAGGTAGGTAAGAGAACATGAGAGGCAAAAATGTTCAATGAACAAAATAAATTGTAAGCATGCTTTCTTCACATAAGGATTAATACACATATGTTCCTTGAAAAAGGAAATGCCCCAGACTATTTATAAAAATAATTCAATGATTATTAATATTCAAGAAGTTCAGAATATGGTATCTGTTACATGGATATAGTTGTTGGCTGGAGCCTATAATTCAAGCCATCTTGCAATTCTTCATTATATGTCTTTTTCACATGTAAAAATCCCTCATTTATTTCAATTTATCATTTTTCATGATATTTTTATATTTTATGCACATTTTATTTTATACGTATTTTCTTTATAATGTACTTTTATAAAGAGTTAGTAGCATCATTTGTACCCTGCAGAACAAGAACTATACTTTTCTATCTTACAAATATTCACAGTCTTATAAGCATAGTAAGTTTATACATAGTGATTCAGAGAAACAGTGTGTTTTATAAGGATGTTGATTTTTGATGATGCATATTTAAAACTCTAATTATATACTGCAATGATTCTTCATTAAAATTAAAAAATATGTGGTCTGAATTACCTAGAAAATCAGGTAGATACTTGTAGCTAATCACTAGACAAAAACTTTTCAAGACAAGATTAAGGTTTCTATCACTTTTGGTAGCCTGAGTGTCCATAATGCAGTTCAGTAGAGATACAGCTAATGGATGACTGAATACAAAAGTGAAGCTTCATGAGCTCTTGGGTTCTGGGCTCCCCTGCTTTGCTCATGCTTTTAAAATGTTGACATTTTCAATATATATATATATATATATATATATATATAACTCAATATTTAAAGCTCTATCACAACTATTGATTTATTAAAAATATTTGGAAATTATTCAGAAAACAACATTAAAATATTAAATAATGAAGCCAATGAGAAAATAATGTATAAAAGCAAAACTAATTGGTTAAACCAATAAGCAGAAAGGAAATAAACTGTTGTTATTAAGCGTGTGAATTCTAGAAACCTGATAAATCTAAATGCAATGTCTACTACCTACTGACTGTGCTAGGTATTGAAAAAGTGCCCTCACTTATAATTGGGCAAATTAATGGCATTGCCCTCACATGAGTTGAGGAGAGTTAAAAAAATGTATTTAGGGTATTCCCTAGTGGATTAATAACACACCAGAAGAAGTCCACATACATCTTAAAGACCTGGGTTTGAGACCTGGGGCAGAGGGAAAAACCAAGAAGAACAACTAAATAGAGTAAATAAAACTACTACTTTCTTCACTCTCTCTCTGCCTGTCTGCCCACTTGCTTTCATTCCTGCCCATACATTTCATATAAAAATATTTCATTTAAATAATGTGGTGGAGTTTCTAGCATATATGAAGTGCTGAATAACTGTTATTAAATGTGTGCTTTTAAAATACTGGAAATATTTGTTTTCTCTGAGTAAATACACTTCGATTTGGAAAACATAAATTGCTCAAAGTTATTGTATGTGGAGGAATAAAGTGGAATAAAGTGAAGATGATGAGATTAAGAGGAGAAAGTAGTCAAGAAGTAAAGATGATCCTAGAAAGCAGTTGTTACTGTGGAAAATATATAAAGCATATTATTAAAGTGTGAGGACGATTTCTCTATTCCTTGAGATTCTTTTAAGACTGGTTGGACAAACAAACATTTGACAGGATTGCAGGTAGAAAAGGCAAAATCTAATGACATACATATGTAGAATATTTATGGATATAAATTCTGGGGCAAATAAGGCATATCAAGCATTTATCTTCTGTAGTGAGGGATGAGAAAATGATCCTGTGGCTTTCAGTATAAAAGAGGGCATACTCATATGAGGGGTAACTTCATATGACAAAATTTTGACTCTAGATTATTTGTATAAATTTATTTCAATTAATTTTGATGAATTGTTTCCCATAGTTAAGACTGTTACATGATCTTTAAAATATTGAATATGCACCAAAATCTATGTGCATTTCACAACTCTCTGACCACCAGAATTCCAGTGTCCTCTATAAATATCATTAAACTGCTTTATTCCCTCATTCCTTCCTCCTTCTTATCCCCATGACACCCAAAGTTCTACATCCATTGAGTTTTGTTGTGATTACTTTGTTCATTTGTTTCATTCTTTAGAGTCCATATTCCTGTATTTCTTCTTTTCTTTCAGATTTATTTTTCTAAGCATAATCATCTCAACTTAAATCCGGGTTGTTGTAAAAGACATGATCTTATATTTTTAACAGTTGCATATTCACTCATCTGTTGACTGCCATTTATTGTTGTTTACTTTCTTTGGCTATAGTGAATTATACATAGAGATGCAGATATTTCATCTCTCTAGTGTTTTTCATATTCTTTGGATATATGCCTAGAAATGTGATTGCTGAATAAAATGGCAGTTTCAAATTTATTTTTCTGGGGAATCTCCTTACTGTTTTCTTAAAATGTTGCACACATTTGCATTCCTATCAACAGTGTAGGGAGGTTCCTTTTTCTCCATACCTTTTCCAACACCTAATGTTTCTAGTCTTTTTGATATAGGCATTTCTTACTGCTCTAAGGTGATACTTCGTGGTTTTTATTTGAATTTCTCTGACGGTGCCTGATGATGGGAATTTTTATTGTGTCTGTAAGCTGTTTTATTTGGAAAGGTATCTTTTCAGCTCCTTCATTTTTTTAAAGGAAAGCTGCCGGCAGGAGTAAAGGTGAGTATGCAAGCAGGCATGAAGAGAGAGGAGGAAGAAGCACTTTATTTGCTTTTATTTAGTTGTTTACATGGTATGTTTTCCCCCAGAACCAGTACCGGAACCCTGGGATATGTGGCATGTGCTGCTTTGGTGAAAATTTACCTAACCACTATTCCACCAGCTGTTACTACTTTTATGTTTTTTTTTAATTAATTCAATATTAGTTGAAGTAACTTAGATTTACTAAATAATGAAAAACTGTATGTGCAGGTTCCCCATTCTAAGAATGTATGTGGATTGCACCGCAGTGGATAACTGCATTAGGTAACCAGGGCATGGCTTCTTTCCAATTTTTGACTAGGCTATTTGCTGTTATTCTGGTGTGTGAGATCATTATATATTTTGGAGATAAAGCTTCTTTCGATGTATGTTGTATAAATATCTTCCTACTTTTCATGTTTTTTTTTTATTTTAGTGGCGATTTCTTTTATTGTACAGATATTTAAGATTTGTGTACTCCCAGTTGTTAAGTTGTATATAATTTTCTGTGACATAAATGTCACTTCTCCCAAAGACATCTATAAGAATGATATCATGTAGTTATTTTCCAACATTTCTTTGAAACATTTTATCGTTTCATGTCTTAGGGTGAGGCCTTTGATTCATTTTGAGTTGACATTGTAGGATAGTTTAAAGTCAGGACCATAATTCTTCCATTTTTTGAGGATGTTTTTGGCTTTCTGGCGTATTTGTGGTTATATAGAGACTACAGTATTGCTTCGTAATCTTGAAAAAAAGTTCTCTGGAGTTTTCATGGGAATTGCATTAAATATGTCTATTGTTTTGGGTACTATGATCATTTTAACTATATTAATTCTTGTAATCTATGAACATGAAATATTCCCCCACATTCGTGTGTCATATTCTTTTTCATTTGTCAATGTCCTGTACTGGTCAGTGTACAGGTCTTTCACCTAGTTTGTTGATTCAATTTTCATTTACTTTACCATTTTTGGTGCTATTATGAATATGATTTGCTTCTCAATTTCTATGTCCTCTATTCCAATATTTGCATGTAGTTATACTACTGATTTTTGTGTATTGATTTTGTATCCTGCCACTATACTGTATTCATTTATTAATTCTAACAGTTTAATGATATCCTTATGGTTTTTTAGATATCATATCATTTGCAAATGATAATTTTTTTTCTTTATAACTTGGATACTTTTATTGTCTTTTTTGCATTATTGCTCTGACCAAATCTTCCAGAACTATCCAGAGTATTGTTGATTAAAATGGACAGTCTTATCTTGTTCTGGATCTTAGGGAAAAGGTTTTCAGTTTTTCTACTGATATTAACTTTAATACTGTCATATATGAATTTTTAATGATGAGATATGTTATTTATATTTTCATTGTGGTGGGTTTTTTTAAATAAATGTGTATGGAATCTTGCCAAATGCATCTCATAATGTGCTCATATGATTATTTTTTGTTGGTGTGATGTATTACATTGGTTTGTGTATGTTGAACCATCCTTGCATCCCTGAATAAATATCACTTGATCATGATACTTATTTTAATGCTCTGTTGAATACAGTTTGCCAAGATTATGTTGAAGATTTTTGCATCTATATTCAAAAATAATATTGGTCTGTAATTTTGTTTTTTTGGTGCTGCCTCTGTCTGATTTTGTAATCAGGATAGTGTTAGTCTTGTATAATGTGTTTGGGAGTGTTCCCTTTTATTCCATTTTCTGGAAGAGTCTAAGAAGAATGTGGATTAACTCTTCTTTGAATATTTTGCAGATTTGCAAGTGAAGTATCCATACTGGGCTATTGTTTTCTGGGAGACTTTTGATTATTATTGCTTCAATTTCTGAACTTGTGATTGGACTATGTCCTTCTTGTTTGGTTTTGTTAGTTTGAATTATTCCAGAGATCTGGAATTACTTTAATATTGATGAAGTCGTTGGTATATATGCACACATAATAGTCTCTCATGATATATTATATGTCTGTGATGTTTACTATAATAACTCTTACACTTTGATTTTTGTTATTAGGATTTTCTTTCTTTTTTGCCTGAATCTGGCTAAGAGTCTATCAACTCTTTTTAAAATAATCAAATAATTATCTCTTGGTTTAATTGATCTTTAGATGATCTTCTTCTGATTTTATTTACTCATGATCCAATTTTTAACAGATCCTTTTACTTGTTCTTTCAGTTGTTCTTTCTGTACTTTATAAGGTATTATATATTTAATTTGGGATATCTTTAGCTTTTTAATTTGAGCCTGTATTGCTATACACTTTCCTCATGTAACTGCTTTTGGCCAATCCCACATATTCTGGTAAATCTTCTCTTTATTTATGCTTGTTTGCAAACAATTTTAAGCTTTGTATTTAGTTTTCAATAATCCAAGAATTGTTAAGAAGCATTTTTTTAATCTTAATGTCTTTGTGCTTTTTCCAAACTTGTTTTACTTATTTGTTTCTAGTTTTATATCTTGCAGTCAGAAAAGATTCCTTAATTTCGATCTTGCTTACTTTACTGAATTTTAAATTATGTCCCAGTATATGGGCCTATTTCTAAGCATGTTTCATGCGTACTTGACAAGAAAGTATAATTCTCTTTGTTGCTGTAGAACAGCCACATATGTCTCTTAGGTCCATGTGATCTATTGCTTCATTTAGAGCTTTGATTTAGTTATTGATTTTCTGCCTAGATGATCTATCTATTGATATGTTAGATATTTATGCCCTTTGCTACTATTGTATTGCTGTAATGCCTCCTTTCAGATTTGTTATTATTTTATATATTTAGATCATCTGGAATTTGGATAAATATATTTTAATAGCAGTTACTTTTTCCTGGTGGATTACCCCTTGTCCATAGTGCAGTGTCTTCCTTGATGTTGAGCAATTTAGGTGAAAGTTTTAGTGTGATATTCGTATTGCAGTTCCCAATTTCCTTTCATTCCCTTAGCCTTGATATATTTTTCCATAAGCCTTCACCTTCAATTTATATTTGACTGGATCTAATGTAGGTTTATGTCAGTATTAATAGCAATAGGTCCTGTTTTATTTCCATCCAGTCACTTTGGGTCTTTTGATTGATGATTTCAGTCTGTCTGCTTTGTGTGATTATTGATGTGTAGGGCCTTATTGCTGTCATTTGAACCTTTGTTGTTTCTATTTCTTTTTTAACCATTTATTTTTGTTTCCTTTTCCTTCAAATGGTTTTCAGTATATTCTGTCTGCTGGTTTTTCTCAGCCATGCATCTCTTTAGCATTGGGTTTTATAAATAATGTGCAAATTGTCTCTGGCTTTACTACACTATGATAGTCTTTTAAGAGCGTACTCCATATCATACTTAGATGCTCATATCATTTCTTTATTGCATTCCTCCCTTTTTCCTATTGTTCTCTTCTGTTGGTAAAGTACTTTTTGCTCTATTTACTGTTATTCGAAATTATATAGACTTTTAGACATCCAACTTCATTTTTTTCTGTTGTAGGATTCCTTTCCACATTTCTTGAAAGGCAGGCTTAGTAATGGAAAAATTTCATTAACTCTTGTTAATCATTGAAAACCTTTATAAGTCCCTCATATTTGAATGACAATTTTGCAGGATAGAATAATTTTGTCTTGTAGTTTTTTGTCTTTTAATGCTTTGAATAATTCATTCTATGCTGTCCTGGCCAGTATGATTTCTGCTGAGAAGTCTGACAGTAGCCTGATGTGTGTTTGTTTGAGAAGTTCTCTGCTATTACTTCTTTAAATACATTTTCTTCTCCTTTATGCCATCCCTCTCCCTCTAGGATGACTATTATTGTTACATTTTCTCTTTCATGGTATCTAATATTTATTAAAACATTTCTTCAATCTTGTTTCATTCTTCATTTCTATGAGGGTCTTATATACAACTTGAGTTTGGACTTTATAAGTGCATTACCTCTGGTAAAGCAGAAATTTTATCTGTTACTTCTTTTCTGAATTCATAGATTTGTCTTTGGGCAGTTAATTCTCCCTCCTTAGATTATGCTATCCTTTGTTATAACTATCACTCTGCATTAATTTTTTGTTAAAATGTCACAGTATGTGTCATTCGATTTATTGTCTAGGGATCTCCTGGTATCTTCCTCTCATTGAACCATTTGTATTTGGTGAGAGATTTAGATTTTAGTATTATTTGCTTCTCTGCCTTGTATTTAGCACTGTGGCTTAGTTTTTGCCTTTTTATTTCATATCCAAAGTAATGTATGCAATAGTCACAGGTTTCTCCTGCCTCCTGGCACTGTGGACAGGTCTTCTCCATCACCTGACACTTTCTCTGATTGTTGGTGCCATCAGGAAATGTTGTTTCCATCTGCCTTCTCTGGGGGTGGTGTCTTCTTACTCACCTGCATGAGATGTCCTTGTTTCCGGGAGCCTGTATGGAGCACATAGTTCTTTTGCCTGCTGGTGCCAGGAACAAAGTCTTCTTACTCACCTCTGAGGACTTTCTCTCTTTGAAGTGGTCAGGCAGAGGTCATGGGTCTTTCGTGCTTACTAGCCTTGTGTTTTTTTCTCTTTTGTTTACTTCCTAGGTGATATTTGCTCTGGGTGGTTGTGTGCAATGTGGCAGTTGTGGGCAACGGGTCTCCTTTGGATAGTGAGGCAAGGACATAGGTCTACTTCTAGCTGCTTTGTGGGGCAGGTTGCCACTCTCACCTTTGTCCCACATGTTCACTAGGGTCTAGGCCCTTCGATTCACTCCTGCACTTGACACGTGTGGGGCTCAGTTGTATCTCACCTGCCCCTACTCCTCTGGTTGCTGGGGTGAGGCAGCAAACTTCTATTTGGTACTGTTGAGACTGTGCTATATCTCCAAACCCATGTAAGCTCCCAGTCACTAGGGTTGGAGCTGTGAGTTGCTCCTACTTGGTGTTGCTGACAGTGAGTCATGTCTCCTTTAGACTTTTGTCTTATCTTGAGAGATTTCTCTAATAAAAATGTTATTTCTGAAGATGACTCCATATATAAGTATCTGTGGTAAGGGTAATAGACACAGGTTTTGTAAACTTTTAGCTCCACAAAACAGGTTGAGATATATTGGAAAAAAACATGCTGAGGACATCATGGGAAAAAGCTTATCTGAATAATTTTCAGGGAGCTATTCCACTATTCTTCTATCTTGAACTGTCCTAGAACTTCTACAATTTAAAAGTCAGAGTGATAGTTCCATCTTTATCGTATTGTCCAGTTCCTGGAGGTGACAATGTAGGTTGACTCCCAGGTTAATACTCTATCAGGTAGTAACAATGAGTTTTCCTAAGTTAAGAAAAACAAAAAGAAAAGTTAATCATTGAGGTTCAGTTCAAAAATCTAGTTTGATCTCTAAGGACAGCCGGTTCAAATTCTTATATAATAGGTTCTCACTTTATTTGAACAGAGGGTTTTAACAATATGAAAAGTTATATTTTGAATATAATAATTCAGAAGAACAACATTTCCTATCAAGTTAACCCTCTCTAGCATTCATAACTTTAAAAAATATTTTGATGTATCAAAAATGAAGGAGAAAAGTGAAAATATTATTGTAGGGAGTTATAGCAGACGTTTAAAAATCCAAGATACACAACAGTTTATCTTTGAAATTCACAAAAATTACACTACTGAAATATTCATTTTTCTAACTTCATCCCAATTCTATCAAGTAATCACAGAAAATTGTTTTATAAATTAAGCGAAACTTCAATGACCCTGTCATTATTTCTAAAGGCATATTTAAAACAGTCAAATAAGACCTATTTGTCTGTTATGCTGCAAATTTTTATTAGGAAAGATGAGTTCTAAACAGCCTCTTAGGTCTTAGGAAACATGCTAAGGTATCACCATCAGACCCTGCTAGCAATACATGTAAGTTTGGGTTTATTCATATCTCTTCAGTTCCCCAAAATATGCTGGGGCTTTTTGATTGCCCAAGGGGTAATCTTCATTAACCACCTGATAGAACATCTAAGATCATGTAATTAAGTTATCAAGCTGACTTCTCTTTGCTGGTTCCCTAAAGTCAATATAAGTTCCTAAATATATATCTGACATATCTCAAATATGACATTCCAAAGAGTTGATGATACAATATTTCAATAGTACATTAATGAACTTTATAATTAAAATATAAGAATACTTACTATTAACTTTCATATTCTGATATAAGCATAGATAAAAATAAAAATTTAGCTCTGTTCACAAAAAAGTGAAATTTATCAAATTGCTGCAGGTAGATATTAATAATAATGAAAAAGCACAACATTTTCTTAATTTGGAAAGGAAAAACAAAAAAATATGATTTAGAATGAAATGCATATTCATCATTATTAGAAGATTCAAGCTAGGCATATATATGCATATGTAATATATAATTTAGGTAACATTTAATTAAATATGCATATTGCATTAAGTTAGATGACTAAACAATGTCCCATTTCTGTTCTTAAGCCTGGAAATTGTTTCAATATATATGTCTTCTATTCTAAATGGAAATGTTTTCTTAATTTCCTCTTCTAACTCAGTGTTTGCATTTAAACATGCAATAGAATTATATATATACACATCTATATTAATTTTGTAGCATACCACATTGCTATAGACATTTATGAATTCTAATAGTCTGTTGGTTGAGTATTTTTTAATTTCATTTTAGATTTTATTGAAGAAACATTGAATCATAACATTATATAATTTAAAGGTATTTACCATTGTATATCAAATATGTATATAATACATTTAGTTTGCCCACAAGAGTTTAATCCTTTATGTCTCCATATCATTAATTTTTTTTACCTAATCTATCCCTTCTCATGTGGTAACCACTACTTAGATTCTACTAAGTTGATTCTGTCCATGAAATTCTATTTTTATTTGATTACTATTTGTAATCACTATTTGTAATCAGTACTTGTATTTGATTAAATTACTATTTGACTACTATTTATACTGTATATGTGAAATCATACAATATCTGTCACTCTTTCAACTTATCTCACTAAATACAGTTCCCATTAGGTCCATCCAGTGGTTGCAAGCAGCAGGAATTCATCTTTTTTCAGTAGCAGAGTAGTGTTCTATGTGTATATATACTGCCTCTTCTTTATTCACCCATCTATCAATGAATACATAGTCTGTTATAGGCTCTTGATTTTTTCAAATAATGCTGCAATGTACTTAGGGGTACATATATCTATTTCAGCTAGTGCTGCTGCAGTTTTCACATAAGAACCCAGAAATTGGATAACGGGATCATTTGGAATTTCCATTAGCAATGTTTTGAGGACTTTCCATAATCTATACCAATTTACACTTTCACCAACCTTTTAAAAAGGGTTCCTTTTCTTTTCATCTTCCCAACACTTTTTGTTTCCAGTCTTTAAGATAATAGCCATTTTCAAAAGTGTGAGGTAATATCTCATTATTGTTTTGATTTACATTTCTTTTATAACAGATTTGGAACATCTTTGCATGTGCCTCTTTACTATGTTTGTCAGCATTGATGAAGTTGTCTATTCATATACTCTACCCATTCGATTGGTTTTCTGTTTTTGAGTTTTATGAATTCTTTTGGCATTTTGGACAATAATCCTTGCCTGATAAATGATGTGCAAATATCTCCTATACTTTGCCAAATATTATTTTGTTTTGGTAAGTTTCTTTCACTGTGCTGTAGTTATTGTTTCATATAGTCCCATAAGTTTACTTTATCTTTGACTTCTTTTGAAATTAGAGTCAAATCCACCAAGATATCTTTATAGCCAAGGTCACAAATTGTATCACCTTTTTAAAACTAATTTCTAGTTTATGGCTTTAAGCATTACATCCAAGACTTAAATATTTTTGAATGAGTTTTGTGTAATCTGTTAATGATCTGGCTTATTTAATTTTTCTGTAGCTTTCCAGTTTTTCCAACACCATTTATTAAATAGACTATCCTTGCCCCAATGTATATTCTTGACTCTTTTGTCATAAATTTGTTTAACGTATATGTATGGAGTTATTTTATGTCTCTCAATGATGTTTCGTTGATCTGTGCATCTGTTTTAATTTCATTAACAGGCTCTTTTGATTATTGCTGTTTTGTAAAATAGTGGGAAATCTGGGAACAAGATGCCTACATATTTCTTCCATTTTCTGAGGTTTTTGTATGTTACTTAGATTTTCTGCTAATCCAAATAAATGACATAATGTTCGCTATATTTCTCAGAAAAAAATGTTTTTAGGATTTTTTCTGTAAAGGTGAAGGTATGAATGAAGTTGAGTAGAGGCAGGAAAGCAAGAAGAGAGAAGAGGAAGAAGCACTTTATTTTATTTAGTTGTTCCTCTTGGTTGTTGCCTCAGGCCCCAGCATGCAAACCAGGATTTTAGGATTTTGATGGGGATACTTATCATCTGTGTGTTAACTTAGTCAATATGACCATTTCAACAGTGCTAACTCTTTTAATCCATGAATATGGAATCTTTTTTTCCATCTTCCATCTCTTTTTACAATGTCTTGCTGTTTAGAGTAAAGAGCTTTCAATTTTACTAAATTTATTCCAATGTATTTTATTATTTTTGTCGAAATAGAAAATGGAGTTACTTTCTTGAGTTCTCTTTATTTTAGTTCTTTAGTTGCATGCAGAAATGTCACACTTTCATGTATTAATATTATACTCTGCCACTTTAATGCATTTGCTTATCATTTCTAATATTTTTACTGGAGTATATTGGCTACTCTATATATAAATGTTTTAAATTTACATTAATTTATTGAAGGAACATTGCATCTTAACATTATATAGGTTTAAAGTATGACTCATTGGAAATCCACGTCTGTATATATTAAATTCATCACCATTTCAGTTTTTCCTTTACTAAGCAATTGACCCCTCCTACCCAACTACCCTGCTAACCCTCCCCCTTTTCTTCTACAACCATTGATATTTTTATTGCCAAAAGCGTGCTTTTAATTTGTTTGCTGGGTTTCTCTATTTACTATGAATGAGTAGTGTCATAAGACATCTATCTTTCTCCTTCTGGTTTATCTCAATAAACATAATTCCTTTTAAGTTTATCCATGTTGCTTCAAATGTCAGGATTCTAATTTTTGATAGCAACGTAGTATTCCATTCTGAATATATACCACATCTTTGTCAGTTCATCTGTTTATGGGCAATTAGGTTGTTTACAGCTCTTGGTTACTATAAATGATGCTGACTTTTCATCCTTATATTTTGCTACCTTCTTTAGTTGCAAGACTATTTTTACCTGATATAAGTATGGATGACTTCCATTTTTTAGGTTGTCATTTGACTGAAGGATTGTCTTCAAACCATTGACTTTCAGACTATGTTTATCTTTAGAAAGATAAATGAGCCTCCAGTATGCAGAAGAAATTTGGGTTTTGATTTTTTTAACCATTCAGCCACTCTATGACTTTTCATTGGTGAGTTAAATATAGTAACATAAAGGGTGATTATTTATATATAAGTGTTTATTGTCATTCTGTTAATTATTTTCTCAGTGTTGCTGCAGGCACTACTTTTATTCTTCTCTTTATCTTCTTAAGTGCTTTGAAAGCTTTTATACGGTATGCTTTTTGTTTTCTTCTTTGATTTCTCTATGCATATGCTTTGAAGTTATCTTGGGGTGTATATAAAAGTTCTCATGTTTTTAACCTGTTTTCACTTGAAAGCAAGTTAGTCGAGCTAATTATAAGAGTTTATATTTTTGACCTCCTTCTCTCTTCGTTTTATGTTTTTGATGATTGATTGTCCCAAAGTAGGGTCTCTGCATTTAATAGAATTTCCTTTAGTATTTTTCTAATAACAGTTTTGTGGTGATGAATTTGTTTAAATTTTATTTATCTGTAGCGTTGTTAAACGTTCCTTCAATTCTAAGTGACAATCTAGCAGGGTAGAATGTGGTTGGAAGTTCTTTCCTTTCAACACTTTGAATATATCATGCCTCTGGCATGAAAAACTTCAGTTGAGAACTTCACTGACAGTCTTATGGGGAATTCTTTGTTATGCAACTTTTTTCTCTAGGAGCTTTAAAGATTATGTCTTTATCTTGTATTTTTTCATTTTACTGGAAATGTTTATGGGTATACATCTGCTTAGATTTCTTCTACTGGATAATTTTGAACTTCTTGGTTCTCTACGCTGCTTCCTTCCTCAAAATAGGGAAAATTTCAGCTATTATTTCTTCAACTGTTGTTTCTGCCTCACTCTGTCTTTTACTTCTGGGACTGCTCTAATGAAAATGGTGTTCCTCTTGATGTTATCTCTTAAGTTATTATACTATCGTTTCTTTCAATTCTTTCGTTCTCTTTTTCAGATAAGTTTATGTGCTTTCCACTGCCCTATCTTTGAGCTTAATTATTCAGATGGATGATTCTTTCACTATACCGTGAGCTTCTTTATCATTTTTAGTTCAGCTATTGTGTTCTTTAGCTTTATGCATTCTGTTTATTTCTTGTCAAATATATTCTGCATGTGTTGTAGTTAATTTTTTATCTATTATTTTCATATTTTCAGTTAGCATACTTCATATTTTTATCTGAAATCTTCAAGTAATTTGCTTAATTATCTTCAGTAATATTTTCAAAAAATCTTGTCATTTGAGAAAATGACCTGGAGGGAATTTTTCTTTATGAGATAAGCCAGAAGAAGAAAGATAGACATCATTTCAATCAATAAGGAAACAAGATCTTTAAACAACAAATTAGAAGAGAAGGACTTAACAATATATGTAGTAAATATTTCACCTTAAAATGATAACTCATTCCTTTAAAGTGTTCATGAAACACTCTCAAGGATATACCATATTTTGGGACACAAATTAACATTCAATTAATTTTCAAAGATTGAAATCATATCTGGTATCTTTTTCAAATCACAATATCATCAAACTGGAAATCAACCAAAAAAGAAAGAAGATGAAAACTACAAAAGAATGGAGAATAAACAACTTGCTATTTAACAACCATTGAGTAAAGGAGGAAATTAAGGATGAAATAAAAAACAGGAGTCAAATAAAAATTAAGACACTACGTATTGGAATTTGTAGGATGCAGCAAAAGAAGTAATAAGTGGGAAATACATAGCACTAAAATCCTACCTCTGGATACAAGAAGAGTCACAAATGAAAAAAACAAGGCTTCACACTAAGGGACTAGAAAAAGAAGAAAAAGAAAAAGCCAAAATCGAACAAAATTAAAGAAATAAAACTTAGAACAGAAATCAATGAAATGGGCAACTAAAAGACTATACAAAATAATCAGTAAATCAGAAGTTATTTTTTAGCAAAGAATAAAACAAATAGGTCACAAGTTAGACTCACAAAAGCAGGAGAGATAAAACACAAATAAATTAAATCAAATGAAAGAAGAATTACTACAATAGCTATAGCGGAAATACAGAGGGTCATAAGTGGATAGTATATATAACCAAATGACAACAAATGGGATAATTAAAAATGATGGACACATTCTTAGGAACATAATATTTTAAGATAAATGAGGAAGAAATGGAAATCAAGAACAGATCAATCACAAGCAAGGAAATTGAAACAGTAATTAAAAATACCCTCAAAAACAAAAGCCCTGGACCAAACGGTTTCACTGGTGACTTTTACCAACCATTTAACCAAGTAATACCAGTTCTTTAAATGTTAAAACAATGAAGAAGATAGAAAACTTCCCAGCATTTTCTGTGAATTACACAGATGTATATTTACTAAGATGTATATCTCAAACCTATTTAAAGTTATAATGCAATATTCCTTCAGCAAAACAAATTACAATAAACTACAATACTTCCCTCAGGTCGTGTTTTGATTCATCATATTGAGTTGATTTCTGCATCTGTTTTATTTAGCAGTCTGTGTTTATTTCTATGGATTATACCAAAGACTTTATTTAACTTTCTCCATGTAATGACCTTGTGTCAGCATTTCAGATTGTACTGTAGAAGCTTATGATAATACCTGGATTTGTCTTGGTAATACCTGGGTTTGTTAAATATATCTTTTATTATGTTGAAGTACAAAACATCTATACTCATTGGAGAGTTTTTGACATAAAAGGGTGTTGAATTGTCAAATACTTTTTCTGTGTATATTAAGACGATCATGTGATTATTGATGTGCTGTATCATGTTTATTCACCTACACATGTTTAACCATCCTTGCATACCTAGAATAAATCCCACTTGATCATGGTGGATGACTTGTTTAATGAGTTTTCGGATTCACTTTGCTAGTATTTTGTTGAAGATTTTTCCATCAATATTCATCAAGGATATGGGTTTGTAGTTTTCTATTTTGGTGATATCTTTATCTGGCTTTAGAATCACAATAAACTTGGCTTCATAAATCTTGTTTAGATATTTGCCTTCTTCAATTGCTGCAATGATTTTGAGAAGGGATGGTATTAATCCTTCTTTGAACATTTGGTAGAATTCACCAATGAAGTCATCGGGTCCAAGACTTTTTTTTTTTTGGGAGTTTTTTTTTTAATTACTCTTTCAATTTCCTTACCTGAGTTTTGTCTTTTCAGGACTTCTATTTCTTTATATTTTAGACTTGAATGTTGTTTCCAAGAATAAAATGGAAACTAGTAATTTAAATGTGCAGAATATCTTAATAGATATATCTCTACAGAAGACATACAGATGTTCAACAGACACATGAAAAGGTATTTTCTTAGAATTAATGAAATGCCAATCAAAACAATAATGACATGCCACCTTATACCAGTGAGAATGTTTATCTTCCAAAAGAATGGAAACAACAAGTTCTGGAGAGGATGTGGAGAAAATGGAACTCTCATACACTGTTGGTAAGAGTATAATATGGTATAAGATTTATGGAAAGCAGTCTGGAGTTTCCTCAAAAAATTGAGACTGTTTCCACATGATCCAATTATTTCTTTACTGACTATTTACCCTAAAATATGACAATACTTATTTGCAGAGATACATACATTCCAATATTCACTGAAGAACTATTTACAATGGACAAGAACTGGAAACAACCTAAATGCTCATCAACTGACGAGTGAATAAATATTATGTGGTATATATGTATATATATAATGGAATGCTATGTGGATATCAAAAACATGAACTCCTATCATTCACAACAACATGGATGAACCTGGAGGTAATTATGCTAGTGGGATAAGACAAAAGGAGAAAGACAGGGGTCATATGATATCACTCACTGAGAAGTATAGAGACAGCAAATAAACAAATGAAATAAATTAAACAAAACAGACTTATAAAATGAACTAATCAAACAACATACTCTTAGTAAAACAAAAGCAAAGCCAAAGGTTGTGGGAGGAGAGGGGTTGGGTAGGAGGGAGCAAATGGGGTGGAGGGAATATATTGTAAGGTGAAGGATAAACACTAAAATGTTGATGAATGCACTATATTGTATACTGATATTGATCTGCTATGACTTATGATATACATCTTGATCATATTTACTGTTAAAATGAAATTATTCTTTAATAAAATCAATTAATAAAATAGATAAAAAGATAGGACAAAAAAGATAATACCTGAAATGTTGGTCTTTGTGTTCTGAGATTCTATTTCAGCACTGAATGTTGGTCTGAGAGCTAAGAATTCAGTGTGTGAGTCAATACATCTAGAACCAAGCAGATTTCTTCTAGAACAAGCAAAGCATTTGGGGATTGAGCTGCTTGGGTCTCCGATGAAATATTTAGTTCCTTTTTCCTCACGATTGATTAGCTCCACAGTTGTAACTTTCTTAATAGCATTAATATAAAACTGTTGACCCAGGAGGGAGTTATATTCAGTCTGCTGAAGCAAGTTCTGGGGTTCAGTGTTTTTCCAGGAGGTGTGATAGGGGACTCAGGTTCAGCTGTAACAGATAGGTACTGTTTCTAAGTGCTATTCAGCTGTGACCCAGGCTGGAGAGTAGCAGCTAGTTCATAGAACCCAGAATCTCATGTGATCTTCCCAGAGAGAGCTGAAACTGTTTCTCCATAAACAGTGATACCCACGAAAGTGTTCAGCTGTGTTGTGGTTTTCAAGTTTAGTCTGCTTGCCACTACCTAGAGAAATGCTGCCTCAGTATTCCTGAAGGCTATAAACATGAGAACTTTCCAATTGCCATAGTGTCCACTCACGATGGATAGCCAGCATGTTTTATCTTCTAACACTAACTCCTTAATTGTTTTCAAACAATATGTTGTCACAAATAATGGTGTCACGAACATAAAAGAGATTCTAGAGTGGATCCAAGCAGTCTCTGTTTACTGTAAGTATGTATATATATATATATAATGTTTAAAGTATATCTGTATGAGTATATATGTATATATACATACATAAGCGTATATAATGTCTATATTCATTTTCTTAAGTTTTTGGTTCAAGAAATTAAAATTCTTTAAGACTGTGTACATATGCTCATGCAGCTCACAGTACTCTCTCTCCTGAAAGCTCTGGGCCTCTGAGTCTTATTGCTCTCCAAAAGAAAAATCCTGTATATTTTTCCCTATTTGCTCACTTCCCTCTCTGGTGCAGTTATCAGGTTTCAGGGCACCTGATATGGAAGTGACACTTTGAATCTTTAGAAATAGGCTTCCTATCACTATTGTCCCTCCAGACATTGGGTTGCAGTTTCTGAGTGATATTCCTGCAAAAAAAACATTATCTTGAATTTTCCTACCTTTTTTTATATATCATCTAACTTTTCCATGTGTAGATACTCGTCCTTTAAGTTTTCATTACTTTCAAAGACATTCTTGCTTTTGAATGCAGAATACACACACACACACACACACACACACACACACACATATATGCAGTTTTGTTGTTTCAATGGGGAGGAGGTGCACTCAGTATCTTGCTAATGTGCAATTCCATTTAGTTAATTCTTGATCTCTATTAGAAACTTTCTGAATCAAGTTATTCACAAATTCTGCAATTCATTATCCAATATGTTTTATGATAAGCATACACCCTATTCTCAAAATCCTTTCCACAGAGACATCAGAGTAAATATTATCTTCTGTAAATGACAAATAACTTTAAATTATTATAATTAAGGATGTGATTATAAGATAATATACAAGTAAGTTTTATAAATTTTGTGACATAAATACTTTAAAATAATAAGCAGGAGTACAAGTAATAGCATTGCAACAGAACAAATCTGACTTCTCAAAACTGTGTATAGCTCTAAGAATGCACATTAATTATAAAAATCAACATTAATTTATTCTAAGATTGTTAAGTGTCACTTTTTTACTTTGACAGTACTTCCCATAAGATTTTATCAAATCAAATTTGCCTCTTTCTTTAATAGCTCTATTTCCACAAGGAAAAAAAAAGTATTTATGTTTCATATCTTAGGAGATATGTAAAATTCCCTATATATCATTTAAGATACTTATAATTTAATTTTTTGGAATTTTGGAAAACTGTCAAATATTAAAATGTTATAAACACTTCTTAAGTTTACTATGAAACAAAATTTAGTTACCAATTTAAAGATAGATACTTGAAGAAGTCTAAGCTTCTTTTAATGTGAAATGATGATAAAGATAATTCTCCTAGTGTATAAGATGGTTAAGATAATTTACCTGGAGTAAAGACCTTTTTCCCTAGGCAAATTTGTAAGTAATTTTTAATTTGTAATCAAATAATGATCACAGTTTAAGAATTCATTTGTAGAACTAGCACAGGAAAGAAGTGAAACTTTGTTTATACTTAAGAACATTACTAATATAAAAAAATAATTTAAAAACATCATAACAAGGGGGTAGTTCCAAGATATCAAATGGGAAATATGTAGAGCTTAACTCCTTCCCACTAACACAACAAAACTACTCCCATTTAAGAAAGATGAACTTTAAAAATAACAGCTCTTGTATAGAAAGCAAAATGATTCAAATAACCAAGACTTTCTTGAGAAAAACGAAAAGAAAATATGACTCACTCTCCTGACTTCAAACTATACTAAATAGTAATTAGATCAAAGCATTATGGTATGAGAACAAAAACAAACACGGAAACCAGTGGACTAAAATTGACATAAAACCTAAAACCTAAAACAAAAGGAGACTCATGGAATGTAAGAAAAAAAAATATATATATATATCAGAAAATAGTTTAATCTGGAAAATATGTAAAGAATTAACACACCTCAACAACAGAAAATGTTAACAATCCACTCAAAAATAAAGACAAGAAATGAAGACACCCTTGTAAAGCAGACAGACGGATATCCAAGACATGATAGAATCACTCAGCATCAGATTAAGGCAAATAAAAATCACGAGATCATCTTGTACCAGTGAAAAAGGACTATATTAACAAGACTAGAATCAACTAAGAAATAAGAAACATCTTACACTGTTGGTGGGATTGAAAATTAGTTGAAATTATTTGTAAAACAAAAGAGCTACCATTTATAGCAATACCACTTCAAGGCATTAAAACTCCAAATACAAAAACATTAATCAGAAGTAAAATATATGCCCTTCTGCATTATAACACCATAATTCAAAATGCCCGAGATATGGAAACAATATAAATGCCCATCAGCAGATGACTGAATAAGCAAGGTGTGGTATATATGTCCAATGGAAATCTTTGGAGATATTGAAAAAAAAATTTCTTTTGCATCAGCCTGTTTATATTTAGCAAAATAAGTCAGAAAGAAAAAGAGAAGTGCAAGATCATTTCACTAATATGTGGAATACAAAGAAGCAAAACAAATATCTATTTGAAAAACATTTTCATCACCCTAAATACAAACTCTGTTCTCATATTAAATGCTTATATTCTATCCCTCTTCCCTGGTAATCTAGTTAATGACTCATATAGTTGAATTTATCTGTTTTTTAAATAAATGGATTAATGCATTATTTCTTATTTTGTGTCTGGTTTATCACAATTCACAAAATATTTTCAAAGGTCATCTATGCTGGTACATAAGGGCAGAGAGGAAATTAGCCCTTACCCCTGTGGGTTTCTCTAGGGATAGTTTGAACAATTGAATTAACATCAGACTGATTATTAGGAAAAATAAATAAGTACATAAGCATTCAGAATATGCATATCTTTTCTAAAGTAAATGGATATATCCTTGAGGCTCAGACAGTTGAAATGGCTAGGGTATGAACTATGTAAAGTCCAAGGACCAAGAGTGGTGAGAAACCAAAATAATTTAAAAAGTAAGCAAAAAATACTCTTTAAGCTTCCCTCCTTCTTTCCTCCCTCCCTTCCTTCCTCTGTAAAAAATTATAAAGTAAATTAGTCTATCTTCAGTTAAGGAATGAGGTAAGAATCAAAGAGAAAGAAGAGGGAATCACATGATAAAAGTACACATGTTCTACAATTACATATTTATCCTCCCATATACCACCAATTTTAATTCTAGGTGCTTAAGGGGATAGCAAACATTTCTC
The DNA here is from genome assembly GCA_004363575.1 of Solenodon paradoxus. Classification (NCBI taxonomy): domain Eukaryota; kingdom Metazoa; phylum Chordata; class Mammalia; order Eulipotyphla; family Solenodontidae; genus Solenodon; species Solenodon paradoxus. Next base: position 239,219 of record RJWH01000771.1, on the reverse strand, counting down.
TCAACTTGCAAAGACTCCATTGACATTATCTTAAAATAATACATATGACAATATTACACATCTTGGGAAGACTATCCTTCAATCGCATGTATTAAATATGATACCTTTTTATTACCTAATATTTTTAAGTGATATTTACATGACACATTTTGTTTATCCATTCTCTTGATGGGCATTTGGATTATTTTTGCAAATTGACCATTATTAATGATGTTTAATGAATATTGTCACACAAGTATCTGTTTGAGTCTCTTTGGTTTTTGCTTTTGTTTTGGCATTACCTAGGATTACATTTGTTGGCTCATATGATATATTTTTAAATGTTTTATTTATTTCTATTTAGTTATTCATCTTGATAGTTCCCCAGTCCAGTCCCTGGATACAAACCCAGGTCCTTATTATGCATATGGACTGCACTCATCGAGAAGCAGTGGACATAACTGTTGCCCAGCCAAGGTGTGCCTCATGATAATTTAATGTTTAACTTTTGAGGAATCATCAAATTCTTTTCCACAATGGCCACACCATTCTGCCTTTGTGATAGCAATGTGTGATGGCTTAGATCCCCATGGATTCTCATCACTTTTCATTTTCTTTTGTTATAACCATTTTAACAGATATGAAGTGTTATATCATTTTTAATTGCATTTAAATTTAATTATTAAAATGACTTTCAGTATCAATTTAAGTGTGTTCTATTTATCTGTGTATTTTCTTTACATAATTTAAATAGGTCATTTTGCATTTTAATTGAGATGTAGTTCTTTATATATTCTTGGTATTGAACCCTTAAGCACGCATATAATTTGCAAGTGTTTTCATCCATTTACTAAATTGTTTTTTAATTTTCTTTATAATGTCGATTGATGACATCAAAAAATTAAGTTCAATGCATTGATGTTATTTTTATTGTGTTTATGTTTTTGGTTCATATTAAGTATACATTTCCAGTCCAAGGTCATGAAGATTAATTGGTATCTACTTGTTACAGTTTTATGATCTATCTCTTAAATTTAATTAATAGTTAAATTTTGAGTAATTTTTTATAAATAATATATTGTTTAGGTTCAATTTCTATTTTGCATATTTATATTCAGTTATTACAGTACTTGAAAGGACTGGTCTTTTACTTATTGAATGATCTTAGCATACTTTTTAAAGGTCAGTTGAGAGTGATGTCAACAAAATGGCTTAATAGGAAGTATTGAATTTTTGTTCAACTATGAAAACTATCATTTTAGGAGATCGAAAGAAAGTTCAAATGTCTACAGAAGCCAAAAAATAGCCCGACCACGAAAAATACACCTTAAGAACAATTTGTTTGATTACTTTTATTAATTTTTGCCTATCAGATAGGAGTGAGCAGATTATATCTTATTTTTAGTATTCATAACTGGGGACTGTCTGAAAGAAATGTGTTTGTTTTAACTAACTCCCATTCCAACCTGGAAAAGTGATTGGAAGTACTTCTAATAATTAGGGGAAAACCACAGATCCAATGATAACCAGCATAATACACTACAAATGAAAAATATATAGTAGAGTTCTTAAAGTCTTAAGTAGAGCTGGAGAGAAACTCTGAGGGGAGTAATGGTGGCATATATATGGGAGAGTGGAAAAAGCTAAAGAAACCCATTAAGAGTGTGTGCTCAGCGGAGAATGGGGAAGATCATTAGTGTCAATTTGGCTCAGAATAATCCCAGTTTATGGGTGAAGAACTAGTATAATAGAAAGCCATTCTGCAAACACTTAAAAGGGTAGCTGTTTTGCTGAAGGCTCAGTTAAAAATGTTGAAAGTTATACAAAGAAACACAATAACGTATCTGTTTCAAAGGGATTGAATAAAATATAAACTGTCCATGAGAGAACATATACTACATTTATTATAAGAATATTTTAATTGTTGCAAAATAAGTACTACATGTTAAAGAAAAACACAAGCAAAAAAAACAAAAACAAAAAAGGAAATAAGACAAATGTTATATGAATAAATTTGAATATTAAAAGGGGAAATAATTATAGAAAGGAAAAGACAAATGTGGAGCTGAAAAATACAACTGACTTTTAAAACAAGATTACATAGTTTAAATAACTGACTTTAATAATCAAAGTAAAGAATCAGCAGATGTGAAGCTAAAATGATTAAAATTATTCAGGATGCAGAACATATTTTTTAAAATGCTAAAGAAAAATGAAAAGAGAATAATAGAATTTTGGGACACTATTAAATGGAGCAATATATGTATTATGGAAATTTCAGAAGGGAAAAAAGAATGAAAGGAGCAGAAAGATTATTATTTAATTAAACATATAAATGTACAAATCAAGAAGTTTAATACATTTCAAAAAATTAAATTATGAAGGGGCTAAACAAAGATACATGATAATGAAATTATCAAAATAAATATATAAAATTTAGAAAGTAGCAACAAAGAAGTAATTTCTCATATACAATGAGCTTTCAACATGTTCATTAGTGATTTGGAAAAAGAAAAAGAGAAGTAGAGTAGATTTATCTTTTAAAAATTACAGGAAAATTTTGATTGATATTCAGTTTCAAATAACACTGTATTAAAACTTTTACAACTTTATTAATTTTTAAATAATTCTGACACAATCTTTTCTGTTTCTCTTCTATCTCAATGAACTATCTATGAATTCTAGTGCCAGCTTTCCTGATCAGTCTCATTTCTTGCCTTTTACATTAGATAAATTGTATTAGATAAATTATATAATTAGATAAATTAGATAATTAGATAAATTAGAAAAATTGTCAGTCTGAATTCTGAATTTTGATACAATCTAGGCAACCCTTCATTTTGTGCATGTAGATTCTTCTCCTGAAAGTATCATCTCAACCAAATTTGTAGATAAACATATTCTTCTAAACATATTCAAGTGCCTTTGAATTTGTTATTCATCCTTTTGCCTTTGAATTTACCTGATAAAATAATTTCCTGTTATTTAAAATCTGTTATTAATAACCATATTTATGTATCATACTGTCTTGCATTTATCTTTTACATTTTGTTATCTTTACACAGTTAGTGTAATTTTGCACTTGTATATATTATCCTATGACAGTATTAATTGTGCTTTACTCAATTTTTATCTGCATTATCCTGTTTATTGCATGTCATGAATATTATAGAATTAAAAGAAATCATGTCAGAAGAAAAATATTATCTGTTGATTCATCAGCAGAAAGCTTGAAAGAAGGATTTGCAAATATATATTTAAAGAATAGAAAGAAAAATTATTGATATAATGTATGTATGTGCATATATGTATATGTTTGTGTGTGTCTGATAACACTAGTTCTGATCTGCAAAAATGCTGACAAAAATTCCATTCTTTGAAATGCAAAAAAAAGAGAAGACTTGAAAGTCATATGAAGATACATAACTCTCCTGTAAAAGTAACTATATGCACAAGTATAACAATTAGCATTATTGCAATTTATTTTGCAATTTGATTTTTAAAATGTCAACCAATATTTAAATAACAACACATAATACATAAATTCTTGCTATTGTTTACATAACGCATAAATGATGTGATTTGTATTAAAAATAACAAACTAGAAGGGAACAACTTATAGAAATATTTTTGTCATAGAAAATATGATGGTATTAATTCAACTTAGATAGTTGCAATTTTAGAACATTATAGGTACTGTTGCAAGGTTATTGATAAGTATCTTTTCCTGGTGGATTGAACTCATTACCCTAATGCAGTATTTATGTTTGCCATATAGTGATCTTTTCAGATGTAAGTCTATTTTCTCTCATATTAGTATTGTATTTCCTGTTTTTAGGCTCTGTTATTTTGATATAGTTTTACATAAACATTCATTTTCAGTCTATATTTGTCTTTTCAGTAGAGGTATTTTTTTATCAGTATAGTATCTATGGTTTCTGTATATTGATACAGTGAGTCACTCTGTTTTTTGATTCATTGCTTTGATCCATTCTTTCAATGATTTTCATTATAGAACTTAATTTGCATCTTTTCTTTTGTTTTGTTTGTTTTACACCTCTATTTCTTCTTTTCCCATGTGCTTCTATTTACCATTTCTTTCATATATTTTTCAATTTTGTTGTTCTCTTTATCTTCATTAATATGTATCTCTTTAGGATTAGATTTTACACTCACTTGTCTTTTGCATCTTATTTTAGCCATCTAGGATAGTCTTTTGTGTTTATATTGTATTATCCATATATGTCTATACCGAATATGTTTTTCTATGCCTTTTCAATCTTCTTTATTTTCTTATGCTGGTCTTGACTTTGCTTACGATTCTATTTTATTGTTTATCACACCTTTCAGCGTTTATGGTCCTTATTTTACCCCTGTTAAAGAACTCTTTTTAGCTTTCTTTGAAAGATTTGGTGATGAAAAATATTATTAATATTTGTTTATTATTGAAGACTTATTGTTCATCAAAACTGAATAATAATTTTTCAGGATAGAGAATTTTAGGTTGAGCGTTTTTGTCTATTTTTATTTGGAATATGCTGTTTTATTCTCCAAGCTTATACGGTTTCTTGTGAGAATTTTAATGATAAGTATATGGATGTACTTGTGTAAGTGATATTTCTCTTCTCACTTAGAATAGCAGTTTTTTAATCTATATTTTGCCTTTGATATTTTTGCTATGATGCATCCTGGTATAGGTATTTTTTTGTGACATGTATGGAATGTTCTCTGCTACTACACCTTTGAATTAATTTTCTGTTTCTTTCTACTCACACGAGGGATACTCATTATTATGTTTGTTCTCATTATTCTGATATTTATCTCTGAGTTACTTTATTTTTCCTCAAAATTTTTTATCTCTCGTTGTCCATGAGTGTTGCCTCTCTATTTTTCTCTTCAATTTATGATATATACTCATCTGCAAGACACTGAATAGAGTGAAATGGAAACAAATGATTCCTAGTGGTAATAACAATAACGATTATCTACAATTACACACAGTTGAATGCAAAAAAGACAAATCAAATACCTCAGAAAGAAGTGAAAGGTTATAAGGGTTACTTAACCAAAAAGACTGGAGCTATAAAGAAAGTCCCAAATTAACCGCTAGATACAAACATCAGTCAATGAATTGAAGACAAACTTCCATATTTGTCTTCAATTCATGGTGCTTAGATTTTTCTCGGGGCTTAAATTTGTTTCTTCCTCTCTTTGAATCATATATGTTTTACTTTTCAGGTTATTTGTGTTTTAGCATGGCGTGCTTTATTGGCCCTTTAGTGTTGTGGTTTTAATTTTCTCTTACTTTTTAAAAAAATCTCAGACTCAGGAAAGTACAGTGAAAGGATTTAAAACTCATGCTCCCTGTTTGCAGCCTTAGTGTGGGGAAATTTTCTCAAAAACTAGTTCTTCCGCTATCTCTTTTCCCTTTCTCTTACAGGTTGACCTGACTCTTTTTTGTCTTGAGATCTACCTCTTGCCACATTTTTGACTTTTGATCACCTAATTCTAGTTCATTGATACATGTGGGGTTGTAGCATTTGTCTATCCTTAGCAATTTTCAACTCCAGTAATGCAATAGCCTGTGTAACACTTTGATCTGTCAATTTAATTGAGTACTTCATCAGTCTCCAACTATTGGTGAGATTCATTGTTGTGTCATTTCTCAGTTCAGCTGCCTATAGCTTTGTTATTTCTTTGTCTATTCCTTAGGCCCTGTCTATGATCACCATACATATATAGTTGGTGGCTGCTGGGATCAGTAAAGAGGAAGCTTAGTTTAGATATATAAAGCCAAAGCAGAATAAAACAATTACCCAGGCAACTGAAAAACCAGAGGCCCGCCCTGTGAGGAAAACCGTGGCAGGGAGATTTTTGTTCCCTGCTGAGGCTCAGGAAGAAGTTTAGAAGCTAAATAGTTATCTTAAACCTTTTAAATGTAAAATCACTCTGTAAACATTGATTGTTAGAATGGCCGATTTGCTTCTTGCATTTAATCTGTGAATGACTTCCTCGTGTAAAGACAATAAATATTCTAGGAGTCAGTGACTCAGGTTAGCTATTTGGGGCGAGAGAGATTCCCAATAGATAGCTTACTCCCTCTTTCTTTCTTTCTATTTCACAATCCTTTTCAGCACCTTCCTTCAGCCCTGACCGCAGGAATCGAGCCCAACAGTGGCCATTGGTGGTGTGTTGGTGTCAGAAAATCACCTGGTGAACTGGATCATAGGCACACTTATCTGTAGTTTCAGACATGAAGCTGTCAGGTGTGGGAGGTTCACAGTTGCCAGTGGGGAGGCAAAAGTCCGTTATAAGACTTCTTATATCTCACTGCTATTAGTAAAACTGATAAATGATAGTGAGCCCCTCCATGTTCCCCCACACTCCTCCCACTGTTTTGCTTGTTGTGGCTAAGTTTCCTCCTTTCCTTTCTAGGACGCTTTTTGTCATCCTTCATATAATAGAGACTCTGTTGGTCCTGTCCACAACACTCAAGTCTTCCTAGACTTCTGTTTCCAAGGCTCATGTCTTCTTCCACTCATCCTTAGAACAGGTGCATGGAACAACTTTGTCCTTTTAAGTAAAAACATGGTGGATTGCCTGTGAAAAATAGTTGATTTCTGGATTTTCATAGAATGGGAAGCTTTGAGAAAAATGTTATTCAGCCATGCTGTGACATCACTCACTTCGTCTAAATGTTTATACCCCCTCCTAGAATCAAAAAGTTTAAAAATCAGATTTACTTAGCAACTAAATGTGACAAAATGAACACTGGAGAAAGAGCAATTTAATTTAGATTAGATAAGTTCTTTTCATAATATATTGTTTTCCAAAATAAACAGTATTATTTTCTTCTAAAATACAATAAAGAGCTTGGATTGAAGGTTCTCTTAAGATATTATATAAGCTTGATTGCAGACTGTGCACATGTTATACAACTTTAATTTTGAAATGTATTATTCACTTTATTTTAATTTAATATTTTTATTTTAAATTTTATTGATAGAACTTTGCATCATAACATCCTGTAGATTTGAGGTATGCAACAGTATATATAACATGATTATGTAACACGTTATCTTCACCATCAAGAGCCTAATCCTATTTTTTGCCTTATGATTGAAACTTTTTTACTGAAATTGCTAATCATCTTCCAATTCCTTTCTGATAACCACTTATTTGATTCTACAAAATAAAATATTCTTGTTCAATTTGACTCATTTGTTTTATAAAATTCACAGATCTATCAATGAGCACTTTGGTTATTTCCAGCTGGTGTAAATATCTCAGTAATAAACACAGGAGTGCATATATCTCTGTCAATTAGTGTTTTTGTGTTTTATGAATAAATACTCAGAAGTGGAATAATGTGATAATATGAAATAGTCACTTAAAATTTTTTGAGGAAACTCTGTACTGGTTATCATAAAAGTTGTTACAGAATTTTCTTAGTGGAGTAGTTCAAAATAGCAGACTGTTAATATCTCAGGCTTGTCTCCAGCCCAAATCTAAGAAAACATCTATTTGACTGCCATAATCTTTGAAAAGAAATGGGAACAGCATCTCCGAAGAGAGAGGAGACATATATCTCCATGAAAGGTAGGAGAGTCCAATCAGTCTCTTCCAATCCACACTATTCAGGTCCCCAGAAAAGTCAGGTAAAATCATCACTCTCTTTGAACTAAGGGGCTCCCCCCACACCCAGCACTCCTACACCTAGAATCTGACTCTGTGATACTGATCTGGGAACCTTAATGTGGGGAAGAGAGGAAGTTATCATATCCACAAAGAAGAGCCAAAATGTGAGACTGCCATTACAGGAAAGTACTCAGAAGGGAAGCACCTACACTCTCTGTCATAAAATCACTGGTAAATAGGTATTGACATTTGCCACTGTATTTCTACGGGAAGTCAGAGACAGATACTGAGGTCAAACCACACAGGAGCAGTGAACTGGCTGTTCCTCATCAAGGAGTGTTCCTTTATACTTACCTAACAGGGAAAATAAAAAGACTCAATCAAAAACAGCAATACCTGTCAGGCTGTGCCTACAAAATAAAACAGCTTTCTATTTTCTTGGTAACTCCTGAAATTCCACCCCCAGGACACATGGTGTGCTTATCGCCCTTGTTATACCTACCTCCCACTACTCTGGAGGACTAACGGGTATTCAGAAGGAATTGTATATCATTAAAAATAGCTCCTGGTTCATTTTGTGGACAGTGTTGCAACAGTGTCCTTCTTCTTGACTGTGGAATCACACTTCCTAGATTTTTGTTGACTTTGTTGTTTATTCTTGTTAATCTGTGTAGGGGTGAACTCTATACTCTCTATGTAAATTATAGCACTGTATGCTGGGATTTCAGGCCTTAATACAGGACTCAACCAAGCTTCAACAAATTTAACTAGTGTTGAGATCACAAAAGCAATAATAGTACAATATTCAAAACTAAGATTTAGGTTTATTTGGTGCAATTCTACATCTTAACACAAGGTTGATGCATAATAGAAGATTAACCTGTATAAGTAAGTATATAATGCTAAAGAGATTGAAGAGGCAGAAAAACATGCATAAGTGTATGCTCCTAAAGAAAATGAAATGGGAAAATCAGAATGAAAAAGATTTAAGTAAACAAACTGATGAAAACTTTAAGGCAACAATATTAATGTTATTCACTGGAAACAATAGAGAAACAGAAATAGAACTAAAACCTACAGAAGATGTGAGGAAGATCAAAACAGAATGCATGGAGCCAAAGAGCACAATAGATCAGACAAAGAACACAATAGAGGGGCTCAATAGTAAGCTGGAAGGAGCCAACGGAATTAATGAGCTAGAAGATAAGGCAGTGGAATGTACTCAAGTTAACCAGCAAAGATAAAAAAAGTGAGAGTACACAAGACCTATGGTATAATATCAAGCAAAGCAACATTCATGTCATAGGGTTCCCAGAGGAAGAGAGAGAAATAAGGGAACAAAAATTATATTGAAAGAAGTAATAACTGAGATTTCCCTCACATGATGAAGGAAGCAGACCCCAAGACCAAGAGGTCTCAAAGAATTCCAAAGAAAAGAAATCCAAATGAACCTATAGTAAGACACATCATCATCAAAAATACAAGACACATCACATCAAAAATGTGAAAAATAAAAGAAGAATCTTAAAAGCAGCTAAATAAAATCAAGTTATGTAAATATATCCCCCATAAGACCGTCAGTAGATATACAGATAAAACTTAAAGTTCAGAAAGAAGGACATGATATATTCAAAGTGCTGAAAGAACAGCAATTCTAATTAAGGATAATCTCTCCTGATATATTATCACTTAGAATTGAAGACATGATAAAAAGCATTTCAGGCAAGCAAATGTTAAAGAAATCCATCACCATGAAACAAGCTTTATAAAAAATACTGGTTGAATTTATATAAAATTAGAAGAAATTCCATTTAAAAGCTGCAAGACACCAAGATATAAAAAGTAGGGAAGGTAGAAGTAAAAAGTGAGAAGTTAAAATTAGTGTAAGATTAATTTGCTTTCAAATAAAAACATAATTTAAGCATTGAAACTTTTATTTAAACCCCTGAATAACCATAAACAACCTAGGGGATAAATCAAAGAAGAAAATGAAAATGAGAAACAAACACAATTACAAAAAACGCAACGAGAGAAAGAGAACCAAGAAATAGTAGCAACAACACCCATAAAACAATAACAAACTGTCAATAAAGAGTTACATATTAATAATCACTCAATGCTAATGAATTGATCCCACTAATCAAGATACAAAGAGTGGTCCACTGGGTTAAAAACATAACCAACTTTCTGCTGCAAACTCATCTACATTCAAAAGATAAACTTAGACTCAAGGTCAATCATTAGAAGCAAATCGAACAACCAAATGGTAACCAAAAAATGTGGGGACAGCATATTTGTATGAGATAAAATAAGCTTCCAACTATAGAAGATAATAAAAGACAGCATGGACATTATATAATGTTTAAGGGATCAATGCAGCAAGAAGACATAAAACTTAATATATAAACTCCAAATGAAAGAATATCAAAATACATAAAAGTAATTATTAACAGAATTATAGAATGACATCAATAGCAGTTCAGTAATAATAGAAAACATCAATACTCTACTGACAACAAAGGACAGATCATCCAGGTAACAAGTTAACAGGGAAGTAACTTTAAAAGACAAATCAGAACAGATGAGTTTAACGGCCATGCACCAAACACTTCATCCAATCACTGAAGAAATCACATTTCTCTCAAATGCCCGTGGAGCATTCTCGAGGATAGATTCTACGTTGTAAAACAAAATATGGCAACCAATTTATAAGGATTGAAATCTTATCAAGAATATTCTTCAATTACAATGGCATAAAACTAGAAATCACCCACATAAAGGAAGCAGGAAAATTGAAAAATATCCGGAGGCTAAACAACACACTTCTGAATGATTCTAGGCTAAGAGGGGAAAGCAAAGTAAAAATTAAATCAAAGGAGAATTGTGGACCTCAGGGAGTGGCCACTGCAGTTGTTGGACCATTTCCCACCATGTTCTACCAAGGACCCTGCAATCCATGTACACATTAACTTAGACATAGCAAATCAGTGAGTGAGGGAGAGAGGACCACATAGTCTTCCCATCTATTCCACATACACCAATCACACTAAAGTAGAGACTTAAGAGTTGCATAGGGATGAAGTTCCAGTGATCTAAAAAATGTCATTGACAGATTGCAAAATGCACTGCATCTCGACAAAAATGTCCCTGAGTGTTGACTCAGAAGTTCCTGAATAAAGCATCAGTAACCAGAGGAGTAAGAGAAAAGTCTCAACTTACACCTCACTACCTACCCAGAAAGAACTCCAAAAGTCCACAGCCCCTCTTAGGACACTGCAGTGGCAGCACTACAACCAAATTCCTAGGAAGAATTTAGAAAAAAAGAAAGCTACAGTTCTAAACGCAAAGGAGAGAAAAAAGTGTCAAATTCTAAAGTCCCTACAAACAACACCTGGATATCAAAAAGAAAGTAACAGAGGTAATCTATTGACATTGATTACAACAATCTAACAGATAAAAAATCAAAACAAAACAAAACATATGTAGACTTCTGGCCAAGAGGACAACCTGATAGGATCAAGACTCGTATCTTCCCTACAAAGAAACTGAAAGCTAACCTATTTTCCAGAAAAAAACATTGAGTAAAAGCAGGGAGAGAGACTATAGAGACACAACAGCAATCAGGACAACAAAGGGTAGGTGAAAACATCTGGGTGCAGAGTTACACCACAGACGCACACATGAGATTTCAGCCATGTGGAGGGGACAAATTTGGGAAGAACTGGATTACCCAGGAATCATGAAAGCAGTGGAGAGACTACCCAGCAGGACGGGGACATGGAACTGGGGAAGAGGATCTTGATATAGGGTGGAAGAAGCACCAGTGCCTCAGTGGTTTGAGCAAGAGATCTGTTGAAAAAATCATACCGGGTGCCACCATAACTGGAAAGCAGATAGGGCATTAGTCTCCCCACACCCATCTCATCATATTTCCCCAGAGTTGCGGGACATATCCACCAGAAATTCTGCCTTTAGGCTTAAAGGAAGAAGAGTCACCCAAAGGGAGAGCCAGTGTTACCCAATATCACCACCTTGTAGGTGAAACTGCAGCCTGATTGCCATTTGTGGTCTAACAGCAAGGTGGTCATTGTGTTGGGAGCTGAGACACTGGGGAAAGGATCTGCATCCCACACACAAATTTCAACTCCATAGACTGAATTGTTTGTCAACAACAGAGGGCCCACGTAAGAACTTCAACAAATCCAACCAATGGTGACACCACAAAACTCAAGAAATCCCAGAGTCCAAACCAAGATCCAGGCTTACTCAGCACAAGTCAATACCCTACACAAGACCATCACTGCAGGGAAACCTAATCCACTGAAACATAAACAGAATACCAAAAAAGTGAAAAAGAAAATAAATGTATGTAAAATGATGGATCCAGTAAAAATATCAGGGGAAAATCTGAATACAACAGGTGACTGCAAACTACCCAAGATTATTTAGGGCAACAGTGATAAACATACTCGTGGAAATCAAGAAAACAATAGAAGAAGAAAAAAGGAACAACAAAAAAGAGAGAAGAAATGAAGCAACTCAAAATAGATGTCAAAAAATAAAGAACACAATAGCTGACCCAAAGAATTAAATAGAGGGACTCAAGAATAGGATGAATGAAGTCTCCATTAGAATCAGTGAGCTACAAGATAGGGCAGAGGAAGGCACTCAAGCAAACCATCAATAAGAAAAAAAAAGAATGCAAAGATATGAAGACAGCATTCAAGACCCATGGGATAATACTAAAAGAAACAACATACACATTAAAGGAATCCCAGAAGGAGAGGGGAGAGAAAAGGGGGCAGGAACTATATTTGAAGAAATAATAGCTGAGAACGTCCCTAACTTGCAAAATGAAGCAAGCCTCAAGACCCAGGAAGCTGAGAGTCCCTAATAAAATAAATCCATTCAGACTTTCACCTAAACTCATTGTCTTTAAAATGTCAAAAATACAAGATAAAGAAAAAAAAAAAACCTTAAAATCATTCAGAGAAAAATGAGTCACATACAAAGAATTCCCCAAAGATTGTCAGTGAATTTTCAACTTAAACTCTACAGACAAGGAGGAAATGGCATGGTATATTCAAAAGACTGAAAGAAAAGGATTTTCAACCTAGGATAATATATCCTGTGAGATTATCATTCAGAATTGAAGAAATGATAAAAAGCTTTTTCAATAAGCAAAAGTTAAAGGAATTTATCACCACAAGACCACATCTACAAATATTACTAAAAGATGCTATATAAAGTGTAAAGAAATCCCACTCAAAACAGGTCTATTAAACCTATTCATCTATGTTTATTAGCGATATTGGTCTAGATATTTTTTTCTATTGGTGATGTCTTTTTCAGCTTTTGGTATGATGTTGGCTTCATGGAAAGTGTTTGAGTATTCCCTATTCATCAATACTTTGGAAAATTTTTGATAGAATGGATAATAATTCTTTTCTGAAGTTTTGGTGAAACTCATTGGAAAAGTCATCTGATCCTGGGGTCTTGTATCTAGGAAGACTTTTGATTACCTCTTTAATTTATTTGCTTGTGATTGCTCTGTGGGACCCATTCAAGAACATGACACATATTATCTTATTTAAGATAAACCTATGATGTAGATTTTATTATCCCTATTTTACGGATGAGAAAATTGAAGCTAAAAATTCTGCCTAAGATTAATAGTATACAAGTGCCAGAGCCAAGGTTCAAATTTAAATTTTATGCCCAAATACTGCATGCTTAATATTTGATCCTGTTTAGTTTTATTGTTCTTTATATATTTTTTGAAAGATAACACTACCCATAATTTTAAATTTTACTGTAATCCTGCTGAATTTTTCTCAATTATCTTATTCTACTTTATAATTCCAATTTCTAACTTTTTTAAATTAAGGAATTGTGACTCAAGCTTACATTATGAATTTTTATATATTCCACTATGTTCATTTTAAAGTTTAATTGTTTTGAAAGTATCCAATATATTGTATTCTCCTGAGTTTCTTTTAAAATAATTAATGTGATAAATTATATTCTTTCGGTGGCCTGAAAAAAAATCTAAACAAAAATCAAAACAGTAAAATAAAGAGTGGTAAAAGAAAGTAGAACCCTGGTGGTGGGTGTGGTGTCAACTACACACAGACTGAGGTATACATTCAATATCCTAAAAAGCATATAATGAAGTAAAATTATAAAATATCTAGTATATGATATATAAATATAAATGTATAATGATACCATAATGAATATCCATATATCTACCATATCACTCAGTTTTGCCTGTTTTGAAATTTATGTAAATTTTAAGAATGCATATAAATAAATAATTTTGAAAAAGAATTTATGAAAAAGGTTGTATTAGATTCAGGTGGCACATGTGACTGCCAAAGGAAATTGGAAGACATCAAAAATGAAGTGACAGATCAAAGGTTATATTACACCAAGGAGATTGACACCATGAAAAAAGTCCTAGTAGAAATATTGAATATAAAACATCAATGAATTTAATATAAACATGGAAAACTCCATAAACAGATTTAATCTTACACAGGAACAAATCTCAGAAACTGAAGACAAGATCACAGAGGCAGCCCTCATGGATGAGGACAGAGAAACAAGCCTCGAATAAAATGAGGAAGTCATGTGAGAAATACCAGACACTATAATAACAACAATAATAAGGTCAATAGGTATACCAGAAGGAAAGGAGAGGGAGATTGTAGCAGAAAACTTATTTAAAGAAGTAATAGCACATAACTTTGCACTTCTGTCACAAAATGTAGTCATAGAGGAACAAGATACCAATAGAACAATGAATTCCCTAGATGTAAAAAGAACTACCTGAGACACCTCATAGTAAATATAACAAAGACAAATTATTCAGAAAAATTATGTAAGGCTGCTAGAGAAAAGAGAAACATAGCTTACAATGGTGGGATGGGAATCAGACTATCATTAGACTCCTCAAAAGAAACACTAGAGGTCTGGAGAGAGTGGAATGACATGTTCAAATTGCTAAAAGACAAACTGCTAGCCAAGAATACTTTACTCTGAAATTATCATCCAACTGTTACAGAGAAATGAAGGTTTTCAATGCTGAATAAAGGATAATGGATTTTTCCCACAGAAACATACCTTTCAATGATGTCAAAAGGGATGTTACTCAGGGAAAATTAAAACAAAGAAAGTTAACTGGGAAGAATTGTTATAAAAGTAAAACAATATCAGATACAAAGACAGGACCATTAGGAGAGAACAAAAACACACTGAAGGGGGAATGATAAACATGAAGGCTATGGACAGAAGAACTTAATATGTATCTACCTAAAGAAGACACACAGATGGAATACAAACACATTAAAAATTGCTCTACATCACTCATCATCAGAGAAATGCAAATAAAAATCACAAAGGGACACTACCTCACACTAGTGAGAATGGCCCATATAAAAAATAATATGAACAACAAGTGTTGGAGAGGCTGTGGAATAAAAGGAATCCTTGTACACTGTTGGTAGGAATTACATTAGTGCAACCTCTTTGGAAAATTATGGATATTCCTCAGAAAATAAATATCGAGACACCATTTGATCCAGCAGTCCCACTCTTAGTACTATGCACTAAGAATACCAAAACTTTAATCAAAAAATGTGTCTGCACATCTACATTCATAGCAGCACAATTCACAATAGCCAAGACATGGAAACAACCTAAATGCCCATCAACAGATGAATGATTGAAGAAGCCATGGTGTATATATGTATCTATATCTATCCATAGATATAGATAAATATAGATAGATATACTCAATGCAACTTTATGCAGTTGGAAAAGAACTGAATTTGTCTTCTTTGCAATAACCTGGATTAAGCTAGAGGGAATAATGTTAAGTGTAAAAAGCCAAACGAAAAAGAGAAGTACTTGATAGTTTCATTCATGTATGGATAAAAATGGAACAAAACAAATGAACAAACCTTGCAAACTCACAAAACACAATATAGGGTTACTAGAGATGTGAGTGAGGAGATGTTAGGGGTAATAAGTTGATGGTAAAGGACACCAGAACTCTGGTGGTGGTTATGTTGGAGAAATGCCCACAGACTGAGAAACAATTTTAATATCTAAAACACAGTGTAACCAACAGAAACAATAAACTTATTAAAAAATAAACAAAGCAAAAAAAAGTACTTGGACATAACAGAATGAAAACTCGAGCTACCAGAACTTATGAAATGCAGCAAGAGCAGTACTAGGATGAAAGCTTATTGCAATCAAGGCCTACCTCAAAAAACAAGGAAAATCATAAATAAATAATCTCATCATATATCTAAAGCAACCAGAAAAATAATTGAAGCCAAAAGTTTGTATATGGAAGGAAATAATAAAAATTTAAGCTGAAATATATGAAATAGAAATCAAAATGAAAATTCAGAAGAACAAGGGAAACAAAAGTTCATTTTTTGGAAAGAATAAAATTTACAAACATTTGGCTAGGCTAAGAAAAATAGAAAGCTCTCATAGCTAGAATCAGAAATGAAAGGCGAGAAGCTAGAGCAGATACTTCAGAAATACAAAAATCATAAGAGGCTACTATGATAGAGGCAAGTGAATAAATTGGAGAACGCTTAGGGCATGGGCATATTTTTAGAATCATACAGCTTACCAAGTTGGAATCAGTAAGACCTGGAAAATATTATAGGCAGGAAAATTAAAGAGGTAATTCAAAGTTGCCCAAAATAATGTCACAGGAACAAATGACTTTACTAGTTTGTTTCATCAAACATTCGAAGAATGAATACCAACTCTTCTCAAAGTTTTCCCAAAAATTGAAGAATAGACAGCATTTGAAAACACTTTTAATGAGGGAGACCAAAAGTACACTTATAGAAATAGCTTATAAAGATATAACCAAGAAAGAAAATTACAGCTAAATAACTCTAGCGAACAAAAAGGCAAAATTCCTGAACAAAATATTAGCAAACAAAAACCAACAAATCCATCAAAATGAATGTACATAATGAATAAGTGGGATTTATCCTGGGAATGCAAAGATGTTTCAGTATACACAAATCTATTAATGTAAATACATCACATCAATAAGAGCAATGAGCAAAACCATATGACCCCGCTAATAGATGCAGAGAGGGATTTTGACAAAATTCAACATCAATTTATGATAAAATATACATATAACTGGATATAAGGAGCATACATCAACATAGCTAAGGCCATGTATTATATAATAAACTCAGAGCCAGCATAAGCTTTAAACAGGTGAAAACTGAAAAGTGTTTCCGCTTAGATAAGTAACAAGGTAAGACTGTCTACTCTCACCCCACTGCCATTTAAAATCATACTGGAGGTCTTAGCCAGAACAACTGGGCAAGAAGAATAAATGAAATAAATTCAAATTAGAAAACAGGAAGAAAAACAATCACTATTTGCAATCGACATGGTTATATATGCAGAAAACTCTAAAAACTCCGTAAAATTGCTATAAATAGTAATAAGGCAGTTTACAAAATCAATTCACAAAAATTTGTTTCATTTTTATATGCAAAGAATTTTATAGAAGAGAATGTAAACAAGAAAACTATCCCATTTACAGTAGAAGCAAAAAAATAATTGATTATCTTGGAATAAGCTTGAAAATAAGTGAAGGACCCATGAAATGAAACTATTAAGACTTTCTTAAAAGAAATAGAGAAAGATACAAAGACATAGAAATATATCTTGTCTTCTTGCCATTGTTAACATGGCCATCTTACCGAAAGCAATATATAGGTTTAATGCAATATCTATCAAAATATCTCTAGTGTTTTTTAAGAAAATAGAACTAAAATGTCTAAATTTGTATGAAATAGCAATACACCCCAAATAGCCAAAACAATCATAAGAAAAATGGTCAAAATTGAAGGTGTCACACTCCCAGATCTTGAGCTACACAACAAAGCAATAATTATCAAACTTTATGGTACTGGAGTAAAAACAAAGACATAGATCACTAGCATAGAACTGAATGACCAAAAATATACTAACTGATACATTGTCAGCTAATTTTCAATAAAGGAACTAAGAACGTATTATGAAGAAAAGAAAGTTATTTCAATAAACTGTGTTGCAACAATTGGGCAACCACATGCAAAGGTTTAAATCTAGACCACTCTCTAACACTATTCACAGAAAACAATGCAAAATAGTTTAGAGACTTAAATCTAAGACTTGAAACCACGAAATAGTTAGATGAAAACATAAACAATGCATTCCACTACGTCATTAGCCTAAGAGAGGTTTTTGAGGACTCATCTTCAGTGACAAAGTAAACAAAAACAAAAGTAAACAATGGGACTGCATCAAGCTAAAAATTTCTGCAAAGCAAAAGAAAGCATCACCAAAATAAAAAACAAAAAAACAACAACTAACAGACTGGGAGAATATATTCAATTTTTATATACCTGATAAGGATTTAATATTCAAAATATATTAAGAACTCATAAAACTTAACAAAAGAAAGTTAAACAGCCCAGTAAAAAAAATGGGTAGAATAAATGGGTAGACATTTCTCCAAAGAAGACACACAGATGACCAGCCGACATATGAAAAGATGCACTTTCTCACTTCTTATTATGTAAATTCAAATTACAAAAACATTTTCACTTGTTATTATGGAAATGCAAATCGCAACCACAATGCTATATCACCTTATACCTGTGTGATTGATTATTATTCAAAAGTTGGAAACAACAAAAGCTGGAAGGACATGCAGAAAACGGAACACTTAGATTTTTGGTGGGAGTGCAAATTGGTGCAACACTTATGGGAAGTAGTTTGGAGTTTTCTCAAAACTATTGAGAATGGAAATCCTATATGATCCTATCATCCTACTTCCAGTCATTTATATAAAATACACAAAAAATATCATTGTGCAGAAGTATACGGACCCCTATGTTTATTGCATCATTGTTTATAATAGACAAGAAGTTGAAACTACCTAAATTCCCATTTTCAGAAGAATAAAGAAGATGAATATATATTTAATAGAATGCTACATATCTCTGAAAAAAAGATTAAATCTTGTCATTTGCTACACAGATGCTAAGGAGAATAAATCAGAAGAAAAAGACAAATATAAGATGATTTCACGCATGTGTGGATTATAAAGAAATAAAGCCAATGAACAGAATAAACAAAAATCAATCCTTGCTTGTTAACAATAGAATGGAGGTTATTAGTAGGAAATGGTGTTGGGCATGTGGGAAAGTGGTGGTGAATTCCACTGGACAATGGAGTAAACCACTACTATTTTGTGGTGGGCATTTTGTGTTGTCATATATCTGACAAATAAGGAAACTGCACATATTTATTTATATTATTTTATGAATCAAATTTGCCTCAGTATTTAAAAAATTGTTGCACTAATTTTTACTCACACTAGCATAGTATAAAGGCTCAGTTAATTGCATACTCATTAGCACTTATTTTCAATCTTTTGCATAATAGCCATATTCATACATAAGAGGTGAGTTCTCATCATTGTTTTAAGTTTCATTTTCCTGATAAAAGAGATGTGGAACATTTTTTGCTTTCCTATTGGCCATTTGTAGTTTTTGTAGATGTGTCTATTCAATCTTCTGCCCATTTTTAAATTAGATTTTACTGCAGGTATCATAATTTCTTTATTTATTACGGATATGAATCCCTTATATGATACATGACATGCAAATTATCGCTACTCGGTGGAATGCGTTTTTGTTTTGCTAAGTTTATTTTTCTATATAGCACATCCTTGTTTGATGTAGTCTCATTTTTTTAAAGTTTGTTTCCCTTGACAATGGAATTGAGTTCCCAAGGACACCTTACATGCCAATGTCAAGTAGTATATAGCGTATATTTTATTTTTGGTGTTATGTATTTTTAGGTCTTACACCTAAGTCTTTTAACCATTTTGTATTATTTTTTGTGTCAATAGATATTGATCTATTTTTATTCTTTTTCATGTCCATTTTTACCAACAATTATTTTGAGACTATTTTTGTTCCATTGCATATTCTTTGCTTCCTTGTTATAAATTCATATTTCTTATATGTGTGGGTTTATTTTTGGGCTCTCAGTTCTACTTCATTTATCTCTGGGTCTGTTTTCCCTCAAATCATTCATATATAATTTTAACTTCTTTGTAGTATAATTTTAAGCCAGACAACATAATATCTACATTTTTGTGATTTTTCCTCCAGATTTATTTTCTATGTGTGTACTTTGCAATTTCAAATAAGTTTCATAGTATTTTTATTTCTTTTAGAAATACCATTGTGATATTGATGAGATTGTATCAAATCTGTATATTTATTTAGATATTAAGACCATTGTAATAAAGTTAATTCTTCCTATGCATAAGAATGTAAAAGAAGTTTCCATCAAAAGACAGTGTATTTAGAGGGATAAAGAAAAAACCGCAAGTGTAGTCTGTGTATACAAGACTCATCTCAAAGTTAAATAGATACATAGGTTTAAAGTGGGGAGACACAGTAGGTCATTCCATGCAAGTAAAAACCAAAACAATGTACATATACTATTATTTCGATCATACAAAATAAGTTGTAAGTAAAATATTTCAACAAGAGATGAAGAAGCCATTGTATAATGAGCAAAGGGTTAATCAAAATACATAAAATTAAATATTCACTCACAGGGAAACCTAAATATGTTAAGCTATTACTAATATGTCTACAGAAATAATATGCAATAATACAAGAAGGGTAGGGACTTTAATACCCACTCTCAGCAATAGATAGATTGCCCCAAAAGCAAATCAACAAGAAATGTAAATCTTGAACTTGAACTACCGCAAAAGGGTATAAATTATATTTAACTTGAACTACCGCAAAAGGATATAAATTATATTTATACAACACTTCATCCAACTCTAAAAGATTACACATTCTTCTCAAGTGTTATGAAAGTGTAAAAACTCAACCAAAATATCTGGAAATA
The DNA here is from genome assembly GCA_004363575.1 of Solenodon paradoxus. NCBI lineage: Eukaryota > Metazoa > Chordata > Mammalia > Eulipotyphla > Solenodontidae > Solenodon > Solenodon paradoxus. Next base: position 218,621 of record RJWH01000771.1, on the reverse strand, counting down.
CTCAAAATATTCAGTAGAATTGCAGGATATGAAGTCAGCATACAAAAATCAGTATTGTTTCTGATACTTGCAAAATATAACCTGAAAGGAAAATAAAGAAAATATTTCAATAATGAGGACATCAAAAACAGTGAAGAAAAATATAACCAAGGAAATGATAGATTTAAACAACAAATACCATAAGATTTTTATAAAAGAAATTAAAAAGATACTAATTAAAATGTAGTAGAAAAATTATTATTAAAATGACCATACTATCCAGACTTCTATGACGTTAATAAAACAGTTATCAAAAATTCAAATAATTTTTAAATAAATGGTAACATTTAATACTGTAATTTTTACACTGCCTCAAAAAAAATCCAAATAGCCAAAGTAATGGTAAGAAAGAGGAACAAAGTCAGAGGCATTCCATGTTTTTATGACTAACTGTACTAAATTTAGCATTGTCATTGTGGCAATGGCATAAAAATAGACATACATACCAGTGGAACAGAATAGAAAGCCCCAAATTAAATCCAAGCATATATGGTCAAGTAATGTTTACAAGATAATTTACTAATAACAAAATGAAGTTCAAGAACATTCAATGAGTAAAGAATAGTCTTCTCATCAAATGATGATGGGAAAAATTAGATAAAATGTAGAGAAAAATGAAGTTTGATCTCCAAATTATGCTACCAACAAAAATTAACTGGAAATTGATGATTTAAGCAAAAGATGGTACTGTCAAATTCACAAAAGAAAACATAGGGAATAAACACCTTGACATTGGGCTTGATAATTTTTTCTGATATGACACTTAAGGCATAAACAACAAAAACAAAGGTACGCAAAGGGAAGTATATTGAACTGAAAATTTCTGTACAACAAAATTAAGCAATTATATCCATAAAAGCAGCATTCAGAATGGAAGAATATATTTGCAACTAATATATTGGATAATTTGCTAATATTCAAAATACATACAACTCAATAAACAAAGCAATTTGATTAACAAATGAGTCAGGGAATAAAATTAAACTTTATTCAAAGATGACATTCAAACAGTCAACATGAATATTAAGTGATTTTTAATATTGCTGATCAACTAGGTAATTCAAATCAAAACAACGATGATATATCACTTCACATCAATTATAATGGCTATTGTAAAGAAGAAAATAAATAATTGTTCAACCAAAATGTGTAGAAAAGAAAAACATTGTGCACTGTTTGTGGAGGTATAAATTTATTCAGCCACTATAGATAACAGCCTAAGGGTCTCAAAAATTAAAATAGAGCTGTCAGACGATCTAGTATTTTCACTGATTACTATATTTTCAAAGGAAATAACAAAATATTGAAAAAAATATGCACTTGCATTTTATTCCAGGGTTATTTACAACTAAGATATGCAAATAACAAATATTCTTTAACAAAACAAAACAAAAAGACCATGCACACACAATCCAATGTCATTTACCTATGAGAAAGAAAAAAATCTGGCATTTGCAGCACATTGGAACTAAAAAAGCCAAACCCATAAAAACAAAAGACAGAATGATGTTTATCAGTAGTGGTGTGTTGAAGAAATGTGGAAGTTTTGTTTAAGGATTCAAATTGGCTACTAGCAGATAAATAAATTTTGTATGTAGAATTCACAGAAGAGCGATTATAGTTGCCAATGTTGTACTATAAACTCAAAGTCACTAAGATGTTAGTTCTTTATTGTTCTCACCACAAAAATAATAGTGTAGTATATACGTGTTATGTAATACAAAATGGTAATCATATTATCATATATAGGTGTATATAATCAACACATAGTACACTGCAAACTAGCACTATATTTTGTCAATTATATATAGAACATTTCACCCAACAAGAGAAGCTGACATGACTCTTGAGTTCACATGAAATATTCTCCTGAATAACCTGTACAATATGTCACAAAACAAATCTTAAACTATTTAAATATTGAAAACTTAGAAACAGTCTTTCTCATTACAATAAATAAAAATAGAATTTGAAATAAAAGAAAAACTGGAAAATACACAAGTATGTGGCAATTAGACAACACTGTCTTTAATAGTCAATTGTTTAAAGAAATGCCATGAAGAAAATTTATAAATATATTGAACAAAAGAATTTTTTCAAAAAGCAGCATTATATTAAATTGAAATATGCCAAAATTTAAGAGGAAAACTTAAAACTTAAAAGGATTAAGTAAGAAGATCTCATTTTAAAAACCAAACCTAATATATTACTATAGACTGAATATTTGTGTATCCCCAAATTCATGCTTTCAAATTTTACCCCAGATTTTTAGAAGGTGAGATATTAGTGAGAGTTACGTTATGAAAGCAGAGCGTCATGGATGGTATCAGTGCTCTTATAAAATAATTATTTAATGTTCCTACACATCTTCCCCTATGTGAAGACACAGAGAAAGGAGAATTGTTAATAAACAGGAAGTGAGTGTTCTCCAAACAAAGAAATCTGCAGGCGCTGTTGACTTTGACTTCAAAACCTCCAAATTATGGGAGTTGTATTTCTGCTGCTTGTAGGCCACTCAGTTTATGATACTCAGTTACAGCAACTGGAATCAACTAAAAAGGCATTTACCCCTCAAACACAAAAACACTAACATTAATATTTTCAATCCTATGTTTATAGCATCACAATCCAGTATATCCAAAATGTAAACTCAACCTAAATGCCTATTGACAGAAAAATGAATAAATAAAGCTGTTATATAGGAACTTAATTGAATTGCAGGAAACTATTTTTTAAAAAAAGTTCCATTTTCAACAACCTGGATAGAAATGTATGTGCCCATGCTATGCAAAATAATCCAGAAAGAAAAAATGAAGTACAAGATGGTTCCATTCAAGTGTGTCAAATGTAAAGAAAGAAAATAAATGAACCAAGAAATCTTAACAAAGTTTACAGGATGTAAGACTTTGGAAGGTGGAAGGGGGAAGCAAAAAGGTAATGAAGGATTTAATTTGACAGGGTTGGTGGCAGAGGTGATGTAAAATGCATGTATACAGAGAGGAGAATCCAGTATTCTAAAAAGCATGTAACGATCAAATTGAAGAAAAAAATTAAAAAATCTATACACAAAATAAAGATTTTATAGTGGTAAAATAAGGTGAATAGAATTCATCCTATTTTGTCATGGCTTGTATTTTTACAAGAAGAGGGCTTTTAAACAATCACATACAACAGAAATTTTATTTAGATGCAGGGATGATGAACAAGAAGTATGGTCACAATATAAATCAATCTTGTTTATGCCTTGATATTACATTTATAGATTTCAGAAATATGAAGAAAAATATAACTTTCATCTTTTCTGTGATATTTATTTGGAAATGTTTGCAAACTAATAGAAATTTTGCTATCAGGAAGTGGAGTAGTACTCTAAAAATATCTAAAAATCGGGAAGTCTTTTGGAATCACGTCCAACAGGTATTTATATTCTGGCAGAGTTATGCCCTGTATAGTTGATAGTCCAAGGAAATTATCAGATGACAAAGGTTGCTAGGACATAGACTTTTTTTATTCACAACAGGTGGTTCTGATAACGGTGGGATGGACATGTCTCTGCCTCCCCAAAGGTTGACCAGGACTGTTTTTGTCTCCCAATGGTAATGGGTAACACATGCTTCTGGAAAGCTACTGCACCATCAATGAGGAAAGGAGTACTTTTATAGGGTGTATCGGCAAAGGGAGGATAGAGAGCAGGGAAGAATAGCCAAGATGGCAAGCACAAAGAACAGTCAATTAGGCAAGGACAGCAAAATTCCAGGGCAGGACATTTTGGGTACAGTCAGTGAAGGCAGAAGCACTTGTTATTTTGGAGAAATTCATTTGTTACATTCAAGTCTGTGCTCAGCACTAGCAATCCCACTTTCAAGTTTCAGCATGGGTCATCTTCTCATGCTACCCTACAAATTGGATAATGAACAGAAACTGAAAAAGTTTAAAAGTTTGTGTTGGAAAAGTATAAGATTGCCTTGAAAGGATCATTGGTAGAAGTATGAACTCTGAAGGAGATTCTGGTTAGACTTAAGAAAGAAAAAAAAGAGATACATAGAGAAAGTTTCTATCAACTTAGATATATAGAAATCATTATAGTTATCATCAAGAAGTGAATGCTGGTACAAATGTAAACACTAAAAATAACTCTGGTGTGATTTCAGATAAAAAGTAGGAAGTTTCTATTAAAAATTGTAATTTATCCCATCACTATTACACATTGGTTAAGTTCTAGGCCAAATTATGTTCAAGTTTGTAAAAGTAGAACTAGTAAATGAGTAACTTTCATATTTAGCTAAAGTATTTCTAAGCAAAATGTTGGAAATTTGGCTTTATTTTGATACTTAAAATAAAATGTAAGATGAATTAGATAAAATACTTAAATTATGAAGCAAAAAGGAGGCACACCCTGGTGGAGCAGCAGTTAGGTCAATCGCCTCTGGAGGAGAAAAACACATACCCCTGGGTTTGAGTCTCAGTCCTGGGGGGAAGCAACCAGTGTGAACAAATAAATAAAAATAAAATTAGAGATGTTTCATCCTCCTCTCTCTTCTTGTATGCCTGCTTATTAGAATTCATTCCTGCCAGAAACTTTCCTTTAAAAAAAAAAGGAACAAAGATTTAGAAAATTCTCAACCTATCCATGTTTCAGAAAATGAGCAAGCATGCTCTGGAGAGAACCCTAGATATGATTGGGTAAATCTTTCTAAAATAACTATAGGTTAATGACTTATGGATCTATCAATTATTCCAGCAGAAGTAAGGAATAAAGATGGAGTTATAACAAAAGAATCACTTCCAGTTTTGACTGAGGGAGTAAAATGGAATAAAATAAAGCTGTTGGACTTTGGGATTCTACAGGAAGAAAAAATATAACTACTTAGCTCTGAACATGTTCTAGCCTTCAAAACACAGAAGAATGACACCAAAAATGGTTCATGGGATGACAGAGTCACTATTGCAAACAATGACCCAGGTTACTGTCTTATACTTTATTCCAAAGAACTTAGAGTTGTATCTCAGGGCATAGGGTTAATGATTGACAACCAGGGCTCAGAACTTGGTGTCACCACCATAATATGCAGAGAATACACGGACACCCTGGTCAGCCTGTGGGACAGAATATTTAATCAAATTATTATATTCTTGAGCTTTAAAAAATAATCAGTCATATTAGATTTCAGACTTATCTAACACTTGTGACTCCTTTCTTTTTTTGATTTCTCGCTTTTGAATAGGAATATTAACTCCATGACTTTCAAAACAGTGTAACTTGAAAAGAGATGACTATTTTGGTTTTGAACACTTATAACTAGAGAGGAATTTTACCTCAAGATGAATCCAGTCATACTCATACCTTTTTTGGTTAATATTTACATGGGTTTTAGATGATGTTGAAATACAATGAGGGGTTTGTGACTGTTGGGATTGTGTGAATATTCTTTGATATAATTATTTTGTTATTATCTCCTTTGTTTACAAAGTCATACTCATTTTTAAGATATTGAACTCATATGCAAATCTATTTTGTATGTGAAGAAGGTATGAAATTTGAGAGAACAGGAAATGGATGTTATGGTATAAATTGTATAGGTCAAAATTGATACACTTAAGTCCTAATCTTGCATCTTAGAATGTAACTGTATTTGAAAATGGTTTCTTTAAGGAGGTAAAGTAAAATGATATCAATAAAGCATGGCTTAATCCAATATCCATTGTGTATGAAACAAGGAGATTAGGGTACATGTGAAGACAAGTACATAACAAGGAAATAGATCTGAAAGAAATGTCAACTGTGTCAACATACAATCTTGGACTTCTAGCTTCCAGACCTGTAAGAAAATAAACTTCTTTTGTTTAAGAAACCCAGTCTGTAGCATTTGTAATGTTATCCCTAGAAAATTAATAGATAGACCAATCAAATTTTAAAATGGGCAGGAACTTGAATATATATTTCTCCAGGGAAGATGTACAAATATCCAATATCCAGCAAACAGAAATCCAGCAAATAGAAATATGCTGAAAATCATTAGTCAGTAGTGAAATGCAAAATAAAACCACAATGAGGTAATAGCATGACTATAAATTTGTTTTAAAAGAAAGTCACATGTCTTGGTGAGGCTGTGGAGAAATTAAGATCTTTATGCATTGCTGTTAGAAATATAAAAGTGCAGCTTCCATGGCAAATGCATATGGTCTTTTCTTAAAAGTATAGTATACCATATGATTCAATGTCACTTGAAATTATGTAGATAATATAATTGAAATTGTATATTAGAAAGAAGATTTCAGACCCATGTTCAGAGGAGCATTATTCAAAATAGTCATAAAGTGTAAATAATCTCAATGCATATATATGTGTATCACATTTCGTTTAGCTACATATATAAATAGACATAAATATACAATATAATACTTTTGAGTCTTAAAAGATAATGAAATTTTGATCCATGATGTAATATGGAAGAAACCTGAAAGCAATCAATGCTTAGTGAAGTAAGCAAGACATGGGATACACATGTCATTATACTTGCATAAATTATATACAACAGCCAAAAACAGACAAAAAGAAGAATAGTGTTTACTGAAAGAAAAAAGAAATTATAATATAGATTTCTTGTTAAATATGAACATAGATCCAGTTTGGGATAATGAAAATGTTCTGGAAATGTATAGTGGTGATGGTTGCACAACATTGTGAATGTTGTCATTGCCACTTAATTGTGCACTTAAAAAGTTTTAAATTACTAGTTTTATTTAATGTATATGTTATCACAATAATGAAGATACCAAGAACAAATAAATTAGATTTATATCCATAAAACAGTTAAATAGTTTTATTTTTGACATCTCATTGTGTTACATTTTTACATCTAAGCTAATAGAAATATGTAGAAGGGTGTGTATTCCAATTTTGTTTCAAAAATGATTTCATTATTTAGGTCACTTGCAATTTTGTAGGACTTTTAGCATCAAATTAAAAAAATTCAAATTGTAGACATTTTGATAAGGAATACAATGAATTGATTCAAAGATTTGGATAGCTTTGGGATATTTAGCATATTTGATTTTTCAGTTCATGAAAAAGGAACGTCTACTTTTATTGAAAATTCTCCTTATTTCCTACTTTCTAAACACTTTTATTGCAAAATTGTGTGGGATGTTTGAATTAACTTTTTGCTTTTGGACAATTGAGATAAAATGTTTACTCCTTAATTCTATTAATATCATATGTTACAGCCTCCACCAGAATTTTTTATCTTAATTCAATTGAAACTCTGTAGTCATTTTTCACTAAAGCCCCCATTTTCTCCTCACCATCTCCACTGGAATATATCAGTCTGTATTCTGCCTTTATGAATGTTACGCACTTCACACCTCATTTATGTAATATTCTACAATATTTGTGCATTTGTGACTTCCTTATTTCATAGTATATCTTAAATGTTAATCTGTATAGCAGCAATGTATTCATAATTTATTTTGTTTTAAATAATGAATAATATTTCATCTCATCCACATACTCTGACTGAATTGTGTTTCCTCAAAATTTTTATATTTGATATCTAACCCCTAATGTGGCTTTAGTTGGAAACAAGAGTCTTTAAGTGGTACTTAAACGCATTTATTGGAAGGAGATCATCTGCTCCCCAAGATTATATTTCTCACCACACAACAACCCGGCTGACACATTGATCTTAGAATTCTACTCCCCAGAATTATGAATAATATTATTAAGAACATGGGTATACAAATACCTGTTCTGTAAACTGCTTCAAATTATTTTAGGTATATATCCAGAGATGGAATTTCTGTATCATATGAAGTTTTATAATTATTGAAAAATGAACATTTTTTTGCATTTATACTAGCAATATGAGTGTTCTAATATCTCCACATCCTTGCAAGCACTTTTTCTTTTAATTAGTCTTATATGAATGTTCTTGTGATGCATACAATGTGATCTATCATAATATTTTAGGTTTATATTCCCTAATGGCTAGTGATGTTCAGTGTTTTTTCATGTGCTTATAGGCCACTTATACACATTCTTTGAAAAACATTGATTCAAGTCCTTTTCCTATTTCATTTATATAGTTTTGTGTAAATATTTTTGAACATCAGGTACATGATGAGTCAGTTCTTTGTTGTTCTTTCAAGATTATTTTCCCTCATCTTTCAAAATTGTGACTGTAATGTGTTTTCCTGTGAGATTATTTAAATTTATTCAGTTGGAAATTGGCATTTTTGATATGTACAGTTTTGCCTTTTATCAAATTAAATATATATATCTACACCTATATATATATATATATATATTTGCCTTATTTGTATGAATGTTCTCTCTGCTACTTTCTCTTTTCTTTCCGTATATACATATCAAGTTTTTCCAATAAACCTGTTAGATTGTTTATATTTCTTCTTTCTTTAAAAGCATTTTTGCTCTTCAGATCATATAATTTTAATTGTCCTATCTTTGTTAATCCGATACTCTCTTCTTTCTTCTCGTCTACCCTGAAATCCTGTATAGTTTTAAGCATGTATTATAATGTTCAATTCAATCATTTATTTTTTATAATTTATTTTATTTGTCAGTATTCTAATTTCGATAATATATAAGTTTCCTGGTTTCATTTAGTTTATTTTCTCACTTATTTGCTTTTAGTTCTTTCAGGGCTAAATGCAGTTGATTTAAAATCACTGTCTATTAAGTCCAGTGTCTGAACTTTCTAGGATTTTTGTCAATATGTTGTTCCTTTGAGCAATATTTCCATGTATCTTTTTATGATGTCTACTTTTCACTAAAAATTAGAAATTTAAATATTATAATGTGGTAACATTAAAAATGAGAATCTTTCCGTTTCTCCTCTTTTTCCCTAGTTTGATTTTGTTTATTATTGAGGGTGCAGTAGTTCCTTAGTACTGTAAGTTGTTCAGATAAAGATCAAAACTTCAGATCTTGTCAGATTTTTCAAGGCTTGTATGTTACTCTGGGCATAAGCATGTCTCTCTGAATTCCTTTGTGTACACAGTGGTTTGGATCGCTTATTTCCTAGAGAAACTGTGAATTCTGAGTCCCTACTACAAAAATCAAAGACATTTCCTGCCATAATTTGCATGAATTTCTTGATGTCACAACCATAATCTTTTCTCATTTATTGGAAGGTTGCTTGTGTATATTACAATGTTTTAAAGAAATGTTTGCCCCATTTCTAACTTGGGAAGTTCTGAATCAGGCACTGTTCCCTGTGTAAGTGACATTTAACTGATATCTACATCATGCATAATAATAATTGTATACTGTGCAAAATAATATTAATATAAGATGGCTGATAACTTGTGTTTACACTGTTTTAATAAATTTCCATTCTCTTATTTATAAATTTATTTTATTTATCCAATGGTAATTGAGTATTGACTAAGGGCGGGGTACTCATTCTGAACCTGGTGTTTTAATAGCTAATAAAATATGCTTAGTAGTAGATATAATATTCTAGTGGAAGAACGTTGCTTTGAGTTAGATACTTCTAACATTTCCATTTTATGTTGATAAAAGCAGCAGAGCAAGTTGTCAGGTAAATAAATTACTGAAGGCCACACAGGATTATGACCCTGGCAATTCAAAGTTATGTGTGTGTGTTTTGGGGTTATGGAAAAAGTTCATCCTTCTTTGAGATGAACAAATAAACATTAGATATGATTAGTAAGAGAAAAGTTCAAATTCAATATACATATTGATAATTTAAATGATAGTAAATTCTGAGGTAGCTGGGGCAGACCCACCTTTATATCATGAGCTCAGGCATATAAAGGGGACCTAGGATCTCAGGGGAGAAAGAAGTGGGGTCACAATATGGCAAGGAAAAATGACCCATCCTTACTCTGAAATTAAAGATTTATTCATCATGTTTCTACATTCTTCTAGAGAATAGGGGCAAAACGCCATTTCTGGATTAAGAGAAGGGTGGAGGCCCGGTAGATGATTTCTTTGATTTAGGAAAGGGGTTGAAAATTTAGAAGAATTAGATTTCTACTTCTGGGGCTTTCTTTCAGTGTCCTTGGTTGCTTGTGCCAGAGTGGGGCATTTACAAGGGAACAATTTTGATAAAATCGTGGTGTTCCATTTTAGTTTCATTATGTTTAAGTGGAACATTTCAATCATAGAACACATTATATACATAGACCCTGATACGAAATAGAGAAAAAAACATATTTCACATTCTACATATAATTCTTTACAGTAAAATATGATTTCAGTTCTCCTTCATTAAAGCTGTCCAATGAGTTTAGAGATATTATGACTGTTCCGATGGAAAGGCGGTTAAGAATTCCAAAAACGGAGATAAAAGAAACTAGTTAAGAGAGTTTTAAAAATGTATAAAGTAGTTAATGACCAGATAGGACAGTGGTAATGTAGACTGAATAGATGAATAATTTGAGCACATTTAAGTTGAAAAATATATAGAAATTTGCAATATGCAGGATGTAGAGCTGAGAAGATGGGTATGTGGTGGTGCCATTACATAAAAGTTGCAATAGAGATGGAAAATATGACTTGAATAAGCCTGGAATAGTGATCAAGTTTAAGGTTTATTGAATTTGAGATGTCTCTGTAATACACATATGTCATATGCATATATCCAGTCCCCAATCTGAAATACACAGCTGATGTCAATGCTAAAAATGATTTGTGAGTCACCAACATGGTGATAGTTAAACACATGAAATGCATTAATTTACTGATCAATGATGAAAAGTTATAAGTAGGCACTACAGCCACTTACAAAATTCTTTTTATAAATCTATTTAGGTAACTTTGATTTCCAAAATAATGTAAGCCCGTATGTCTATGTATTCCACATATGAATGATGACATTCAGTAATTATCTTTTCTTCTGACTTATTTACCATAATCCCCTGCTGTGACATTCATGTTTTCTCAAATGACAATATTCCATATTTCATGGCTGAGTATTATTACAATGTGTGTATATATATTCATATATATACATATACATCTTAATATACATATACATATATATAAAACACCTTTATGTATTCACATATGATGGGCATTTAAGTAGATTCTGATGCTTGGTTTTATGAATGATGCTTCAGTAAACATGAAGGTTTATATATCTCTGTGAATTAGTGTTTTTGTGCTTTGTGGTTCAATGCCTGGAAGTGGGGTGAATGAATTCTATGAGATTTCCATTCTTGTTTTTTGAGCAGTTTCACACTGTGTTCCATAAAGTTTGTACTAACCGACACACCTAGCAACACCATAAAAGGGGACTATTTTCTCCTCATCTTTGTCAGTGTTTTTGCTTCCAAACATTCGAATAATAGTTACTATTACAGGTATGAGATGATATCTCACTATATTTTGACATGCAGTGCCCTAATAACAAGTAAGGAAAGACAATTTTACATGAGTCTGTTGGACAACACTTCTTCAGAGAAATTCTTCTGCGGTATCTTGATTGGGTTGTTTAGCATTCTGTTGTTTAGTTTTATCAGTTTTTATATTTTGACTTCAAGCTCTTGTCAGCATACAGTAAAGAATATTTTTCTATGTCTTTATAATTTCCTCAATTTCTTTGAGCAGAGTTTTACAGTTTTAATAGTATAGGTTTCTCATCTTATTCGTTAAGTATGTTCCAAGTTATTCTTTTTGTTTCTATTTTAAATGGGATAGTTTATTTAATTTTATTCTCTTCCATTGCAATTTTTACAGATAAAAATGTTAGCAATTTTGTGTATTAATAGTTTAGCATTCCAGTTTACTGTACTTACTTAATCCCAGTAGTTTTTGAGAGAGCCTTTAGTGATATATATGTTACCTGCAAATAATGACTTCATTATTTTAATTCTTTTAAATTTGGATATATTTCATGTCCTTTTGCCCAATTCTTCTGCATATGACCTCAGTTATGATGTTAAATAAAAGTGGTAAGAGTGGACAGCTTTCTCTTTCCTGATATTAGAGGAAAAATTTTAGTTTTGCATCACTGACATGAAGTTAGGTTATCTTATATGACCTTGATTATATTGAACTATGTTACCTCTATCCAAATTTTATGTGGAAATTTTTAATAATAAATGAATGCTGAATCATGTCAAATGGTTTCTCTGCATCCATCTATATGATGAAAATGTTTTCATTTTTTTATGTGATATATTATTTTAATGTATTTTCATTGGTTGAACCATCCTTGAATCCCAGGGATAAACTTGGTCATGATGGGTGATCCATTTGATATGTTATCTGATGTGGTTAGTATTATACTAAGGATTTCTCCATCTATGTTCATAAGATATATTGGTCTTCAATTTTATTTGTTATTTATGTCCTTGTATGGCTTCAGCATATAGGTCATTTTGGCCTCATAGAAAGTGTATTGAATTGATTACTTATGTAGTTTTGGAACAGTTTGAGAAAAATCAAAATTGATTATTTTCTCATAGTTTGGTAAAACTCATTAGAAAATCCATCTCGTCCTGGACATTTACCTTTAGGAAGAATTTTTTTTGAAATTTAGTAGACATTTTGGTTTGTTTTGTTTCGTCTTGCTCTTTTTAATCTTTTTATTGAAGGGATATTGCATTTTGAAATTAACTTGTTTCAAGGTACACATAATAGCAAATTTACATATACATATAGCACAATAGGCTTACCAATTTTCCCCTTCTTTCTTTATAGTTAATTTCCTTTATCCCATTTTTCCACACTTCCCCCATAACTTCAGTACCCATTAATTTGTCTTTTTTTTCTTCCACCACTAAAAATGCATTGTTGTTTGGAGTGGTTCTCTCTCTCTCCTCTCTCAAGGTTGGTGCAATTTAATTTATATCACTCATTTATTTTATATCTCTATAAGCATATTATTAGTGCTATCATATGATATATCTCTTTCTCCTCTTGGTTTATTTCAGTAAACAAAATTCTCTCCAAGTCCTTCCAAATGGCAGGATTTTCCCATTTTGATGACTGTATAGTATTTCTTTGTGTATATGCACCGCATCTTCTTTATCCACTCATCTGTTGATGGGCATTTAGGTAGTTTCCAGTTCTTGGCTATTGTGAATAATTTTGCAATGAACATGGGGGTGTATATATCTCTATGAATGAATATGTTGTGTTTTTAGGGTAAATACCCAATAGGGAAATAACTGGATCATATGGAATTTTAATTCTCAGTTCTTTGAGGAATTTCCACATTGTTTTTCATAGTGTTTGTACCATTTTACACTCCCACCAACAGTGAATTAATTTCCTTTCCTCGACATTCTCTCCAGCACTTTTTGTTTCCCTTTTTCTTTGGATGATAGCCACTCTTATCAGTATGAGGTTATAACTCGTTGTTGCTTTGATTTGCATTTCCCTGGTGATAAGCAGAACATCTTTTCATGAACCTGTTGGCCATTGGTGTGTGATCCTTGTAGAGGCGTCTATTAATGTCATCAGCCCAATTTTTTATTGGATTGCTTATTTTTGTTGTTCAGTTTTTTGAGTTCTTGGTATATTTTAGATATTAATCCCTTATCTGAGTTGTGAAAGGCAAATATTTTTTCCCATTCGGTTGGATGCCCTTTGTTTCTATGAAAGTTTCTTTTGCTATGTAGAAGGTTTTTGGTTTGATGCAATCCCATTTGTTTATTTTGGATTTTATTTGCCATGCAATGGGAGTTAAGTTCCCAAAGACGTATTTTAAGTCTGTGTTCAATAATGCTTTATCTACATTTTCTTCTATGTATTTTATGATTCTGGTCTTATAACTAAATCTTTAATCAACTGTGAGCTATTTTTTATGCATAGTGTTAGGTAGTTGTCCAGTTTTAACCTTTTGCATGTGACTGCCCACTTCTCCAGCACCATTTATTGAAGAAACTGTCCTTGCCCCATTGTAAGTTTTTGGCTGCTTTTCAAAAACTGGAATCCCATATACATGCGGATTTATTTCTGGACTTTCAATTTTGTCCCAATGATCTGTCATTCTGTTTTTATCACTGTTTTAATTGCTATTCCTTTGTAGAAGAGTTTAAAGTCAGGGAGCACAAGTTGACCATTGCTGCTTTTTTTTCCCTGAGGATTGTTTCTGCTATCCTGGGATGTTTGTTGCTCCAAATACATTTCATGATTTTTTATTCTATGCAAAGAATTTCTTTGGAATTTTGATGGGGATAGCAATCAATCTCTTTATTGCCTTGGGCAGTATAGTCATTTCTATTGTGTTGATTCTTCTGATCCATGTGCATGGAATACATTTCATTTCTTTATGTCATCTTCTATTTTAGCAATGTCTTATAATTCTCATGGTATAATTCCTTCACTTTTCTGATTAAGTTTATCCAAAGATACTTCTTTTTTTCATGCAATTGTAAATGGCATCATTTTCTTCAGTCAGTTCTCTTTCATTATTTTCATTGTTAGCATGCAGAAATGTGACAATTTTTAAAAATATTTTTGTAGCCTGTCACTTTACTTTATTTGTTTATTATTTCTAGTAGCTTTCTGCTTTAGTCTTTGGAGTTGTCTATGTGTATTGTCATGTCATGCACAAATAATGATAGTTTCACTTCTTCCTTTCTTATTTGGATACCTTTTGTATCTTTTCGTTGTCTAATTGTGTTGGCCAAGACCTTCAACACTTTCTTAAGTAGTAATGGTGAGAGTTGATACCTTTGCCTTGTTCCTGATGTTAGACGTTTAGCTTTCAATTTTTCTCCAATGAGTGTAGTGCTGGCTGTGGTCTTGTCATAGAGAGCCTTTATTATGCTTAAGTACATTCCTTTTTTACTTATTTTTGGAGGGTTTTTAACATAAAAACATGTGCATCTTGTCAATACTTTCTCTTTGTTGAAATGATCATGTGTTTTTTGCCCTTTTTAATGCAGTGTATCATATTTATTGATTTCTGTTGAACCATCCTTGCGTCGATGAAATAAATTCCACTTTACCATGGTGTATGATTCATTTAATATGTTGGTGAATTTGGCTTGCCAGTATTTTCTTGAGAATTTTTCCCTCAATATTCGTCAAAGTTATTGATTTGTACTTTTATTTTTCAGTGCTTTCTTTATCTGGTTTTGGAATTAGCATAATATTGGCATCATAAAAAGTGTTTGGAAGTTTGCCATTTTCTATTGCTTGGAACAGATTACAAGGATTGGTATTAGTTCTTTCATTGCTTTGTGGAATTTACTGGTAAAACCATCTGGCCAGGGCTTTTGTTCTGGGGAAGGTTGTTAATTAATGTTTTGATTCCCTTGCTTGTGATTTATCTGTTCATGATTTCTGTTAAAATTCTTCTTGGTTTAGTTTGGAATATGGCACATTTCCAAAAATGTGTCCTTCTCTTCTTGCTTATTCACTTTGTTGTCATATATTTGTACATTCTATTCTCTTATAGTCCTCTGTATTTCTTCTATATATGCTGTGATAATTCTATTTTATTTCTGATTTTATGTATTTGTATTTTCTCTATCCTTTTTTGTGAGTCTGGCTAGTGCCCTGTCTACTTTGTTTATTCTTTTAAAAAAAGCAACACAAAAAACTTTTGTTTTATTGAATTTTTGCAGTCTTTTTCCATTGATTTTTGCCCTAATCTTTATTTTTTCCTTACTTCTATTGGATCTAGGTTTCTTTTTTTCTCATTCCTTTAAGGAAAGGTTTAGGTTTTTATTTAAGATTCTTGTTTTTTTTGAGACATGATTGTATCACTAGAGATTTCCCTCTCATTACTGCTTTTGATGCATATCGTAGATTCTGATCTATCATGTGTTCGTATTCATTTGATTCCAGGTATTTTATAATTTCTTCCTTAATTTCCTCCCTTACCTATTGTTGCTCAACAACATATTGTTATTCTCTCTTCTTTTGCAGTTTTCCTATCCTCCTTATGTTTGATCTCTAGTTTGATGCCATTGTGATATCTAAAAAGTTGCTAGATATGATTTCAGTCTTTGAAAATTTAGTGAGACTTGTTTTGTGTCCCAACATATGGTCTGTCCTTGAGAATGTTCCATGAGCACTTGAAAAGAATGTGCAGTCTGTAGCTTTAGGCTGAAGTACTCTATACATGTCTTTATACAGGTCTAGTTCTTTTATTTCATTGTTAAAAAATCTTGTTTCTTTATTGGTTCTCTTTCTGGACGATCTGTCTTTTACTTAGAGGAGTATTGAAGTCCCCTACTATTATTCAGTTGCTGTCAATATCTCTATTTAGATCTGTTAATAGCTGCTTGATATATTTGAGTGCTCCTATACTGGGTGCATATATGTTAATTACTGTGAAGTCTTTTTGTTGTATTGATCCTTTTATCACTATTTAATATCTATCTTTATCTTTTTTTTAACCTTTGTTGAAAGACTACTTTATCTGAGATGAGCATAGTAGTTCTTATTCTTTTGGATTCACTATTAGCTTGGAGTACCGTTCTTCATTCATTCATTTTAAGCCTTTGCTTGTCTCTTGACCTTAGACGGTTTTCTTGTTAACAGCATATGTATAGTTGGGTTCTATTTTTAATCCATTTAGCTACTCTGTGCCTTTATGCTTACGTTTAATGTGATCATTGACATTTGAGAACTTGCTACTGCCATTTTTATTTTTGATTTCTCGTTTAGTTGATCTATTTTTCACTTTGTTTAGATTTTTGAAAAGTTTGTTCTGTTTGGACTAGATTATAGAGCCTCTTTTAACATTTCTTGTAGAGGAGGTCTTATGGTCGCAAACTCAGCTTTTGTTTCTTGGGAAACATTTATTTCTTCCGCACATTTGAAAGGTTTGCAAGATATAATATTCTTGGCTGGCACTTTTTATCTTGTATTGTAAAGATACCATTCCATTTTCTTCTAGCCTGTAGAGTATCTGCTGAGAAGTCTGAGGTTAATCTGATGGGAGAACATTTATATGTCACCTGCTTTTTTCCCTGGTTACGTTTAGAATTCCTTTTTTGTCTTACATTTTTGATAGCTTCACAATTATGTGTCTTGATGTAGTTTTTTCATTTATGTAATTGCATGTTCTCTTGGCTTCATTGACCTATATGTTTGGGGTTTTTTTTATAGGCTTGGAAACTCTTCAGCAATTATTTCTTTGAATATGCACTCTGTTGCCATCTTTCTTCACTTTCTGGGATATCCATTATCCTAATGGTGTCAGATATTTCCCTGAATGTTTCTTCATTTTTTCTGCATTTAATGTCTCCTTCTTCTTCCTGGATCCTTTCTGCATTACTATCCTCTATATCACTAATTCTTCCCTCCATTTGGGTTACTTTATTTTCATAAATTTCTATATTATTCTTAGTTTCATTGTCTCTTTTAAATCTTTCATTTTGTTTTTTTTTCTGTAAGACTTCAATTTCTTCCTTGTGCCCCTTGATTATAGGCTTGAGATAATTGGTTATTATTTCTTAATTTTCTATGAATTATCTGCATTTCTTTATGATTATGGCCTTTAATTCTTTATTTGTTAGAAAGAACCAGTCTTTCATGTCTTCAAAGTTAATTTCTGGTCAGCTGTCATTTTGTTGTGATTCCCTTTCCTGAGGTTTCAAGCTGTGTTGTGTTGGGTTTTTTTTCCCCATGATATGGATTCTTTTTGTTTGGCTGCTGTATTTTTTGGTTTTTGCCAGGAGTGCTCTATTTTTGTTTTATTTTATATTGCTGACCCTTCAAAATGCCTGCAGCTTTTTTTTTTTGCTGTGTCAGGGAGAGAAGATGGCTGTTGAGTGGGAGAGGGTCGCGGTGTAGGTCAGTCTTGGAATGTTACAGATGTTGCAACCCAGTGTGGGGTGGGAGATTTGTTTTACAAATAAAACTTGACTGGGTGAAGCTAGGTGCCTTGCCTCTGCTGGCTTCCCTTGGACCTCTTGTCCTTATCAAACCCCTGGGACTGAGTCCTTCCCATAGGCTGCTTCTCCAAAGTCTCAGTGACTGGAGCCTGAGTCCCAAGGGACTGAAGTCCCAGGGTGTATGTTGGAAGGAGCACCACACCTCTATGCTCCTGTTCTTTGTGTCCCCAACTGTCTCCTTCTGGGCTTTTTTTTAGTCAAGTGTTGGTGCTAGCAGCAACCACAGTCCTCCCCATCCCCCGCCCCTGTTCAGCTTGATCTAGGCTTGCAGGTCTGGTGGGTCTCTGTATTCATGCTGCTAGAGCTTAATAGGGATGCTTCTTTAGTTTCCACAGGAGAGAAAAAAGGAGGAGATGAGGATTGCTGCTACTGCAAGCCCCCAGTCACTGGAGAGCAGAGTGGCCACTTTGTACCCTCTGAAAATGCTGGAATGCCCCACTGCTACACAATGGTGCAGCTCTAGCAGCAGGCTGTCTCTGTAGTTGCACTATGTGATGAAGAAAGATTTTGCCTTTATTGCCAAAGACTGCACAACCCTTATGACTTTCTCATCCACCTGTAGGACCTGTAGGATTCCTGTTCTCTAATCATCCCTGGCCAGACACTGAAGCTCCAAGATGCCTCTGCTTTGAGATATTTTGTGCAGCTTCCTAGTGACTGTCATCTGCTGATACCATCTTTAAACTGAGGAAGACTTTTAATAATTTCTTCAATTTCCTTTTATGTTATGACTGTCTTCATATTTTCTATTTATTCCTGACTCAGTTTCGTTATACTTACATTCCTTAAAAAAAGTCCATGTTCTCTAGGTCATCCTATTTATTAGCCATAAAGCTGTTTAGAGCTATCCATAGTAGTCTCTTATGGTGTTTTATATTTCTGTAGCTTCTTCCCTTTCATTTCAATTTTAGTTACTAGAATTTTCTCTTTTTTCTTAAGTGAGTCCAGCCAGTGGTTTGCTAATTTTTAAAAAGCTTTTGATGAACCATTTTTCTGATTAATTGGTCTTCTGAATTGCTTTTTGATTTCTAGGTGGTTGTTGTTGTTTTGTTTGTTTTTTTAGACTGCTGTATTTTGTATTAATCCCTTCCTTCTACTGACTTTTTACTTCAATTATTCCCATTTTCTAGTTGCTTTAGAGGTAGTGTTAGTTTCTTTATTTGCAATTTACTTTTTGTTTCTTGATGTAGGCCTTGTTTACTCTAAACTTCACTCAAGGAATTGCTTTTGTTGCATTCCTTAAGTTATGGTTGTTCATATTTTTATTTTTGTTTCTCTCCATGTTTTTATTTACTTTTTAGATTACCACTTTTACTGAAAAATAATTCATAATCATGTCATTTAACCTATACATCTTTTGCAATTGTCCATCTTTTTATTTGGGGTTGATTTCTAGATTTACATAATTCTTACTGGAGAAATTTCTTGGTATGTTTTCAATTATTTTAAATTTGATAAGACTTATTTTGTTTATTTGCATGTGGTCTGTCTTGAAAAAGTTCTAAGAACATGAGAGAAAGATGTGAATTCTGAAGTTCTTGAATAAATTGTTCAATAGATGTCTATTAAGTTCATCTGTTTAATTTGCCATTTAAAGTTGTTGTTTCCTTCTTAAATTTCTGCCTGGTTGTTCTGTCAATTGTACATGTGTTGTAAAAGTCTCCTACTCTTACTGTATTACTGTCCTTGTCTCTCTTTAATTCTGCTTAATGGACAGGAATACACAATCCAGATTATACTTTTACCTGACATGTACAAAGTGCTTTTATTAGTCAATGATTTAAAAAATTAACAAACAGAATAAAACTAACAACAATTATAAAATCCTTAAGTGCAAGCATTCAACTTCATTTCTCACAAGTGTGTAGTTTGGCAGTTATAGATCTATTTCACGCTGTAGATCAGCTGGGTTCTTTCTGATTTTCTGGTCAAGTTCAGTTTCTCTCTATATTTTTGATTCTGGAGCACAGGCTGAGGTAGCATAACTACCTTAGAAATACTCTTTCTGTAGATATCACATTATCTAAGAAGGCTAGGCTGGCAATTAGTAATCTTACTAGCTAAAAATAAATCACACAACCAAGGTCAATTATATTTTAGAAACTGTCTTTAGTTTACATAATTCTTACAGACACCATAGAAATGTGTCAATATTGTGTCTTTTTTACAGATAAAGAAAATAAAATTCACAGAGAAATCAATTGACCCAAGAGTATCTAGTTAATAAATAATGGAGTCAGGATTCCAAATCTGGAAGTAAATTCTCAGAGCTTTAAATATATACCACTAAATTATATGATATCTAAGTAACTGAAGAGAAATCTTAAGTAGAAATTCATGGTTCTTCTCACTATTATTTTCATCAGTTAAAAACACACACAGTTATTTGGTTATTTATCAAGAAGTATTTATTGAGTATCAACACTACATCAGGAATTGTATTAGGCCTTGGTGGATATAATAGTGAATAAAACAGACACAGTCTTTATGATATTTGCATTATAATATTAGAAATATGACACTTGAATACAAGTAAATAACTATAGAGAAATTAAAAAATCTCATGAATAAAAATAGAGCACAATTAAGGAAATCGAATACAAAAGGATGAGATGGCAGGGTGTGGTATTTCAGAAGGGGTAACTCAGGCTACTCTGATTTAAAGAAAAAATTTGAAATAAATGGGGCATTTAGATATCTTGGAGAGATTTTACATGGAAAAAGCACTTTGAAAGAAATTTCATATAATTCACAGAACTCTCTGAAGACAAACAATAAATCCCAGGTCAAAATTGAGTTCATTCTAAAGATGAAAACTTGAGAATTTAGGTGAATTAATGTTTGTCTGTAAATGAACTAGAGCATAATTCCAGGTTGTTCCATATAGATGGGGGGATTTTCAGAATAAGAGTTATACTGCTTATTCCTTAGAACTCTATGAAATAGCCTTTTATCCAAATTATTCTTTTAATTCTAAATTTATTTTAATTATTGTTTCATTCATTCATAATAGCATGTTTTTCAAAATAAATTAGTAATTCAGAGCTTCCTTGTTCTCCTTTCCTTTCTACTCCAGCTTATTTTGAATGTATTAGTTTTTCTTATTTTCAAACAGACTATAGATTCTCAAGTGGACTTCTAACATTCTCATTTGTCTAATTTTGTATTGAAACCACATTCACTCTGCTAACATAGCCATATTTTCAAAATATGGCTTAAGGCATGACTATCACATTCTCTAAAAAACAGATTTTCTATTTACTCAAGCCAGGACTTTGGGTAATATGCAAAATAAGTGTGAAGAGATTGGGTACCTTTTTTCTTATTCCTGATCATAGAGGAAAAATTTTCAATTTTTTTTTCTGTTAAATATGTTAAATGTGGGTTTGTTGCATATGGACTATTTATTATGTTAAAGTGTATTGCTTCTATACAAAATCTGTCTAGATTTTTATCCCAAAGGAATGTTATATACTGTTAAATCCCTTGTCTGCATCTATTGAAATGGTCATATAACAGTATTTATTTATATCAATGTGATATGCCACATCTAATGATTGGCATATGTTAAGCCATATTTGTATGACAGGAATAAACCTCATGTGGTTATGGTGTAAAATTTTTTTAATGAGCTCTTGAATTCAATTTTCTATTATTTTGTTAGGAATTTTTGCATCTATATCAGTCATATTAGTCTATCATTTTCTGTTTTGTTTTCTTTTTTGTGTACTTATCTGACTTTGGGAATCAGTGTATGCTGGACTTTTAAAATGACTTCATAAGGGTGTCTTCAATGTTTTGGAAGAATTTGGGAAGGATTAAAATTAATAATATTCTAATGCTGGTAGAATTCATCTGTGAAGTCATCTGACCCAAAGACTTTGTTATTTGGGAAGATTATTTAATGATTCAAATTTAAAAATACTCACTGGTCATTTCAGGATTTGCATGTACTCCTGATTCAGGCTTGGTATACTGTACAATTCTAGAAAATAATATATTTCTTCTAGGTTATATAATTTTATGGCATATAATTGTCAATATTAACTACTTACAATCCTACATAGGTAGCATCAGTTACCATATCTCCTCTTTCATTTCTGATTTTATTTTTGACTTCTGTTTTTCTCATTCTCTATAAAGTTTTTTCAATTTTGTTTTTCTCTAAAGTAGCTAATAATTTTGCTGAATTATCTATTGTTTCACTGTTCTCCATTTTGAATTTCTGCTCTGATTTAAATTTTTGTTATTTCTGTTGAAACAGCTTAATTTGCTCTTCTCTTTTAGTCATTGAAGTTTTATTTTAGGTTGTTTATTTGACATATTTCTTAATTATTTTAAAATTAATTTTATTGAAGGAAAATTGCATCTTTACATTAAATAGGTCTAAAGTGTGTGTCATTGCAAATAAACATCTGCATATAATACATTGTACTCACCATTCCAGTTCTTCCTTCATCATATGATTGAGCCCCTCTACTGAATTTACCTATCACCCCCATTACTGTCTTGAAAACATTTATTAATATTATTGATTGAATATCTATTTTTGTTTAAATACATACATTTGTTTACTTTGTTTCCTATATACCATATATGAGTGAAATAAGTCTTTCTTTCTCTTCCTGCCTTACTTTATTAAGCATATTTTCCTCAGCTGGCAGGAAATTATCTTTTTATAGGTGACTAGTGTTCCCATTTGTACATATATTATATTTTTATCCACTCATGTATCGAAAGACATTTAGGATGCTTCCAGTTCTTGGTTATTGTAAATAATACTGCAATATCCATATGTGAGTTCTGTTCTTCTTCAGTTAGTATTGTGCTTATAAATATCCAGAACTAGATCATATGGAATATCCATTCTCAATTTTATGACTCTGTAATGATTTCCAGAATGATTGCACCAACTTGTATTCCTATCAAGTGTGTAAAAGTATACTTTTCTCCACATCCTTGTCAAAACTTATTACCAGATACTTGGATAATAGCCATTCTTGCCAAAGTGAGGTGATATCTTGTTGCTTTTTGATTTATTTTTCTAATGAGAGGTGAAAATATTTTCATGTACCTGTTGGTCAGCCATATGTCTTCTTTGGAGAAGTTTTCATCCAGATCGTCTGCCAATTTTTAATTGTATTATTAATTTTTCTGTAGTGAATTTTATGAGTTATTTATATATTTTGGTTATATACTTGGGTACTAAATCCTTGTTGAATGTATGATATGTAGATATTTTATCCCATTCAGTAGTAAGTCCTTTCATTTTGATAGGTTTTTGTTTGCTGTACAGAAAAGTTTAGTTTGAGGTCTCCTCATTTGCTTATTTTGAATTTTATTTTCCCTTAATATTTCATAATTTTACTTTATTCCCTTTGAGTCCAGCTCTAAAAGACATCAATAAGTCAATGTCAAGGATGGTTTGCCTTCATTTTTCTATGTGTATTTTTTTTTTCTGATCTTACAGTCAAGTCCTTTATTCATTTAGAAATTTGTTTGTGTGTGTATGGTCACATGTAGATGATATGTGGCATAGATGGGACATTCTTCCAGAAGAGCTGGAAGATGGCACAGGAACAAGAAGGGATACCTCAATTTTAATGGGTCACTCAACTTGTACTTTGTCACCTCCAAGTGTCATGGCAACCTAGTCCCAGTCAGAGCTGACTGCCTCCTCAGGTCTAGACTGTGTCCTTGTCTCACCTTTGCAGTTCTTCATAACTCTAACCCCAATC
Source organism: Solenodon paradoxus (assembly GCA_004363575.1). Taxonomy (NCBI): domain Eukaryota; kingdom Metazoa; phylum Chordata; class Mammalia; order Eulipotyphla; family Solenodontidae; genus Solenodon; species Solenodon paradoxus. The sequence continues at coordinate 194,994 of RJWH01000771.1, read as the reverse complement.
TGTTAGGTACTTGAGTTTAGTTTTCAAAAGGAATTTCAGGACCAAAGAGTTAATGAGAAAGAAAAGTTTTATGAAAGCAAAAAAAAAGTAAAGAAAAAACACTCTTTAGAGTGAGAGTGTGTCTTATAGAGATAGTGTATATTTTTGCACTGTTCCTGATCCTTGAGAAAAAAAATTTCTTGGGAAAAATAAAAATGTGATTTTTTTCTCATTGAATGTGATGTTGACTGTGAATTCGTCATATATAATCTTTATTATTTTGAGGTATATTCTATATATACCTTGGGTGAATTTTTCGAATCAAAGGAAATCACAGGTTGTTGAATATTATAAAAAAATTCTATATTTATTGAGATGGTCTTTAGATTTTTTTTTCAGTTTCCCTTTGTTGGTGTTTTGCATCTCATTTTTTTGATTTGCAAATGTTAAACCATTCTTACATCCCTGGAACAAGTTCTTCTTGATTGTAATGTATGATTCTTTCAATGAGTTGTAACAATGTAACAAGTCTCCAGACCCAGGAAGTTCAAAGTTTCCTAATAAAAGAAAGCCAAAGAGAACTACACCTAGGCACTTTGTCATCAAAATGTCAAAAATGCAAGAAAAATAAGAATCAGTGGAAGAGAATTAATAACCAGAAACTGAATCTTTCACACGCATTTAGCTAGTATATGACAAAGGAGTCAAAAACATACGATGGATAAAGGAATGTCACTTCAATAAATGGTGTTGGGAAAACTTGGCAGCCACATACAAAAGAACGTAGCCAGACCACTCTCTAACACCATTCACAAAAATTAACTCAAAATGAACTAGAAATTTTGAGATAAGACCAGAAACCATAAATTTAATGGAAAACAAATCAGGAAAGACTTTCCATGAAGGGAAATTAAAATAGAAATAAACAACTGGGACTATATCAAAATAAGAAGCTTCTTCACAGTGAAAGAAAGTGTCACCAAAACTAAAAGGAAACCTACTAACTGGGAGAAGATATTTGTATTTGATATTTCCAACCAAGGCTTGATATCTAAAATATACAAAGAACTTATAAAACTCAGCAGCAGAAGAACAGGAAATCCAATCGAAATGGGAGGAGGAATCAGAGAGACACTTTTCTGAAGAAGATATGCAGATAGTCAACAAGAACATGAAAATATGTTCCTTCTTGCTGGCTATCAGGGAAATACAGTTTAATACAAAAATGAGATATCACCTTAGACCTGAAAGACTGGTTATTATCCAAAAGTCAGGAAACAATAAATGTTGGTGACGATTTGGAGAGAAGGGACCACTGTCACACTGTTGGTGGGAGTGCAAATTGGTGCAATCTTTATAGAAAACAGTTTCGAAATTCCTTAAAAATTTGAATATGAAATTCCCATATGATGCGATCACTCCACTTCTGGGTATCTACCCAACAGATAAAAAACCCTCACTCGCAGAGATTTATGCACTCCCGTCTTTATTTAAGTCCTATTCCCAATAAGCTAAGAACTGGAGATTAAGTGTCCAACATCAGATGAATGGATAAAGATGTGGTACATATATACAATAGAATACTACACAGGTCTTAGAAAAGATGAAATATTGTCATTTGAATCAACATGGATGGATCTAAAGAGAATTATGCTAAGTGAAAACAAGTCAAACATGAAAAAGATAGACACCAGATGACCTCACTGACAGGTGAAATGTAAATAGAAAAAACAAAGTAACAGATGAAACAAAACCAACCCTGGAATATTTGCCACAGAACTGAGGTTACCAAAAGGGAATGGAGCGGGCCTGGGCAAATAGTGACAAAGCCCACTGGACAATGGTAAAGAACACTTGATGATTTGGTGGAGGGCATGGTGTGTTGAAATATATCTAAGAAATCTGTAACCTATACATAGGAAATTATTTTAGTGTGTAGAATAATTATGTAAAAATAAAACAATAGAGGAAGAGAAAAAAATAGAGAATAAATGAAGAAAACCATCAATGAAATGAAGAATATAATATCTGAATTAAAGAACTCAATAGATGGACCCATCCAGAATCATATATAACTTCCAACAAACTATCATGGACTCCATCCTGCTTCCTTCTATTTTATAGAAATAATATATCATAAGAATAACTAATGTTTATGCATGTTAACTGTAAGGACTCTTCCAAGCATTTTGTGTATATTAAAAATTTACTCCAGGCAATAATTTTATGAAGTAAAATTGCATTATTTCTATTTTACATATGAGGCAAGTAAGGCGCAGATAAAGTAAATTCCTTAAAGTTATTATTTAATAAGAATTTGAAACATGAATCAGAGTTTCACTTTAACAGAATATATTCTACACAGAACAGTCATTGTAAGTACATTGAAATATAAGTGAGTGAAACTTACAATGATATAAGGCTACACACTTTAATTAAAAATTAAAAGTGATATTTTAAAAGTCATTTTTTTTCGCTAATTATTTATATACTTCGTGATATACCTAAACCTAATTACAACTTATTAGTGAGAACAGTTGCACTTTCATGGTGCTTTTCATAAAATAACTTAAATTGGTTTTGGAAGAAATGCCATGTTTATGGATTGGAATGCTTCACATAGTTAAAATGACCATTCTACCCCACGAATTGCAGATCTAATGAAAATCCCATAAAAATCCCAATAACATTTTTAAGGAAATTGAGCAAACAATATAGAAATACGTATGGATTTAAAAATACTCAAATGACCAAAGTTATCCTCAGAAAAATAAAGAGCAGTGAAGGAATCATACTCCCTGACTTTCAACTACACTGTAGAGTGATTATCATCAAAACAGTATGGTATTGGAACAAGAGACACACAGACTGTTGGAATAAAATTAAAAAAGAAGAAATAAACCCACACTTACATAGGCAATTAATCTATGAAAAAAAGGCAAGAGTATACAAAGCAAAAAAAGTACTCAGTAAATAATTCTGGGATAATTGATAGACTCATGCAAAAATACTAGATTAATTGTTAGCACCATACACAAAAATTAACACAAATTGGAACATAGAATTGGTATAAGATGAAAAATTAAAATACATTGAAGAAAACATAGGAGAAGTAAAATGAGACATTAACCTTAAAGATGTCTTTCTGGAAGTGACTCGGCAAAGAAAAGGAAGACTAAAACATTGAGACTTTATCAAACTAAATAGTTATTGTATATGAAATAAACCATCACTAAAACAATGAGGCAACCCACTGAATGAGATGTATTTACCTAATATACATAAAAGAGTGTAATCTCCAAAATATATAAAAATCTCACACACTGTGACAATCGAAAGCAAACTACGTCTCAAAAATGGTAAAAATTCCAACAGAAAGCTTTCTACAAAAGACACAAAGATGGCTTACAGTCACATGAAATTCATCAATCCAACTTCTAGGTATATATTCAAAGAATATAAATATACCAATTGCATCCGTATGCTATTTCAGTACAACTTGCAATAACCAGGGCGTTAAATCCTCTAAAGTCAATTGACAAAATTTGTATAAAGAATATTAGTTATATGTACCCATTTGAATTCTACTCAGTTGTTCAAATGATGAAATCTTACCCTTTGGAATAATCTGGCTGAAACTTGCAGTGACTGTGTTAAGCAAAAATAGAGCAAAAAGAAAAATAAAATACTGAATAGATTGACTTATATGGAGACTATAAAGGAATAAAACAAACAAACAAAGAAGACACAATAGAACTCTGAGAAATCCGAACTCGAGATTGTTACTGGAGGTGGGAGAAATAAGGAATAAGAGATGACTGGGTATTAAAGGAGATAAAATGATTGTGATGATTGACACTAAGATACTGGTGGAGAGTGTGCTGTGATATATACATTGACTGAAATGTGAATTTATTCTCCTAAAATTTAGCTGTATAACTTATTGAACATGTAGTGACATGTTCTAAATTAAAATGTAATTATAACATGGCAATTGACATTTTTATTTAATGTAGAAAGTCTTAAGTCAATTTTTTTTTCCTTCACAAGGTAATTTTAAAGTTGCCTCTTATTTTATATACTGTTTCTGCCTCAGAGAATTAAAAAACCTTTATGATATCTTATTGCCTAGATATTTTTCTTCCAATAATCCTATATATATTATGATATTGTGCTGCTCTTCTGTTCAAAGAGAGATTTTTTTAATTTCCTCTCATATCATGTTAAAGCTCATGTTTATCAAAGAGTCCTCAGCAAATTGTAAAACATTTTTATCTATTGGATTTTATTTAATAGTCTTGGCCAGATGGCTTCATTTTGGAGAATATCTTGGAAATCCTCAGTACCTCTGCATCAAATATTTACTTCTACATTTTATCAAATAATGCATTCAACCAACTTAGGTAACACGCTATTATATCCATGAACTGCTGTTTCAACCTCAATATTGTAAAATAGGAAACACATATTAGACCATGGATTTTAGTCTTTAAACTTCATCCAAACTTAACTCTCATTAAGTTGTTTTTTTGCTGTACCTTAATCTGTTACTGAGAAGAACAAGTCTGTCTGGTGTGAGCTTATGTAACTTCTCTCACTTATATCTCAAAATATTTCTCTTTCTTCAGCTTTTCTGTTCAACTCTTCTGTATCTGGGAAATAAGTGTCAACATTTATCCCAGGTTTGCTGTTCCATCCTGTTCCACATTTCTTCCAGCAATTAATATAGGTTGTTGATAACTTCATTCTATTTTTCAATAACACACTTCCATAACCAACGAAGCTGATGAATCTCCCTTTAAAAAGAATATCTTCCAAAAAATTAGCAATGCCAGGCCATGGTTTTCCTTTAGGTTACAGCTCTGGTATCACTTTAAAGTCATTTCAAAACCAACTTAAAGAAAGATTTATACATATCGTTACCCTTTCATCCACTGCGACCTATCAACTTATTTTACACTTAGTTCCTATATTTTCTCTCATGTTTTTCTTGAATGAAAAAGTAACAGTTAAACATATATAAAAACATTGATATTATTATATAAATAGGTTAGGAAAATGAAGTGCTGAGAGGTGTATGTGGCCAAGTGCATATACATAGGTATTTTCTAAATAGTTATGCTTCAGTTTTTACAAAGTAATCTAGAAGTATGCTTACATATTTAAACATTGCCTAAGTACTTCCCAAGAGTCTCTCTTTGCTGTTCTTCTTATTTTATATTCCTTACCTGAGTTAGTCTTTTTCAATCCTGTTTTTTCTCTATATTTTCTGTGTATAATTGCATGTTTGTCAAACCTAGATTGTCATACATTATTATAGTCTTAAGAAACTCAAAGTCACTTTTCTCTCTTCTTTTTCTCCTTTCTTTCTTCCACCTTCCTTCCTTGCTAACTTTCTTTCTTTCTCTTTCTTTCTATCTCTTTCTTTCCTTCTCTCTCTTTCCTTCATTCTCTTCCTTTCATTCTTTCTTTTAAATTTTTATTGAAATAACATTGCATCATGATATTATACAGATTCAAAATGTGCATCATTATAAATCAACATCTGTATAATCTGTATATAATAAATTAAGTTACCATCAACAATCCAGTTCTATGCTTCACCATATAATTGACCACTTTTAACTGATTTTTCTACTCTCCTTCCCTGATAACCACTCATTTGATTCTAGTGACTATAATTCTATTTTTATTTTATTGGGTTTTTCTTTTTTTGGTTTGGTTTCTTTATCTACCACACACGAATGAAATCATGTGATAACTGTCTTCTTTCTTATCAAAACACAAATGTCTTAATGACAGTTAAAGATCTTGCATATCTTTCATATAGTCTCTAATTAAGAGCCTAAAAGTGAACTTATTATCCATTCCTCAGTCTCCAGCAAAACCTGTTCCTTTTTCATGATTCTTGCTTCAAGTAAGTACATTAAATTTGATCACCTAGGATGGAAACATAGGTATAGTTCTGCCTATTATTTTATTTATCCTTCCTGTATCCAACTCCTGAAAAGCAAAATTCCACAACATTTTTTTTGTTCCATTTATCATAACTTTCAAAATTCAGGAACACATCGTTTCTTCTTGCACTATTGTAATAGTGCTCCTAAATGGTATTTTTATCATCAGATATTATTTCTAAATAAGGTACTAAAAACTATCTTTTCATATAATTTAAAAACTTACAATAGTAAAGTAAATATTTAGCACATATTGAAACAACTTTTTCTAGCTTTTATTATTTCTTTCAACCCACACTAAAGTTGTTACATTAAAATTTACCTTAACTTAGTATATCCAATATTTTGATATTTTTCTCACTGACTATTACTTATAAAGGCCTATGAGTAAAATAATATTGTAAAATATATTTACTTATTGACCAATAAAGAAGGGAGCTCATGCCAATCAGAAAATTCAGAAAGAATTTTTCTCCTGTCTTATATCTGATAGATGGAGTGAGGGAATCCTGCTAACCAAATTTCTTTATGCTTATTCCAAGTCATTTAGTCATTCACAGAATGACTAAAGCATTTACATTATTTCTTGAACTCTGCAAGACTCTAGGAATTTCATAATATATTTTGTTCCTACCCTTTATGAAACCAAAATATAATGAGGTAAATCACATAAAAACCAATACTATAAAAATCAGAAAAAGGTATGATAAAATTAATGTGATTACTGTGAGAACTTAGACAATGCATGATCATGTTATTCTGAAAGTGGTGTGTAAGGGATGACCTACAAAAGGTTACATCTGAAGAGATACTTAAAGCAAAACTTAAGTGTGATCAAGTAACTTCATTAAGGGTAAAACAGTTGAGATAAGAGAGGAAAAGAGGAAGCACTGGTGGTCTAAGCAGAGGAAATATTATTTGAGATTCTTAGAGGCATGAGAGACAGAATGTTTCATACATGGCATTAAATTAATGTGAATGAGAATAATTGTTCAAGTGAGAACACGATAAAAGTTTAAAAGTCGGTAATGACAGTATGATAATTTCCTGGCATTATAATGGGCTTTGGTGTTATAGTGATGGATGAGACACTAAGACAATAAATGAAAAATGACCTACGTGTGTTCCAGAACAAGCAGAGCTGCCACCTGAGACTGACTTACAAAAGAGACGATCACAACCTGGGTTTTCAAATTTTCACTAATCTCTAAAACTTATGTTGTAAAAGAATTTGGAGAGGTAATATAAAAGATGAGAATTAGCAGCACTAGTTGCATTATCTCTCATGGGGAGAAAAGATGAATGAGTTGTTTTCACCTTATCTAAAGGGAAAGCAACTTCTAAGGAACAGCTTAGATAGAGAGCTCAATGACAATCTTCTAGAACTTTAAGTATCTTATTCAACTGATGTATAACTCTTACTTGAGAAATCAAAGAGAAAGACACTTGAATAAAGTGGTTTATGACAGTAGAAAACAGTGATTATTATGCAACCACATTACCACGGAGAACATGTGTAGGAGCCGGACCATCACCATGACAGGCTCCGGACAGAAATAGCTATAGGCCTGAGTTACGCTTCCTGAAATAAGAATCCTGTTTCTTTCTGGCCCTGAAACTAGAAATTCCTTAGAGAAGACATACCCAAAACCTGGGGCCAAAAGATACTAAATATGTGAATGCTTCAAGGTCTGGAATTGTAACTTTCCTTAGAGATGACATACCCGAAACCAGGGGCCAAAAGATATTAAATATGTGAATGCTTCAAGGTCTGAAATTGTAACTAATCCCTTGCTCTGTAACCTTGGTTATAAAAACCCTGCTGAAACAAAGCCTGGGGTCTTTGTCTGACTCCACTGTGCTGGAGGAGGCTCAGACCCCAGCTAGCTGGAAATAAAGTTTCCTTTTGCTTTTGCATTGTCGACTGAAGTGTGTGTGCATTTTCTTGGGAGGACGAACGCTGACCCTAACATTTGGGGGCTCATCCGGGATCGATCTCCTCCCTTCTGGAATAAACCGCACGCATTCTCAGATGACAAAGGGACTTAATCAGGTAGTGCGCTGGTCGATAGGACCAATCTGGGGGCCCAAATTCTGGAGCCAGGACACCTAGGTGGACGCATCTAGCACGGTGCCTGGTTAGGGAGTATGGGAGACGTCCCCACTGTCCCTCGGGTAAGAAAATCTGTTTCTGGTATTTGGTTTTGGGTTAGATCAACCAAACATTGTCTGTCGTTGTCGTTGTCTCTGTGTTGTCGTGGTCTGTTATTATGGGTCAGGGACAGAGTAATCCACTTTCTCTCTTTGTTGACCATTTCTCAGATGTCAGAAGGAGAGGAGATAACTTGTCTTTGGACATCAAGAAAAAAAAGATTAATAACCTATTGTTCTGCAGAATGGCCTAACCTCAGAGTCGGATGGCCTCCAGAGGGAACCTTCAACCTTGGCACGATTGCCAAGGTCAGGGAGAAAACTCTCCTTACCACTCAACATGTGCATCCGGATCAATTTCCCTATATCCTAGTTTGGCAAGATATGGTACAGAAACCCACCCCCTTGGCTAAAACCTTTCCTATCTTCAAATCCAGGTCCTAAAATCATGGCAGTGCGCTTTTGCGACGACTGTGAGAAGCCACTCCCGAAGTCTGACTCTAAGGTTCTTCAAGATGCAGGATCGTTCCCAAGTCCCATTGACCTGGACACGGAAACCCCGCCGCCCTATGTCCCTGCCCAGGCCCCTTCTCCCCCGCAGGCCCCCATGGCCCCACTGGAGACCAACCAGATGCCAGGTGTCTCCACTGAAGTAACCCCTCAGCCAAGTGTCTCCGGGTTGGGGCCCGCCTTTGGAACTCGATCTCACCAGGTCATCAACCCGGCACCAAACCCCCCCCATCTGTTCAGGCTTTCCCTCTCTGCACCGTGGGTCCTATTGGAGAAAATGGGGAACGTACCTATCAATATTGGCCATTTTCTTCCAATGACTTGTACAACTGGAAAACACAGAATCCCCCTTTCTCTGAGAAACCCACAGCCCTGATAGACTTGGTGGACTCTATTCTGTTTACCCACAACCCCACGTGGGACGACTGTCAGCAGCTCCTGAAGGTTCTCTTCACTACCGAGGAGAGAGAGAGGATCTTGGCGGAGGCCCGAAAGGTCCTTCTGGGAGACGACGGGCGGCCCACTACACAACCCCACCTCATCGAGGAGGGATTCCCGTTGATCCGCCCCAACTGGGATTTTGATCACGCTGAAGGTAGGGAGCGTCTCCAAGTTTACCGCCAGACTCTGATGGCCAATCTCCGAGCTGCGGCTCGAAAGCCCACCAATTTGGCCAAGGTAAACTTAGTCCCGCAGGAACCCAATGAGAGCCCAGGCTCCTTTTTGGAGAGAATATTAGAGGCTTTCAGGCAATATACTCCCATGGACCCCCAGGCAGAGGAGACAAGGGAGGCAGTCATTCTAGCTTTTGTTAATCAGGCGGCCCCTGATATCCAAAGGAAGCTACAGACAGTAGAAAACCTGGGGACACGGGCAATTCAGGACCTACTCAGAATAGCGGAGAAAATTTATAATAAAAGGGAGACGCCAGAGGAAAAGGAAGAAAGGATCCAGAGGGAGGATAGAGAATATCAAGCCAAAGAGAATAAGAGGACACAAAGGGAACTAGCTAAGATCTTTTATGCAGGAACTAGGGAGGGACCGGGTAATAAAAAACTTGGAAATGAGGGAAAGCCCTGGCAGGCTGGCAAGCCTAGGCTGGAAAAGGACCAATGCACCTACTGTAAAAAAAAAAAAAAAAAAAAAAAAGGACATTGGAAGAACGAGTGCCCCAAGAAAAAGGAGAATTGCAAAGGAAAGAGGGAAACCCCACAGACCCGAATGTTTATAGCTGGGAATGACAGTGACAGCGACTGAAGGCGACAGGACTTGGCCCCCCTCCCTGAGTCCTGGGTAAAACTTAAGGTGGAGAGGGAATCTCTGAGGTTCATGGTGGACACAGGAGCACAATTTTCGGTTGTAACCACAGACAAAGGGCCACTGAGAGCCAAAACTAGCTGGGTGCAGGGGGCTACTGGGACCAAACCTTACCGGTTGACCACAAGTCAAAAAGCAGACTTGGGAACCCGACAAGTAACCCACTCGTTCCTGGTGATACCGGGATGCCCAGCCCCTCTACTAGGGAGAAACCTTCTGACCAAGCTGAAGGCTCGCATTTACTTTGAAGATCAAGAAATAACAGTGACAGACGGGGAAAATAACCCCATACAGGTCCTGACAAGAGGGCTAGAGGATGAATACCGCCTATATCAGGAACGCATTTCCTCACTGATCCCTCCTGATATGCAAAATTGGCTACTAGACTTCCCGGGGTCCTAGGCTGAAACTGCTGGGGTCAACCTGGCCGTGCATCGGGCCCCCCTTCTAATAGAATTTAAGCCAAGAACACAGCCTATTCGGGTTCACCAGTATCCCATGTCTCAAGAAGCACGCCTGGGCATAACCCCTCACATTGAAAGATTACTAAAGGCAGGCATTTTGCGACGCTGCCACTCCCCTTGGAATACTCCACTGTTACCAGTTAGAAAGCTGAAAAAAAATGATTACAGGCCCATGCAAGAACTCAGGGAAATCAACCGTCAAATGGAGGACATCCACGCCACTGTCCCTAACCCGTACACGCTGCTGAATAACTTGCCTCCCGATCAACACTGGTACACCACCCTGGACTTAAAGGATGTTTTTTTCAGTCTATCTATAGCCCCTAAGAGCCAACCAATATTTGCTTTTGAGTGATACAATGAGGAGACCAGGACCTCCGGACAGCTGACATGGACACGACTACCACAAGGGTTCAAACACTCGCCAACCCTGTTCAACGAGGCCTTGAGCGAACACCTGAGTGAATACCGAGCTTCGCATCCGGAGCTCACCCTACTGCAATATGTGGATGACCTACTGTTAGCAGCTCCCTCACAGGAGGCATGCCTACAGCGGACGAAAGATCTATTATGTGCTCTGGGGACTCTCAATTACAGGGCCAATGCAAAGAAGGCTCAGATCTGTAAAAGGGAAATAACTTACCTGGAATATAAACTGAGAGAGGGGAGCCGATGGCTGACTCAAGCCATGAAAAGAACTGTATTAAGCCTACCCACTCCCACGGGACCAAGGGCGGTTCGAGAATTCCTGGGGTCCATGGGCTACTGCAGGCTGTGGATACTGGGATTTGCTGAAATTGCCAAACCCTTATATGAGGATGGCTAGGAGACCAAAACCTAAAATTGGACCCCCGAAATAAATAGGGCATTGGAGCTCCTACAAAAGGCCCTATTGGAGGCTCCCACCTTGGCCCTACCGGACCCCATGAAACCCTTCCACCTGTTTGTGGATGAGGAAAAAGGAATAGCAAAGGGAGTGCTGACTCATGCATTGGGACCTTGATGCAGACCAGTGGCCTACTTGTCTAAAAAGCTAGACCCCGTGGCTGCTGGATGGCCCCCATGCCTCAGGATCATAGCCGCAACTGCACTCCTGGTGCGAGACGCAGATAAACTAACATTTGGTCAGTACTTGGCTATCACTACACCCCATACCATAGAGGGGAACAGCATGGAGGCGGCCGGCAACTGATATGCTGATGCTGCGGCCAAGGCAGCCACGTTGTCAGGGTCAACAGACCCTGAACCTGAAAGACCCATGACCCTAACCCTGAATTTGCCACCACCTGGAATGGATGTACTCCCCACCGTACCTGCATACTCGCCTGAAGACCAAAAATGGATTGAGGACAAAGTTAAGGCAACAAAAGATGAGGACAACTGGTGTCGGGATCCGGAGGGAAAACTCCTGTTGCCTGAGACTTTGGGGAAACATTTCATCTTACACTTGCACCGGACCACGTACCTGGGAGCGAAAAAGATGATCGCCCTAATGGAATCCGCCGGCCTCCGCTTTCACCATCTGCGGGGAGCCGTCTGCCAAACGGTGGCAAATTGCCAAGCCTGCCAGGTTATAAAGCCAGGAAAACAGATGGGCCAACATACAGGTACAAGGGAGAGAGGGAGGAGGCCGGGACGGACATGGGAGATAGATTTCACAGAGGTAAAACCAGGAAAGTATGGCTATAGATACTTGTTGGTCATGATAGACACCTTCTCGGGATGGATGGAGGCTTTTCCTAGGAAGAGGGAGACAGCCCTGATAATTTCTAAGATACTATTAGAAGAGATTGTGCCCCATTATGGGGTACCAGAAATGATCGGGTCAGATAACGGGCCATCCTTTGTCAGTCATGTCATCCAGGTGCTAGCCCGAGCAATGGGAACAGATTGGAAATTACATTGTGAATATAATCCCCAGAATTCCGGGCAGATAGAAAGAATGAATAGAACATTAAAGGAGACCCTTACTAAATTGGCAATGGAGACTGGCGGAGACTGGGTGACGCTCCTTCCGTACGCCATATTCCGGGCACATAACACCCTGTATGTACTAAACCTGACACCCTTTGAAATCCTATATGGAGCCCCTCCTCCGATTTTCCCACGGGTATCCGCTGGGGATCTTCCCCAAGGCCCACCAGATATGATAAAGGCAATGAGAGCCTTACAGGAGACACAGCAGGACATATGGCCAACTTTAAGGGCCCTATATGAAAATAGAAATAAATCTCAAGGGCCAATACATACCTATAAACCAGGAGATTGGATCTGGGTCAAAAGACACAATTATAAGACCTTAGAGCCTAGATGGAAGGGGCCTTATGTTGTCATGCTCATATCCCCCTCAGCCCTCAAAGTGGACGAAATTGGACCGTGGATACATCACTCTCACGCACGAAAGGCTAATCCAGAAGAAGAGGACCGAGCTCAAGCCCACTGGACGGCCCGCACCCATCCCAGTGACCCCCTGAAGCTGAAGCTCGTCCGCCAAGATGAATAGGACACTTCTCCTGTGGAATCTATGGACAATCGCTGCGACCACAACAGGAACCAACGACCACCGACCATACAAATGGCAGCTCCGACGATTTGAGGACGAACATGTGATGAGCGAAAAGACACAGGCGGACCACCCTCCTTCGTGACCCAACTCTGCTTTTTGACTCGAACGCAACCTTGCTTAAATGAGATGATGTTTTATATGTGCCCGGTGTCCGGACCGTCATATTGCAATAGTCCTAATCACTATTATTGTGCTTATTGGGGATGTGAAACGATCGCTCCTCAATGGAAAGGAGCCAGAGGGACTGATCCATGTATAAAGGTAGACTGGGGGCCTCAGGGATTGCACATCAGACGCCCACTGAGGGAGACTGAAAGGAGACTACCTACTATGGGACAGGGGGCAAACCTGTATGTAACCGAGTGGTCATTAATGTAACTAATCCCCAAGATAGAGCATGGACCTTTGGAAAGACCTGAGAGATGAGAAATTATGAGACAGGAAGGGATAGGGGAGAAATGTTCACCATCCAAAGGTACGAGGTCGCCCAGAGTAAATCAATAGGGCCAAAAAAAGTTCTAGAAACCCCACTCGACAGAACCAAAAAGGGGTCCCCATATTCGGGTCAAGGGGACCAATCATCAAAGCCAACCCGGATAGTCACATCACCTGACCATTCCCTAACACCAACTGTGGGAACGGACCAGGACCCACTATGGGCCTTGTTACAATCCACCTATGATACCCTCAACATCACTAACCCCAATATCACTTCCTCCTGCTGGCTCTGTTATGATATAAGGCCTCCCTTTTACAAGGCTATGGGCCTCAACGGCATGATCAATATCACTGGCCAGGACGTCCCAGAAGGATGTCGATGGAACAACCACAAGGTGGGACTAAACATACAACAAATGTCAGGCAGGGGAGGATATATAAGAACTGTGCCAAAAGAGCAACAGCACTTATGTGCTCAGAGGTATAAGACCAATAGTTCCCACAAATGGGCCATTCCTAGCGAAGGTGGCTAATGGCTCTGCTCACAAACAGGATTGACTCCCTGCCTTAGCTTGCAAGTATTCAATGCATCAAGAGAATTTTGTATGATGGTTTCAATGTACCCTAGAATACTTTATCACTCTGATGAGTACATGTACTCGCACTGGGAACAACAAACAACCTGCTACTGTGCGCGTAGAGAACCTGTCACCCTGACTATAGCAATGCTCATAGGATTAGGCTTAGCAGGGGCAGGAACTGGAATTGCATCCCTTGCAACTCAACATACTGGATTAACAGCCCTTCAAGCGGCAATAGATGAAGATATATCTAGAATAGAACAATCTATCACTAATTTAGAAAAATCAATAGCGTCTCTCTCTGAGGTAATATTGCAAAATAGGAGAGATTTAGATTTAATTTTCCTCCAACAAGGAGGACTCTGTGCTGCCCTGAAAGAGGAATGCTGCTTCTATGCTGATCACACTGGAATGGTGCAGGAATCAATGGCACAATTAAGGGAAGGCCTAGCAAAAAGAAAATGAGAAAGGGAACAACAGGAGAATTGATTTCAATCATGGTTTAACAGTTCCCCTTGGTTGACCACTCTCATATCAACCCTTGTGGGACCCTTAATCATACTCCTACTAATCTTAACCTTTGGACCATGTATCCTAAACAGATTGTTAACATTCACCAAAAGGAGGCTTAATACTGTGCAGTTAATGGGCCTAAGACAACAATACCAGGCCCTAGAGGGAAGAAAAAGGGAAAAAAAACTGACAATGTTGAGGAAGAATCCTCATTATAAGGTTAAAGAAAAGTGGGGAATGTAGGAGCCGGATCACCGCCATGACAAGCTCCGGACAGAAATAGCTATAGGCCTGAGTTACGCTTCCTGAAAAGGGGGGAATGTAGGAGCCGGATCACCGCCATGACAGGCTCCGGACAGAAATAGCTATAGGCCTGAGTTACGCTTCCTGAAATAAGAACCCCGTTTCTTTCTGGCCCTGAAACTAGAAATTCCTTAGAGAAGACATACCCAAAACCTGGGGCCAAAAGATACTAAATATGTGAATGCTTCAAGGTCTGGAATTGTAACTTTCCTTAGAGATGACACACCCGAAACCAGGGGCCAAAAGATACTAAATATGTGAATACTTCAAGGTCTGAAATTGTAACTAATCCCTTGCTCTGTAACCTTGGTTATAAAAACCCTGCTGAAACAAAGCCTGGGGTCTTTGTCTGACTCCACTGTGCTGGAGGAGGCTCAGACCCCAGCTAGCTGGAAATAAAGTTTCCTTTTGCTTTTGCATTGTCGACTGAAGTATATGTGCATTTTCTTGGGAGGACGAACGCTGACCCTAACACATGGCTATGATGTATTATATTAAAAAATGTCTACTCTCTCAGAAGCTGATATAAATGGATATGAAGACCAAACAGAAAATTTCTAGAGTTATGTAATTAGGAATTGAAAATCAGACATTCCCTGTAGTAAATTGGTCTCAGTACTGCCCAAGCAGAGAGATCGATAGTTGAGAGGTTCTGGTGAAATGGGAGTACCCAAAATCTACAAAGCACCCACAAATCAGTCAATTAACATCTGACTAAAATGAGAATTTCAGCACTAGCTGATGGTGGTACAAGTCAAGTCCTCCCTATTCTCCTTCTTTCTATTTAGCCCTTCCACCTGACAAATATGCACATATCACTTTGGACTTGAGTAGGAAAAATATGTTTAAAAAGCTTTGAGGGAAGATTGGTTTTAAAGGTGAGAAAAATTAGAAAATGCTGAATCGTCTTTCTTTTACTACATTAAGGCTTTTCTCTTACAGCAGACCTGAACCAGGCAGTGAATAAGAAAGAGGTAAAGGTGTTTATTTCCCTGGATATCTCCCTCTTAGTCAAGAGTGGCGGCTTTTTTTCCAACAAAAGACAAAGTTTCTCTTGGACAGCTCTCTCCTCAGCTACAGGTCTTATGGTTTTCGTTATTAATACCTTTCCTTGCCCTCTTGGCACTAGGTTTAGTTATGAAAACTGTTGCTTGAACTGCAGCTTACCACACAATGCTATTCATACCTCTTCACATAGGTTGTTCATTAAACTCTTTTATATTAACTTTATTCATAATGCCAACATTTTATTGTCAAGATCTGGTTTATCCAGGAAAATTAAATTACCCATTTGACCATAGTGATGGATATATTATTTATTGCTCCTAGATTTGGAATTAGTAACCCGAGAGCTCCCTGGTGGAGTAGTGTTACGGTACACCACCTCCAGCAGGTGCAGTCCACATACATCCCAAGGACCCAGATTTGCATCTTGGGGTGGGGAAGGACAATGATGTACAAATAAAACAAAAACAATTCTTCTTTCTCCCCTCTTCCTTCTTGACTGCCAACCTGCCTTCATTCCTGCCTCCGTCTTTCCTTTGGGAAAAACTAGAAATCAGTAATCTGAGTTTTTTTTCAAAATATTTTCAAAAATCACAAGAATATCTACCCATAAATAATATTATTTAAAAAGGCTTTGGATAAAAATAGAAAATCATTCCTGCCACATTCTATAAATGCTGATCATTGAATTTGCTAGTTATACTATCTTCTCAGGAGATGCTTACAGAAACAAAATGTTTCTTGTTTTGTTGTATCTTCCAGCTAGTCTTTGATTTAGAATAGAATAATAATTTGGAGATAATTAATATAATAGAATAAATTTTAAGTTTAAATAAATGCATTGAAAAAGAGAAGAAAACTTCACTAAAATACACTACTCAACAGAAGAACTTTATGATGATGAGCAAAATAAACCCTAATTAGAGGTAAAACCTAAAGATGAAATAAAAATTTAAGGAAAGAGAAATCAAATAAATAAACAAAATTAGATCCAATGTTGATGAATGAAGAATTAAAAGCTATAAATATAATTAGTAAAATGGAAGTATAATCAAATAGTATCAGGAATGATAAAGTAAAAATGAAATAATGTTTTTGAAATGTTTCTAGTAACTTTAATATCAAATAAATTTAATGATACATTAAATGGAAAACAGTGTAGAAAATATAAAAGGCTACAATTGATACATGACAAAATAGAATAATCACAAAAGTAATTGGTCAAACACTGAACTGCTATATCACTGATTAATTTGTCTTTTTGTCTTTTAAGTTGAAATTTCACATTTTAAGACATTTCTACTAAGATAGTTGTTGCTGCAATGATCTCAAGGTCATGCTCTAGGGTTCTTGTGGGACTGAAAAAAAATTTTGTCGGGCCCACCCACTTGGGGAACAAAGAAGTCAGCACAGTCATTTGAGAGTAAAAACAAATAGGATTTATTAAAGATAGTACACACTATAAGTGATAGGATGAGATAGGCTAGGGAGAGTCATATTCCAAGAGAGGAACAGGCCATGAAGAGCTTGGGGCTCAAACTTTCTAAAGAGTCTGGTATAGTCTTTTTTCCCACCCAAGGATAGCCTAGTGGATCGCCTTTACTGAAGTACATTAGATTGGAATCGCTTATGGTCTCTTGCTTTTTGGATTAGAGAACTGATCTCTTTCCTTCACCCCCTCCTTCTGCTGACTCACTATCTAGCATAACTGTATACCACATTTAAAAAGAGAATTTGGTTTGACTTTTTTTCTAATTTACTAAAACTTTGTCTTATAAGGGGACGGAATTCCAGATAGAATGACTTATAACTTCCATAAATCCATCTCTCTATAAAAGCAATAAAAATGACAAAAGAGTCTAAATCAAAATTTTTGGAATTCTGGTCAATAGCCAGAGACGACAATCTGAGGATCACAGTAAACACAGTAAGTGTGACTAATAGTATCCTTGCTGTCACAGGAGAGAGACTGGTTTTTAATGCTAATCAAAAAAAAAAAAAAAAACCCACACAAAGATCATTGTCATTATAGAAATCTATTTCCAGGTCCCTAGAAGAGCACAATTTACATGAAAGTGTTACTTGACCTAATGTAGATAGAAATATATGGCAAAAATCTGTCACCAAAACTTTTGTTTAAAACAATTGGTGACAATTATTATGCTTTAAAGTTGTCTTTGGCTAGAAGAAAGGAAGATATTAAGAATAGGTCATCCCATAGGAGATTTCAGAAAGTTCTGACATATTCTTAATGCGATAGAAGTCCACAAATGCTCATGATATCAGAGTCTCAATATCTAATTATTGATTGACCTTGTGGTCTTGAGAAAGTAAGTGAAAGCCAAAGAAGAGTGATGATTTATGTGTGTTTTGAAGGTCTATGCCAACACACACCCCACACACAGACACACACACACACACACACACACACACACTCACATATACAGCCTTTTGGCAAATATATGAAAATCTACTAGCTCAAGATATTAAAGGTGTCAAATGATAAATTGATGACAGATGTAACATAAGTAAATCCATATATGTGTAGAAATTAATCAACAAAACTTAATAATCAATGGGTCAAAAATAAACTGAAAATATAATTTAGAAAATACTTAGAAATAAAAACACAACAAAAAACTTGAAGTGTTCTGAAATTAGTGTTCCATTAAAATGTATAGTTGCAATTCCTATATTAAAATATCTAAATATCCTAACATTAATCTTAATGCATTGTAAAAGAGTAAACAAAACTTAAAGTGAATAGAAGAAAATAACAAAGACTAGAGTTAAACTGACTATATTATAGAAAATTAACAACACCCAGTGAGTTACTTTTTGAAAATAATAAATTTGGTAAAACTTTAACTAGATTGACATAAGAAATGATTTAACTAATTACTTTTGAAACTGAAAAATAGTGGAGACAACTATTGACCTTACAAAAATAAAAGGTATTATAAAGGAATACTAAGAATTATTTTATAACAATGAAATAGACAACAGGTGAAATGGACAAATTACTAGAAAAACACAAGCCTAAAACTGACTCAAAAATAATGGAAAATATAAATAAATATATATGTAGTAAAATATAAAATCAGCAATGGAAAATTATTAAGTACAGACATAGATAGGGCCAATAGTTGTTGCATTCTGCCAAATACAGAAAGAAGAATTAATACTAATTCTTCATACTTTCCTCCAGAAAAGTAGAAGGAATAATAATTGATTTTTAAATGTTTTATTTTTATTTTTTATATTTATTTTTAAATTTATATTTATTTAAAAGATGAAATTCTGCCATTTTCACTAACATGAATAGACTTAAATCAATGGACATAAAGGGAATTACACTTAGTGAAGTAAGTCAAATTATGAAGCACAAATCATTTCACTCATATATGGTATACAGATAAACCAAACAAGCAAATGAATCAAATCAAATATAAATAGATTTTAATCTAAAAGATAAAACTAATGTTTATGAAAAGGGAAGGGAAAATATGGGAAAATCAGATAAAAGGGATCAATCATAAAGTGATAGAATTGAGCTGTGGTAAATGATATGTAGTATATACAGATATTTATTTGCAATGATGTACACCTTAAACATACATACTATTGTAGGGTAGTATTTACCCCACAATAACTACCTCTGTCCACATTTTCGAGTTGATTTTAGGTTTGCAGTCTCATGGAACAAGTTAATAGAGCATAACAAGCAAGCTCTGTGGGCCACTGAGGCTTTAACAAGTCCAGTAGCTTTGACATGGAGGATGATATCCCCTATAGTGGAGTGGATTCAAGATATGACTATGCATCCCAGGAGCTCAGTGGCACAAACACTGATGTTGACTAAGTGAAGCACTAACTTGCAGCAACAGTGCACTGAAAAAGTAGACACTTTGACCCAGATCCAATGGTTGGATGAGGTCCTCAGAAGAGGTTATGGCCCTGTGGCTTCACCAAAAAATGTGGCATACCAGATATGTCAACAATATAAGACTTTCAGATGCCTAAATTAATTCTCATGCCCTGAGGTGGCTAAACCAGTGAACTTCTAAACTCAACCCTGGGCAGTTCCCATGTGACAGCAGGTACACAGAAACAAACTTTGCAACCAGACATCGGGTCCCAAAATAACTGAGAGTCTGACACCCACTGCATTGAGCAGGAAAATGGCACCCATGTAGTGAGCAACACCCTGGGCCCTTTAGACCACAACATGAGTAACAGGAAATGACACCAAGGGGATGACCATGCAACCCCAGGTAGATGATAACTACCTTGCTGGCATCCCCCCAGAATTGGGAAACAGTTGATGGATGTCGTGCCTCCAGTACCTGCTGCAAGCGCACCCTGGTGGTCACCTCTAATGGGTATCATATATAATCAGTTTGTAATAACTGCCTTAGCTAACCACACAGTCTGCCCCCTAAAACCAGACAACATATGTCATGGCACTCCTTGATCAGGACGTGAAAGTTGCGTAGTCTAGAATGTAAGGCTTGGTGATGGAGAAATCCATTACCATTTGTTTTTGTTGAAGACAATTATTTGTCCATCACATTTGTATGATAATTTTGCAGGGTACAATATTCTTGGCTGATAATTTTTGTCTTTCAGTATTTTGAATACCTTGTTCCAATATCTCCTGATCTGGAGGATTTCTGCTGAGAAGTCTGATGATAATTCAATGGGTATTATTTTGTAGATTACGTTTGTATTTTCTCTGGCAATTTTGAATCACATTTTCTTTGTTGTTGACTTTTGCTATGATGTGTCTTAGAGTAGATAATTTTGCATTTGGAACTTTTGATGCTTCTTGGGCCTAGATGGTTGCTATTTGTGACTCACCTGTGAAATTCTCTGCTACTATTTCTTTAGTATGTTTTCTGCTCCTCTCTAGCTTTTTCCTTCCAGAATACCTTTTATCCTTATGTTTATTCTTCTCATGGTATCTAAATTTGCTTATAGGGTTTCCTCCATTTTGTTTTTCTGCCACTTCTATGATTGTCTCATCAGAGATCTTTGGTTCAATTTCTAAGATTCATGCCTCTGTGAGATTGTTTATGGAAATTGCTGTGTTTGTTTTCAATTATTGCTCTAATTTTTATCTCTAGCATTTCTGCTGGGACTTTTCTCATGACATCAGTATTTTTGGCATAGTATTTTCTTTGATCTTTGACTTCTGTTTTGAGGTCTTTTGATTGCCTTTTTTAGTTGCATGTGCATTTACCCATAATTCAGTATTTTTATAATTTTGATTTTGAACTTTTTATTAGGTTGTCTCAATCAATGTCAATGTAGTTCTCTGAGGAGTACCTTATATCTTCCTCTCTTGATTCATCAGTATTTTTTTTCTTTATTTTTTGGTGACAAATATTTTTAGATCGCTTTCTTCTCTGTTTTGGCATTCATTTTTTTTTTTACTTTCGATATATTCCTGTACAATGATATTGGGTACTGATATGGCTAGTGCTAGTCCCTTAATTTTAGTGGTGGCAGGGCCTGTTTAACTCTAGAATGCGCTATTTTGATAGACCACTGAAGCTTTTTCCAGGTGATGTTCAAAGGCTTCTGTAGTCTGGGGGAATTTCCTCTACTGTGTCCTAGTGACAGGCAACTCTTCAAACTAGAGAGCAAGTTCACGGCTGCCACTGTATGCGCTGTTGAGCACTAAAGCTGCAGGAGAGTTTTTGTTGTGAGTTTTGGAGGGATATGACTCAGCTTTCCTGTGCAAGAAGGTTCACTGGCAGTTCCAATGTACTCAGCAAAATAGTGAATCAGAAGATTTTTAATTACTTTTACATTTTCCTTGTTTATTATCAATCTGTTCAGGACTTTAATTTCCTTCTGAACTAGTTTTGGAGTGTTATATGATTCCAAGAATTTATCCATTGCTTATAGGTTATCCAGTTTTTGCCATAAAGCTGTTTATATTATTCTCTTATGATCCTCATTATATATATACACATATTTATGCATATATATTATCTATTACAATTTCTCCTCTTTCATTTATTTGTGTTTTCTCCCTCCTTTTCTTTATGAGTATGGTTATTGGTTTATCTTTTGTTTATCTTTTTAAGCACCAGGTCTTGATTTAATTGATTATTAGAATAGTATTTTATCTCTACTTTGCTTATTTCTGTTGTATTTTATTATTTCCTTCATTCTACTAGATTTTGGTTTTAGTTTTTATTCAACAAAGCTTCACAAAAAATTTCTATTTGTAGAGGCAAAAATTATTGTGAATTTTAAAAAAGGAGTAGAAAACTCTTAAAAAAGGCTGTTAGGTTGTTTAAATGAAACTGATCATAGCAAATCCCTAGACATTATCATTAAAATGGGATGCTAATGTCTTTATGTCAAAAGGAATTTTTAGCCTTTAATTCATTTTCATTTTATTATGGGTATTCAAATGTCAAGTCCTTTAATTTAATCTGAGCCCTCTAAAACCAACAAAAAAAGGACAATTCCAAATTTTCTTTCTTCTATCTTTTAAAACATCATTCTACTATTTATCACACACCTGTTATCTTTCACAATTTATTGATTTTCTTGGTATGAGAATCACTCACTACAAAGGCATGCATAATTATAAAAAATATTAAAGAGCCTATTACCAGCTATGTTGTACCAACTCTGATTGAATTACTGTATAGTCACCATTTTATGCATTATTAATTCATTCCTTTAAATGTATTTTTTTTCAAAATAGTGTATTGGTCAAGATACAAGAGATATCAAAGTATGTGCTACTCTAAAGATGTCAGGACATTAAAGAATGCTTGCCTGGAAAGGAAGAGATTTACTTTGTTTTAATGCATCTTGTGGAATTTTAACACTTTGAGAATGATTTTGTTGATTTTTTTCTATTACATGAAAGAAAGAATTAATTAAAGTAGCTTCTACTAATTTGTCTGGTTCAGACACAAGATATGCTTAAATAGCAAGAGATGAGAGAGATTAAAATAAGTCAAAAAGTGTAGTTGATTAAGCATTTTTGCATTTTGTTTCTTATAGTATAAGTGTAACATTATGTGTTATTTGTGTTATATTATGTGCTATCAAGATATATTGTGCATAATATAATTTTAATGAATTTTAGTTGTTATGAATATACACCACGCATATAAGACAAAAATATTCAAGGAAAAGAGAGCAAAATATTTGGGGAGGGGGCAACAAAATGTTTTACACGGGAATTTGTTATTATATTTGCTTTTTTTCAGACAAACTAAGTCTCTTAGCATTTGAGTGTTCTAACAATATTTTGTCACCCTTAGTATCTGGGGTGCTTGATAAATTCCAGAGAAATATCTATCATCCACTGCTAGGTGTTACTTACTGGCAAATACCTCAGCTGCTGACAGACTTGTGCTTCTCTTTGTTCTTGATAAGTTCCATGAGGAATACACATGGGTATAGCAGTAAAAGGTGTTCTATTTTTCAATAAAGTATATGAAGCCTCCTTGGGATTCTTTGTTTCTAAATAAGCAACATGCAAATTTTCCGGAACCAGTGTTAATGGCTTAACATCATTCTGAAAGGAAGGGAAATCTTAACACATTTAGTTATGGTCTCTTCATACCAAATCATCTCAAATTGATACTCCCTCCATCTACTCAATATCTTTAAAATTATATTCTCAGTATTATTACTACAGCAGATGTCTAAGATCACTACAGAACAAACAACACATGTTCTGCTACAAACAAAAATCGAGTATCTCATGTGTTGGACTTTTTTGAAGAACTTTCAAAATAAAGACCATGAAGATATATAAAATATGAAAAAACTGTAAATAAATAACACTGCACTAAATATAAGAAACTAAGTTTTTATTGTGCAGAAAAGCCGTAAGTGATAACATTTTTCAAGTTTTGTAAAGACACACTAAGAAAAATATTTTACAAACACTTCCGCATGTTTGAGTTGTGGTAGTTATCAATATAATTAACTCAGATTGTTTTAGCAGTAGCCTACATATATTTTGTTCCTATAACATAATTATTATGTGCTTAATATTTGCTTGAGTCTCTAAGATCATAGATACAAGAAAATTTTGATGAATGAAATATTATCAAGTAGAATGACATTTTAACCATTCATTCATAAATTGTGTTAAAATATATTTACAAAAGTTCTCATATGCATAAATACATATGTGTGTATATATGCATACATATATGTATATATATATATATATATATATATACACACACACATAAGGAAAGGTGCAAGCAGGAATGAAGATGAGCAGGCAAGCAAACAGTAAGAGAGAGGAATAAGAAGCACTTTATGTTTTACTTAGCTTTTAACATTTTTTGTTACCTCGGGACCAAGATATTGAGACCTGTGTGTGGAATACTCCCAGGGTGTACTACACTGCTAGGCCACTGGAAGTGCGCTGTCCTACTGTATATTTAAAATATTTAAATTGTTTAATTTATAATTTTCAAATCAAGAAATAGCTTTTGAAGAAACAAATATGTCAGGTTTATGGTGAAGGATATATTGGAAGAAATATGGACATTTATTATATTTAATTCTGGATATAGGATGATGGCTACTGTCTCAGAGTGCAACATATTGCACAGGAGTGGCCTGTGAACTTTAATACCTGCTGAAGACCTGCCACCATGATCATTGGGAAGTTTTTGTCTCTGTATGCAGCGAATAAAATTAAATTGCTCTTATAATAAAAGCATGCTTTATATCATATACACTATAAGGTAAAACAAAAACAAACAAAAATTAGAGTATGTAAGCAAAAATATATTTAAGCCTAGCTAGATTTATTTCTACCTTTTCATCATTGGTTTGTTTTCTCTGATCTTTAGGTTCTTCACCTGAAAATGTGATGTACATTTGACTTTATAATCCTTCCCTACTTTCACATTCCACAAATATGGTCCTATGCTGCTACCTCATATTTTATTCTCTGTGACATAATGACAGATACAAATCTTATCATTCTCTGTAACCCATCATTTGGACTCAGAAGTTTTATAACCAATAAAATAAGAAAGAAACCCACCCCCACCCCAAATCAGGAAGACCCTTATGTTGATCCTGCTCTAGAGATGAATTAGAGAATATCCATATCTCAGTTACTAAATGTTTACAGCTTATGAATAAGTAATTTATATTTCCAACAAAGTATAAGGGAGCATAGTCAATAATTGCAACGTTCTGCTTCTCCACAACTACACTACTAAAACCCATTTATCATGTATCATCATTGTCAAAAAACAATGAAAAAAGAAAAAAATCTTAGAAAAATGTGAGGACACCTGGCTCTGGTTTTACTTCAATTCTTAACGAAATCAAAACTTAAGGAAATGACTCAATTGTTAGGTAATTACTAGAAATCAATAGTTTTAATATTTTCTGATCATGTATGCACAAGAGAAATATAAAAAGTGTTTTTTTATATTGGTTTATGACTCCACTTATTCTTCTATAAAACACAAAGAAAATTTATAAAAATACTTATGAATTCATTCAAATTTGATTTATAGTAATTAAAAATGTAATTTGTGATGCCAATTTTTATGTGAAAATTTAAGTTGGTACTTACTGAAAATAAATTATCTCACTACGGTATTTTATGAACCGCCATTTTAACAGCAAAAAAGCATATATAAAATATATACAAAAGAAAGTCAGAAAATGATCAAAATATTCCAGTGAGTGCAAAAGACTCAGCTAATCACATATTAAAGCAGTACAGTAAGAAAGAAGAGACTGAAAATACTAGTGTGTGGATAGTAACAAAATGGAATTAGTAAGTATTTAATTATTGATAATTATTTTAAATGCGTATGAACCAAAATCCTTTACTAAAATACAGAAATTAGATTAAATACTGAGAACAGATTATAACGATTTCAATATATACTGTCTACAAAAGACTTTTTATGAGCTTATTTTATTTTTATCTTTTAAAATTATATTGGAGTATTGATCACAACATTAAAGATGATTAATATGTATGCATATTTTAAGTCAACATCTTGATATATCACATTATATTTGCCATAAAAGGTTCAACTCTTACATGATCAGCTTTAGATCTAGTGACATATTTAGTTGAAATTAAATGGATGAAAATTGTATGTACATAGTAACTCAAAGAGAGCAAAGGTAGTTATACCAATATCATACCAAATAGAATTTAAGTAAAAAAAAAAAAAAAAGGGCAAAACAGCACCTGCTAGATTTAAGACAACATGGAAGTATGAACACTGACCCCAGGCCCCAACCTGCTCTCACCAGGAGCCAGCACCTAGCAGGTCTCAGATCCCCCAAAGATTAACCCCTGTTTGACCCAGCCACTTGCAGGAATAAGCACGTACTAGGTCTCAGGAACCACAGACCCCCATATAACCCCATTGTAGATCCAGATATCTGAAAACAGAATTTGAGCACCAGAGAACTGTGTGGACAGTGAGTCCCATCCACTCAACTCTGGATATAGAACGATGGCTACTGCCTCAAAATGCAACATATTGCACAGGGGTGACCTGTGAACTTTGCTCCCTGCTGAAGAAATGCCACCATGATCAATGGGATGTTCTGGTCTCTGTATACAGTGAATTACAACTGGGCTGCCTATGAAACTCCCTGCCATCAAGAGCTGTGAAGCTTGCTAGCCTGAAATAGCATTAGTGGCCCTCCACAAGAGGGTTCACTATAGAGTAGATCCAGTCCAACACCCACTGAAGTTAAAGAGACTGGCACCTGCTGTATCAACATACAGGTAGGAAGAATTCTAAAGTAAAAGGAAAGGAAGGTCACAGTACTAAATGCAAGGTAGAAAATAAAGTCAAGCCAAAAATTAAGTCACCAAAAATCAAGAAGAACCCCCCAAAAGGAAGATGTCAGGAACTCAACAGAGAAGAACTCTATTGATACAGGTTAGCAAAGCCTGACAAGTGATACTCATTAAAAAGTTGAATAAAATGCAGGAGGCACACACAATTACCCAAAGAACATTGGAAAACCTCAGAAAAGAAGTGTCAGATCAAAATAATATAGTATTGCAACAAAAACACACAGAGCAGTGGAATAAAATTAAGATCTCAGAAATAAAGATACACATGGACAATTAATCTATGACAAAGGTGCCATGAGCATACAATAGAAAAAGGAGAGCCTATTTCACAAATGGTTTTGGGAAAACTGGAAAGACACTTGCAAAAAGAAAAAATAAACCAGACTATTCACTAGCAGCATACATAAAATTAACTCAAAATGTGTCAAAGACCTGAACATCAAACCACAAACCAAAAAATGTTTAGAAGAAAATGTGAAAAAGATGCCATGACCTCAACTTCAAAGGTGTCTTTGGAGAAGCAATTACGACAGGAAAAGAAAACAAAGGAAAAATAAGCAGTTGGGACTACATCAAACTGCAAAATATCTGCACAGATAAGTAAACTACCACTAAAATAAAAAGGGAGTCTATGGAATTGGACAAGCTATTCACACAACATACATAAACTAAGAAGTTAATTTCCAAATAAATTAATAGCTCATACACATCAACAATAAAAAAGAAAACTACCTACTCAAAACTGGGGAAAGATAACTGAATAGACGCCTAGCTAAAGAAGACACACAGATGGCCTACACACAGCTAAAATAAATTTTACATCACTAATTATTACAGAAATGCAAATAAAAACTACAATGAGTTATCACTTCACACCAGTGAGAATTGCCTATATCTAAAAGACTAGAAAGAGCAGGCATTGGAGTGGGTGTACAGAAACAGGAACCCTCCTATACTGTTGATGTGAAAGTTAAATGTTGCAATTGCTTTGTAAAACAATATGGAGATTCCTCAAAATAAAAAGATAGAGCTATCATTTGATCCAGCAATCCCACATCTGGGCGTATACCCAGAGAATACAAAATCTCTAATCAGAAAAAATAAATATCTGCACCACTACACTCTTAGTAGCACAGTTCACAACACTTAGAATAAGGAGGCAACCTAAATGTTCATCAACATATAACGGTATAGTGAAATTGTGATTTATCTATCTACCTATCTATCTATCTATCATCTATATTCAATGGAATTCTATGCACTACTAAAAAAAGATTAAGTTGAGCCTTTGCAACAATCTGAAAAGAACTTTGATGGGATCAGATTAAGTAAAATAAATCAGAAAGGATAGTATAAGTACAGGATGCTTTCACTTATATTTAGACTATAAAGACATAAAAAAAGAATATACAAATCCCAACAATATAAATAAGAAACAGGACTGTGTTTGCCAGTGTAGGAGGAGGGAAGGGAAGGATATAGGAGAAAAGGTGTTGGTAAAGGACACTAGAACTTTGGCTTTGAGTATGGTATGTAATATAGACTGAGTTGCAATTTCAATATCTTAAATAAATATTCCATTTTGAAGAAATAAAATAATAAATATTACTATTTTAAAGAGACAAAATAGATATTATATACTAATAAGATAGCTAATCTCTAAGGATATATGATAATTATAAAGATACATGTATCAATAAACAGGTAACTTAAATATATATGAAGTAAACACTGATAAAATTGAAGTTATTAATGGACAATTGTACTAAAATTACAAAATCCTATCTTCAATTTTGAGTATAATAACTGGATGCAAGGCCTGTATGGATATAAATAATATGAGGATTTGAGTGACATTATCAGACATAGAGGACACTCCACCCAACCACAGCAGAATATGTGTACTTCTCAGTGAAAACAGAACATTCAAGAACACACTTAATCTTAGGTTACAAAACACAACAACATATTTTAAAAAGTTGTAAATTTTGCAAATTATATTTTCTGATCAAAAATTGGGGGCCAATAGTAATATCATGAACTCTTATGAGTTTAAGATTGACATATCAAATTGATATAATAGGTTATTTACATAGATTCTTATGTGTGTGCTTTATGGTAAACTCAAAATAGCCATAGAAAAACAAAAAATAATTTATGAATGGAATCTGAATGTATCACGTAAACATTTATCAAACTGCAAGAGAACAACGGAACAGAGGGGAACTATAAAACACTCAGAAAACAAGAAAATGGAAGTAAATATTTACATGTTTACCCTAAATATGAATGAATAAAATTCACAAAGTCAAAGGTTTCTGAGTTTCTTGAATGGTTTCAAAACCATAAGCCAAATACATGCTATCTCCAAAGAACCACCTCAGTTCTAAAGATAAACATGGGCTCAAAGCATCAATTAGAAAACTAATTCAAGGAAAATGATATCTATCTGACTTTGATCTAACACTTCTTTTCTGAGGTTTTTCTATTGTTGTTTGGGTAATCGTGTGTGTCTCCTGCATTTTATTCAGCTTTTTAATGACTATTATTTGGAACTCCATATCTGTCAGAAATAACTAAAATAGATTTCCAACCAAAACAGTTATTGAGACAAATATGACATACTATAATGATAAAGGTATTGATCCATCCAAAATATAACACTTAGTAATATGTGTGCACCCTATGTAAGGCCACTAAAATATATAAATCAAATATTAATAGACTTACAAGAGATATTACAGCAATCCAAACACAATGGAATAAAACTAGAAATCAACAAATAAAGCAAAATTAGGAAATCTAAAAATATGTGAAATTAGACACCTCATTATTAAAAGTAGATCAAATAATAAATCAAAAGACAATTAAAATATTTCTTGAGACAAATGAGATGAAACCACTAAATATTAAATGTACTAGGAGCTGTGAAATTAGTGCTGAGAGAAATTTTTAGTTTCACATATTTACATTGTAAAATGAAGGTCTCAAAACATGAACACAAGTTTTTAGCATTAGGTAATATAAAAAGTAATACAATAGCACAAACAAAACATAATAAAGCATAGATAACAAAGTAGGGCATAGAAAAATAATAAATAATACAAAACAAAATTTTGATTATTGAAAACAAGATTGACAAAACTTAATTGACTAATGAAAAAGAGAACAACTAAAATCAGAAATGAAAGGATATCATTTATTTTATAGTAATTAAAATATCTAAGACAGTACTATTAGTAGTAATATACCAATAACTTCATTAATCTAGAGGAAATGGAATAAAAAAATCCTAGAAGCAGACATATACTAAGACATATTCTTATTATATGGATATGCTCTCAGTATTTGTCCTAGTAATATACACATACTAAGAACAAATCATGAGGGCATTGTAAAGTTGGTTATGGCTATAACGTGTGGTGCTATGGAAAGTGATAATGTACTAAAATGAATAAAATATAACTAAAATTACAAAAAATAAAAAAAACAAAGCTAGATGGGTTCACTGGTAAATTTTACCATTTACAGAATCATGAATATTAACCCTTTCTAAGTGTTCAAAGAATGAATGGAAAGAAATACTTTATGTCACTCTATAAGGCTAGCAATATCTTGATATGAAACCCCGACAAAAGCAATTCTAGAAAACTACAGATCAATATTCTTTAAGATTGATTTGTAAATCTGCAATTTGTAACACCTCAATGATGTTAGCACACTGAGACAGTATCATACTTAAATGATTATATAGTATGACCAAGCATTACTGAATAAAGCACGCAAACATCCCTCAACATACAAATATAAATTTAATGTACCGCACTGACAGAATGAAAGAGGGAAAATCCACATGACAATCCTATGGGAAGCAGAAAAAAAAAGTTCAGAAAATTCAGCACCCTTTAAAGACAAAATTACTCAACAAACTAAAAAGCTACCTTAACGTAATAGTGTTTATTATATTAGTTTACTAGGATTGACATAGCAAATTACCCTATACTGGATGATTTGATAGCAGAAATTTATTTTCTCCCACTTTGTAGACTGAGTCTAAGATCATGGTATCAGCAAAAAACATTTCTTCTGAAAATATTCTTGTCTTGGAAATAGTCATCTTTTCATCATATCTTTGCATAGGCTTATTTTTGTGTGTGCCTGACAAGATTTTCTTATCTTATAAGGATATCAGTTACATTGTATTAGGGCCCATATTAAAAAGATTATTTTTCTTAATTATTTCTTTGAAAGAACTTATCTCCAAATATTTTCACATAGTAAGTTACTGGGCATTAGAAGTTCAACATATGGATTCGGGGAGACACACTTCAGTCTATAACTCCTTGTCCAAACTCCTCCAATTAATGCTCTTCTAGCATGTAAAATGCATTCACCTATCATGAAAATAGCAAAAATCTTAACTCATTCCAACATGAACTCTAAGCCTGATATCTCTTTTAAATATCTAATCAATAATGAGGGAGATTTGAGGTTTTATACTTCCCAAGGCAGAATTCCTCCTATACTATTCACCTGTGAAACCAGACAAGTTATGTGGTCCCAGAACATAATGGTAGAATGTGCAAAGGTTATGCATTCCTATTCCAAAAGAGATACATTGGAAAGAAGAGATTTATTTTGTATTCTAAACAAACCTAAAACCTAAGAGAAAAATTTCCATTTAATTTTAAGACTTGAAAATAATCTATGACTGCATAATATATACAAGCATGTTCAACATACGAAAATCAGTTTGTGTAACATATCACATCAATAAAAGAAAAGCAAAACATATGATAATATCAATATACTCAGAAAGCACATTTGTCCAAATTTAACACCGATTCTTATTAAAAGTCCTAGCCAAAATATGGTTAAGAGACACACACCAAATCATAATAAAAGTCATTTATGACAAATTGTCAATCAGCATCATAATCAATGAGGAAAAACTGAAAGAAACTCAAATTTCTGGAAAAAGACAAAAGGCAAATTATACTCTATCATAAGTGCTAGCTATTGAACAAGCTATGGATATCCACACCAGAAAAACAAGACAGGAAAAGGACAATGAAAGAAATTCAAACTTGAAGAGAAGAAATAAATATTTCATAATTGTAGATGACATAACATTATACCCAGAAAATGCTATAAACTCCACAAAAATGCTAGAAAAAATAAACTCATAGTGCAAAATGGCAGGATAGATAATCAACATACAAATATGTAATTCTCATTTTCAAACAATGAACTAGATGAAAAAGAATTAAGAAAGTAATCACATTTACAATAGCACCAAAAATAAAATATCTGGACATAGTAAAGGAGAGAAAGATGTATACATTGAAATCTAAAATGCATTGTGAAAACACATTAAGAGAAGATACTAAGAGATTGAAGAATAAATGGTGATCCCATTCAAAGTTATATACAGATTTTGTGCAAATATCATTAAAATTCCAGAGACATTTTTCCAGGAAATGGAACATTGCATTCAGAGAAAAGAAGAAAAATTGAGACATCATAGTCTGTGACTTCAAACTATACTTCAGAGTGATTGCCATCAAAACAATATGGTATTGGAACAAAAACCTAAGCAGAATAAAGTGCAATATACGAGGGAGCACTGAAATAAAACCACATACATATGGACATTAAATGATAAAGAAATCAAGAAAATACAATAGAGTAAGGAAAGTGTATTCAACAAATGGGAAAATTCAACAGGAACCTGAAAAAATGAAACTAAACTACTAATTAGCATCATATACAAAACTTAACTCAAAATTGATCAAATATTTATTGTACATAAGACAATTTCCTGAAATATATAGAAAAAATGAAGAAAAAATTTAAATTACATCAACCTAAATGGTATCTGTGGATGTAACACATGGTAATAATAAATAATGTAAACTAGGCAATTGGGAGTACATCAAACTAATAATTATCTGTATAGGAAAGAAACCACCACTAAAACAAAAAGGCAACTAATTAGATAATAGATCTTCACACAGCATACAGTAGACAAGAATTTAATCTTCAAAACACAGACTTCATAGATCTCAACAACAAATAATCATGAGACACTTTCAAAATGGGAAGATCTGAGTGACACATTTCTAGAGAAGATTCACATATGTCCTATACACACATGAAAAAGTGCTCTATATCATTCATTATAAGGAAATTAAAAAACGCAATGAGATATCACATCACATCAATAAGAATGCTCTATATCAAAATGATCAGAAACAAAAAGTGTTAACATAGTTTGGAAAAAAACAACAAAGAAAACCATCTTACACTCTTCATCGGAATATGTAACTGCTTTTGAAAATAGCATGAAACTTCCTCAAAAATTAAAGATGGATCTCCCATGTGATTCAGCAAACCCAGTTCTAAACATTTACTCAGAGAACACAAAAACAATAATCAGAAAAATGCATATGCACGCCTATTTTCAGAGCAATATAATGGTTTTACTCAGAAGTGGAATATAACAAAATAAAATAAATCAAACAACAAAAGCAAATAATTATCTCAACAAAATTCACATCATCAGAACTGTGGCTAACAGCGATTAGTAGGGAAAATGAATTGCAGGAAGCAACAAGGTGGTGGTAAAGGACAGTAGAACTCTGTATGAGTTTGTTGTGAAATATACCAGACTGAGGTGTCATTTAAATATACCAAATGTATATAGCAGTACAAATCAAATAAATAATGAAACTTCAGAATATAAACATTTAAATTTTATATTTAAAAAGACATTTTGGGGTTGAGATATTGAAGCATTTTTCCCTGATTTTTCTATGTTATAAATTCAGGTCTTATGTCCCAATCTTTAATTCACTATGATTCAATATTTAATATTTCATATCTAATATTTATTAATGCATGCTGTTGACAAAAAATCTAGTTGAAATTATTTTCAGGTGGCTCGATTTGTGGGACATATATTCCTTCCTCCAATATATGCTTCTTTGTCATAAATTAACTCCCTTTATAAGTGCAGATAATTATAATTTCTGTACACTCAATTTTAATCCTCTGGTCTGTGTGTCTATGTTTGATCCAATACTAGACTTCATTGATAACTATCTATTGGCAGGATATTTTGAAATCAGGGATTATGTTTTATCTATTTATTGAAACATTGGCTATTCAACATCTTATGTAGTTCCACATAAACTTAAGTATAGTTTGATCAATTTCCTTGAAAAGTGTCCTGGAACTTGATAAGAATAACATTATTTATGTATAAATCTTTGGGTAAGATGACCATTTTAATTACATGAATTATTCTGATGCAAGGGCATGGAATCTTCCTCCATATTTTGGTGTCTTCATCTAATCATTTTTTGATATAATGATATTTTCAATATATAGGTATTTCACATCATTTCCAAAGTATATTCCCAGGTATTTTATAATTTTATTGCAATTCTAAACGAGATTTTTTCTTGATTTATCTTTCCTCTAGGACATTGTTTTCAAATATAAATGCTACTGAGTTTTGTTTATGGGCTTCATATACTGCCAATTTATTATATTCCATTATTGTTTCTAGCAGTTTTGGGTAGACATTTTATGGTGTTCTTGCTATAATATCATGTCATCTGCAAATAACAATGGCATCATTTCTTCTTTTCAAATACGAATCTCTTTAACGTCTTTTTCTTGTCTTATTTCTCAGGTTGTTGCATTCAGAACTATTTTGCATAACATTGGTGAGAGAGGAAATCCTTGTCTTGTTATGATTTTAGGGGAAAACCTTTCAATTTTTTACCATTGTATGTGATATTGGTTGTGAGTTTGTCATATTTGGTTTTTTATTATGTTGATTTATGTGACTTCTAGTACGCTTTTGGCGAGAGTTTTCAATATGAATTTTGTTTAATCTCGACAAATGCTTTTTCTACCTCTATTGATATGACAATATTTTTTAACATTTTCATTTATGTAGTGTATTGCAATGATTGATTCATTTATATTAAACCATCATTGCATCCCTGAAATTGATCATTATATATGTATATAATTATATATTTGCAGTCATTCTTGTATGATTTTTAAATTACTACACTATTACAGTTTTCCCTTCTTAATGGACTACCCACTTGACGATACTGCAATGTCCATTTTTGCTTTGTGCTATCTTTTTTTCACTCTAACTCCTTTTTATCTCATATCAGTCTCTCCATTCCTGATATCCTTTCATCTCCATTGTTTTAGGTTTTTGATATCCTTTGACTTTCAATCTATGTATTTGAATATGATGTGGAATTTTTATAGGAATAATATCAATGTTTCTTTTTTTATCCATTAGTCTCTTTTGGTTTTTTCATTGGTGAGATTAGTCCATTCATATTAAAGATAATTATTGATATGTCAGACATTATTCCTGCCCTTTCAGTCTTCGTTTTTTCTTTCTGCTGTTTCTTTTCCTGCTGATTTTTGTTTGATGTTTTCTGTGATTTTAAATGCTATTTTTCTCTGTTTCTTTACTTTTTCATCTGTCAATCTATTTAGGATTGGTTTTTATGGATATTTTGCAATTTATTTCAAAATTTACCACTTTGCAGTAGTCCTTTCAGGGCTTATGTTGTATTATACTTATATCTCTGTACATATTTCATGGTTTTCTTTTTCTCTTTAGTGTTAATTTCCTGTAGATTTTGTCCTGTTTTTAATACTGATTTACTGTTTATCACCATTTTCAGGGTTTAGTAGATCCTTTGCCATGTTTTAATATAGTTTCACCATTTCGTGAAAGGCAATTTTGTTAGGGAGATACTAATTTGTTTTTACTATCGAATACCATTTTTTGTCATGTTTGAAAAAATACTTTGCTTGGTAGGGCATTCTTGAGTTTGTCTTTCAATATTTTGAATATGCTCTTCCAATCACTTCAGTCCTGTAGGGTTTTTGAGAAATCTTATAATATCACGAACGGTGGACCTTTGTGGCTTATTTTTTTTTCTTTCACAGCATGTAGTGATTGCCTTTCTATTTCCTTTTGTCTTACTATGATGTGATTGGTATAGATCTTATTGTGATTAGTTATGTCAGTGTTCTTTTGGCTTCTGGGATTTCCATTATTAATTTTTGATGATTATGTGAAGTTTTCTGTACAGCTTTAGATAAATTTTCTTCTTTCTCCCTCTTGTCACCTTCTAGGACATCAAGTGTTCCTATGCTTATCATTATCTTGGTATCTGATGTTTTTTTCAGGGTACGCTCATTATTTTTCACACTTGTTTTATCTCTTCCACGAGTATCACATCTACGTTTTATTTTTCAATTATTGAGATAAATTTCTCTGAATTTGAGAACTTTTTTGGAGGCTTCCATGTTTGTCTTCACTTTTTTGGTTGTATGTTTCATATTTAGTAGTTCTGCTTGATATTTAGTTATAGCCTTTATCTCTGGCAAGATAGTACATATGGGAACTTTAAAGTCTGAATTGGTTGGAAGTAGTAAATTACACATGCTTACTGAATTTTATAAATTAAATTTTCCCATTCAGTGTCATTACATTTCTTCTCTATATATCCTTGTATCTTCCTCTCTTTGAATAAAATGCACTTTATTTTGTGGAAATTTAGCTCCATTAATTTATTTATCTCTTTCTTTTGTGTTTATTTCCTTGACAGTGGAAGATATGGTTGGTTGTGAGTGGTTTGTCAGTTTTGGATGTTGGGTGCTCACCCAGCACAGAACATGGCTATTGTCTACTCTGATCTGCCGCTGGTGGGGTTTTAACTTTTAAATTGCCAGTTAGTGCTGCTAGGGTGTAGGGTACAGCTGTGGGCTGCTCCAGGCTACTCTTGTTAGTAGTGAGTCATGTTCCTTCCTTGTTGGTGCTGCCTGAAAACAGAATAGTGGTTAATTTCTGGCTGTTTCTGGTATGTTGAGGGTAAAATATTTAGTGCTTTCTCTGTGTAAGATTATGTTGTTTGCAAATAGAGATAATTTTTGTTGCTCAATATAAATATATAAATTTTAATGTTTTAAAATTTGGTTTGCTAACATTTTTGAGAATATTTGCATCAATATTAATAATATTTCATTTTTTTTTTGGTAATGTCTTTGATTTTTGAATCAGGGAAATATTAGCTTCATAGAATGTATTTTGGGGTTTTCACTCTGACCTAATGGAAAAGGTAAGTAGCATGTGAGTTAGTTCTACTTTGAATGTTTGATAGAATTTGCTAAGACATCTGGTCTATTGTCATTTTGGATATTTTTGGTTGACACTTCAATTTTTATGCTTGAGATTGGTCTCAATTAGCTATATAAGCCATATTTGTTTAGCTTTGGAGGGTCGTAAGTCTAGAAATCTTTCCATTTCTTCAAGTTTGATTAATTTATTGGCATATTGTAATTATATATTCATATGACCCTTTGTGTTTCTGCAATGTTTGTTATGATCTCACCTCTTTATTGTTGATTCTTGTTATTAGGTTTTTCTCTCTTTTTTGTTTGGGAGCTTGGTTAAATTCCATTAATTTTGTTTATTTCTACAAAGAACCAGCTCCCTGTTTCATTGATCTTCTGGATGGTCTTTTTTCTTTATTTCATTTATTTAAAATCTAATTATTATTATTGTTTCCTTCCTTCTACTGATTTTGGTTATGATTGTTCTGCTTTCTATAGACCCTTCAGGTTTGTGGTTAGATATTTAAACTGATAAATCTTTTTGGTTTTTGATGTGCATCTCTTTTACTATAAATTTCTCTCTTAGCACTGCTTTTGCCACAAACCACATTTTTTATCTCTTCGTTCCCTTTTGTTTTCAGATGATTTTTAATTTTGTATTTATTTTCCTCATTGATTCAGTAATTTTTCAGAAGAAAATTGTTTAATCTAAAAATCGCTGCGATTCTTCCAATTTTGATAGTATGGTTCATTTATTGTTTGACATATTTTTGGCCAGAGATGTTTTCTATATCTTATTAAATTTACTGAGATTTATTCTGCATCTAATGATATGTTGCTATGTGGCAAATGCTTCATGTGTACTTGGGAAGAATGTAAAATCATTTTTGTTGGGGTAGAGCTCTGTATATATCTGTTAAATACATATGCTGCATTTCTGTATTAGAAATCTTATTTCTATATTGATTTTTGCAAGAATGATGTCAATTGATACAAGTGGGATAAACTGAAAATCCCTAATATTTTTGTATTACTGTTAATGTCTCCTGTTAAGTTTGTCAGTATTTGTTTTCTATATTTAGTTGTACAGCATTGGATATATATGTAGTGTTTCCTTCTTGATGATTTGCTCCCCACCTTGACCAAAAAGTTCCTTTTTAAGTAGAAGTTTATTTTTAAAGAAAAGACGTAGGTAAGATTTAAGGCAAGTAGGCGGGCAGGAAGGAAGACAAAGGAGAAAGAAACTTTTTGTTTTATACTTAGTTGTTCATCCTGGCTGTTCACTTTGACCTTGTTCCCATGTCCTTGGGATATATGTGGACTATACCAGTGGAGACAGTGGATTTATATACTCGTCCACCAGGTACACCTAGAAACTTATCATGTCTGCCATTCCTTTTGAAGTTTGTGATTTCTTTCATTCCCATTACTTTGATATATTTTTTCAATAGGCCTTATCTTTCAGCCTATATTAGTGTTTGTTTCTGATGTGGCTTTATTGGATGCATAATATTCCTCGGTTTTGTTTTCTAATCCATCCAGATACTTTAGTTCTTTTGTTTGGTGAGTTCCTTCCATTCACATTTGTGTTGAATATTGATATACAGGACTTTAGGACTGACATTTGAGCCTTTGTTTTCTGTTTGTTTTCTATCTCTATTTCTTCATTACCCATTTCTTTCCTATTTCATTTGGATGGTTTTCAATGTTGAAATTTTTCTTTGTTCTTTCCAATAGTCTGTCTTTTTACAGTTGTATTTTCTGTCTACCACAGGCTTTGTCTACATCGTCACTGCTCTGCAATAGTCTTTTCTGAGCTGGTATCATCCTACTTAAATGTTTGTGGCTGGTTCATATTTTCTTTTCCTCTTTAGTGTTTTTGTTTGTTTCCTTCTCTCCTGTTGTTCTCATCTTTGTTTCTGATTCCATTTTACTGCTAATCACCATTCCCTGTTTTTGTAGTCCTTTGATTTCATTTTCCTGCCCTAGAATTCATTTTAGCATTTACTGAAAGACAGGTTTGGGGATAGAAAAACACAGTGATTTTTCTTTATCATTGGAAGCTTTTTTTCTCCAGCATATTTGACTTGCAATTTTGCAAGGTAGAGTTATTTGTGACTGACAGTTTTTGTCTTCTATTATTTTGAATATGCCATTCCACTCTTTCCTGTCCTATTGATTATCTGCTGAAAAGTTTGATAGTAGCCTTATGGTTGCACCATTTTAGGTTGTTTCTCTTTTCTCTAGCTGCCATTATTATTTAAAAAAAATTGCCTTTTGATAGTTTTACTTTGATGTGTCTTGGTGTATTTCCAATTAGCTATCAGGAATTTTGGCATTTTACATGATTATTGGACTTCTATTGTTTCTTTTTATGATAACTATAAAGTTTTCAGCTAATGCTTCTCAAATTCTCTCATCCTTTCTCTCCACACCTTCTAGTATACCTGTCATTATTATGTTTGTTCTCATGGTATCTAATATTCTCATACATTCTTAGTTTTTCCTCAATTATGTTTTCCTCACCTCCTCTTTGAGGGTTGCCTCTATGTTATTTTTAATTTCAAGATTGTTCTTCTGCGTGACTATTTATTGAACATTCTCAGTTATTCTTCTATTAATCAACTATGTATTATATATTAAATATTATTAGTGTTTTCATTATACCTTCAATCTCCTTGGTTATGTAGTCATTAATATTTGTCACTCTTTTCTCAAATCTTCCATTTGACATCATGTTGTTTATTGTGACTGCTGAAGACTGTTCAATTATTTATAGCTATTGCTTTGTATTCTGCTTATGCTTGGTTTTCCCACTCAGTGTCAATAGATTTATTTTCAGGGAAACTCCTGACAACCTCCCCTCTTTGGGCCATTTGTGTTTTGTTTTGGATGATTTTGATATGACTTCCTTCTCTTCCTTGTATTTAGCTGTATGTCCTTAATTTTCTCTTGCTTTTTTTTCCTAGTCAGTGACTACTCTTGGTTTCAGGGCAGATACCTCAGTATGCACCTGGATTCTGTACTTGAGGTTGTGTTTTAGATCTTGCCTCTATGTGTCCTTTTCAGGTGCTATGTTTTAGGAGGAGAAGCAGGTTATTGAAACTAGCCTGCATCAGTGGTGTGGGTGGGGTGGGGTGAGGTCATCTCTCAATAGTTTGTTTTCTTTGCGCCTGGGTCCATGATGTGGTAGCAGGTCATGGCAGCTTGCCAGTGTCAGACTCCAAGATGTCTTTAGGGAAGTGACATCCTAGATCCATTTTCCTTTTCCATTCCTCCCTTCCTTCCACTCTAGTAAAAATCATCTCGACGCAAATTCCAGATTTGTGTTTTGTTACTATATTTTCCCTATATTTCACTGTTATCTCTATAATATGTGTATGATTGAAACTAGTATTTTTTTCTTTATGACTTATTTCTCTCAGTATAATCACCCAAAGTTCCATCAAGATTGTTGCAAAAGGCAAAATTTCAAAATTTTTAATAGTAAGTAGCATCACATTGAGTAGAAGCACCATGTCTCCTTTATCTAGTCATTCTTTAATGGGCACTTAGGTTAATTTCATGTCATGGCTATAGTAAACTCTGCTGTTGTGAACAAGGATATACAAATATCTACTTTGTTTATGTAGATATGAAAGTATAATTGCTGGATGGAATTAATTCAATTTAATATTTTTGAGGAATCTCTAAACCATTTTTCATAAGAAGTTGCGCTGTTTGCATTCCCACCAACAGTGTAAGAGAGCTGTTTCTCCACATCATTATTAACATTTGATTCTTTTTATTCACTTGAAACAGGTCATTCTCATTGTTGTGAGGTAATATTGTGATTTGTTTGATTGATAAGTGATATAGAGAAGTTTTTTGATGTGGGTCACAATTTTTTCAAACTTTCTTCTTAGTGCATCCTTTGCTACAACCCAGATAAACTGATGTCTTGTCTCTTCATTTTCCCTTGTTTCTAGGTAATATTTATTACTCATTGGCATGAGTTACTCATAAGTAAATTGTTTTATCTCCGCATGCTTGCAGTTCCTCCAATATTTTATACTGATTTGTTTCTAGCTTTACATCCCTGTGGTTGGAGAAGATACTCTCAATAATTTCAATCATTCTATGTTGTAGAGATGTCCCAGCGTATGATCTATCCTTTTGAATGTTCTGAGTACACTAGAGAAGAACATATATTAATTTCTGTTGGGTGGAAGGATGTGCATATAGCTATTAAATTGGTCTGAACTATTACCACTTTAAGAGCTATTATTTCCAAGTAATCTGATTAGATGATGTGAGGTAAACAAGTCTCCTACTATTATTATGTTGCTGTCAGTGTATCTCTAAATGCTAATATTTGCTTATATATCTTAAATTATCTTGTGGTGTATCCATAAATATTAATGACAGTTATATGTCTTGATAGATCAACAATCTTCACATATGTCCATTTTTTTTGAAAAAGTCATATAATGCAGGTTCTGATTTTCTTTCTCTACCATTGCTTTGTTATAACATACTCTAGAATTTCATCATGAGCTTTTATATGGATATGGCCCTGATGTGAATTTCATAATTTTATTCTAGCACTTTTTCAGTTTATCAGTCTTTTATATCCTGAACCATAAATATATTCTTGAGAAGTCTGGTGATAATATGATGGAAACATCTTTTATATTGCAGTTTTAAGTAATCTTTCTTAATTATTGGTTTTTGATAATTTTTATAATCATATGTTTTAGTGTCTTTTTGCATTTATATATTTGGGTGCTATTTCTGGATTTTGGACTTCTATGCTTAGGTCTTATGTCAAGCTTGCAACTTTCTCAGCTATGATTTCTTTAAATCAATTTTATCCTCCCTTCTCTCTCTCTTTAGTTCTGGGATGCCCATTATTCTTGTCTTTGTTCTCATGTAATCTGAATTTTTCATAGAATATCTTCATGTTTCCTAAATCTAGTTTATCTTCCTATTCTTGATTCTTATTCAGGTGTTTTTATCTTCCTTTCTCAATGTATTTCTCTGTGATATTTAGTCATTGTTATGGAACTGTTCATGTTTGTCTCTAATTTACTGTATTGTATATCCAGAATCTTTTGGTTTTTAGTTAAAGCCTCATTCTACTTGGCAAAATAGTCCTAATAATCTATCACTTTTTCTGATAACTTGGACTTGCCTTTGAGTATTGTGAATCTTTTAGTTCATTCAGTTTCTTTATGATAAATACTCTGTTCTTTGCCTCTAGTCGTCTCTTTTTCTGGAGAATCATGTTCTCATCTTGTTTTTATTTTTGTTTTCTTTGTGAGTGACTTTGGTGATTTGAGTTTTGATATGGTTTGAGTTCTTATTTTTTTTCCTGGTAGGTAATGTGGGCTATTGTTTTGGCTTCATTTTTTGTTTATATATTCTTCAGGGAAGGAAGCTGAAAGAATCACAAAGATAGATTCCAGAAGTACAGTCTTGGTGGAAGGAAAGATTTTTTTTATATACTGTATACCAAGCTCTTCTCCTTACCTTGTTAGTAGATTCTGCCCTGATTTC
The DNA here is from genome assembly GCA_004363575.1 of Solenodon paradoxus. Classification (NCBI taxonomy): domain Eukaryota; kingdom Metazoa; phylum Chordata; class Mammalia; order Eulipotyphla; family Solenodontidae; genus Solenodon; species Solenodon paradoxus. Next base: position 152,659 of record RJWH01000771.1, on the reverse strand, counting down.
TACTAAAAGTCAATAAGCTACCAATGACCCATAGGTCTCAGATGTTGGCAACCAGCCTCTACTTTAATTGGGAGTGGGAGGGGTTTAAGCATCACACTAACTGTAAACTCTGTTGCCAGTATCCAGAGTCTCTGAAACTGGTCTCTCAGTTTAGAATCAGTGCATTAACTCCCACCCAATCCTTAGGAAAGCTCTAGGTAATTCCACCATCTGTGTCCTCCCTCAGGTCTTCTTCCAATAGGTGTGGGGTATACTATTGAAACTGAGCAGTCTCTCCTTACTCATCCATTTTCAAATGATTACTATCAGTTTTTTAATTTTAACTAAGAAGACACAAAAAACTCTCAGGACTTTAATTTAAATTAAAGTTACCAGAGGGGAGAATAGAGAGGAGGAAGGAGGAGGACTTGAATAAGTTAAAATTAAAATGGTGATTCGTGTTTATTTTATGAAGGAGGATGTGATGTGATATACACATAAACTGAGGGTATATCCTCAAAAATATGATTAATATAAATATTTAAAAAGTATTATTTTATGACACTTTAAGCATTTCAAAGTCATCTACAAAATCTACAATAATAGCTAGTTTAAGAAGCATAGCATAATCTTTATATATATATAGCACAGAATCTTTAATATTAATAAAATCATATATGCAAATAACCTTGTATATTGTAAATGTAACTATTTTTCATAATTACAAAAGGAATATTTTAAGTTCACAGCCATTTCTAACTTACAGAAATACAATTATTTTTGTTTCATTAGTGATATTCATTAAATTTACCATCGTAAACACTTTAAGGAAAGTTCAGTATTGTTAATTATATTCACATTATTTTGCAACAAACCTTCAGAACTTTTTTCTTACAATGTTAAAGTGCATTTTTATTAAACATGAATGAAGATATTCTCCTTTCGGCCCTTGGCAAATACCTTTCTACTTTATGTTTCTGTGATTTTGCAAATTTTAGATGCCTTATGTGAGTGAAATAATAGAAATAAATATATAAAATTTTACAAGCAATATTTTTGTATCCCAAAACATTAATGAGTTTGAGAATATTTGCTTTAGATACTCTGACATGTTCTATACAGATCATAATGTTATCTGGAAACAGAGATAGATTCAGATATCTCTCTTAAATCTGTATAACTTTATAGCTTATTCCACTACTTGTAATATTATGTTGGTGAGGAATTCCACTAATGTGTTGAGACTGTGTGGCAACAATAAACAGACTTGCTTTGACACCATTTCCAAAGGGATGGCTTTCAGAATCATATTTACTACAAGTCTTTTTTGATTTTGAGAAAGGCCTTATACTTTACTGAGAGTTTTGTTATGAGTATGGTAGAATTTCCTCAAATTTTGTTTGCTATATCAATTGATATGAGCATGTGAAGTCTTTCATTTAATATATTAATATGACAAATTGCATTTTTAAATTTTCAAGTATTGAACCATTGGAGCATATTAAACATTGAAGTGTTGTATAAATATTTTGCTATATTGCTGAATTATATTTGCTAACATTTTCTTGATATTTTAATTTTTGTTCTTATTTATATTTTTAAACTTTATTCAAGTAATTTTGTAACATAAATTGGATTTAAAGTATTAATTATCATAAATCAACATTTCTATATAATATATTGTTTACCACCAACAGTTCTATTATAACCTTCACCAAATAATTGATCACTTTTACCCAATTTACCCCTTTTCCCATCTTTTCTGTTGTTTACTAATTTGATTCAAAAGGTGAAATATCTATTTTAATTTTATCAGGTTCATTTGTTTGTTTATTTTCAATATATACCACTTAGATGTGAAATAATATATTTGTTTTGTTCTGACTTATCCAAGTATGATTCCCTCTCTTCCCATCAATGTTTTTGCAAATGTCAGGATTTCATTTTTTAAAATAACTCAGCAGTGTTTCAACGTGTGTGCATATATCCATTGACCCGTCAATGGACACTTAGGCAGTTGCCAATTTTGAGCTATTGTAAATAATGCTGTAATAAACATGATGTATATAAAACTCTGCAAAACTGTATGATAAATACACAGAAGTGATGTAATGTTATAATATGGAATTTTTATTTTCAATTTTTGATGACTCATCATACAGTTTTACAAATGGTCACAGCAATTTACAATCCCATCCATATTCTGCATGTGTTCAGTTTTCTTACTAAAATTTGCTGTTTCCAGTTTTTTGGTTAATAGCCATTCTCATTGAGGTGACATCTCATTGTTTTACTTTGCATTTTTCTAACAAAAAGAGATGTAAAATTTATCATATACCTGTTGACCATCTGAATATCTTTGGTGAAATGTCTATTCAGATTTTTTGCTTATTTTAAAAGCTGAATTCTTTTTGATGCTGTCATTATGATATATATATGATATCTATCCCCTTGTGAATGTAATAATTGCTGACATCTTCTCCCATCCAGTAGGGCATCTTTTTGTTGTAATGACAATTTCTTTCACTGTGCAGATGCTTTTAGATTTGGTGCAATACTATTTGTTTCTTTGGCCTTTGTTTCCTTTGACTTTGAAGCTGAGTTGCCACAGATATTTCTTAGGCCGATGTCATTGATTCTATGATTCATAATATTCTTCTATGTATTTTATTGTTTCAGGTCTTTAATTAATTTTGAGTTTTTTTCTGGATAGTGTTAGTAGTCTAATTTCTTTCTTTTGAATTGAAAGTCCTGTTTTTTCAACACCTTTTTATGGAGAGATTGTACAACAATATTAATGGAGAGATAGCTTTTGCACCATTATATACATTTGGCTCCTGTCACATAAATTACTTGTTCATATATTTGTGGATTTATTTTTAGAATTGAAATTCTGTTACATTAATCTCTATATTTGTTTCATATTAGAATAATTTGCTGAATTTATTACTACTGCTTTGTAGTGTACTTGAGTCAGTGAGAGTGATGTACTCATTTGGGAGAGCGAAATTGTCACTCCTCTGTGTCTTTGTAGTTATGAATGAATTTTGTTTTTTTGTGAATAATTTTGTTTGTATTTTGAAGGAGATAATGTTATATCATATTTTGCTTGAGGTAACATAACCATTTTTACAATGTTAATTCATCCAGTCCATGAGCATAGCATAGAATATCTTTCCAATCATTTCTACTTATTTTTGTCAAAAATGTCTTATAGTTTTTACTGTACAGCCTATTCACTTATTGGTTAAATTTATTGCAAGGAATTTTGTTATTCTTGATATAATTTTAAATGAGGCTATTTTTCCTGAGTTTTCTTTCTGATAGCTTTTATTTTAATATAGAAATCTAACAGATTTTATATATATATACATTAGCCTGCTATTAGGTTTTATTACATTATTAATTGTAACAGATTTTTACTAGTGTTTTGGAGTTCTCTCTATATATCATCATACAATGAGAAAATTTCTATACATTTTTTCCTTTCGAATTTAGATATCTTTTGGGTCTTTTTTAGTTGAATTGTGCTGTCTAGAACTTCCAACATTTTATTGAAAAATTGAAAAATAATGGTGAGATTGGATATCCTTGCCATATTCCTGATCATGAGAAAAATTCCTCATTTTCCCCAGTGATTATGACACTTATTATGTATTTTTTCTATATAGACTATTGTATTAAAGTATATTCCATTTACTCAATTTTGGAGGAATATAAACATGAAATTGTGCTGTATCTTTTTTTCTCTGTCTTTTGAGGAAATCACATCATTTTTGTACTTTTTTGTTGGTTTTGTGCATCATTTCATAGTTTACATATGTTAAACCATCCTTGCACTCTTTTAATATGTTTCACTTGATCTGTATGTATAACTCCTATAATGAGTTGTTGAATTGGACTCAAACTATCTTTTGAAGATTTTTTGCTTCAATATTCACAAATATATTGGTCTTTCATTTTCATGTTTGTGATATCCTAGCCTGGTTGTTGAATTGGGGGAAATGTTGGCTTCATATAATTTTTGAGGAAGTTGGCCTACTTTTTCAACTATCACTTCCCCCTTACCTCCTATCATTGTGGGCCAACCAGGCACTCTTTTGTGCTGAGGTCTAAATCTGTTTACAAGTCTAGGCTGCTGGTAGGCTAGCTGTAGTTCACTTGTGTGGGAGTGGTTTCATCACTAATTTGTCTGTAATCTTTTTTATTAATTCTGATATTTATGGTACTGATATCTGACAACAATTTGTAGAGCATTTTACAATCCTATAGAGCATTTTGTTGCTGCATTTTATGGCTCTATTCAGTGCCCTATCTCTAAGCTCAGTTACCCATAGCTGTGTTGGGTCAGTTCTACTGCCCAGTCTGCCACAATGAGGAAGGCCTCCTTGGTGGTGTGCTGCTATTCATTAGCAGTCAGTTGCCTTCATATCACTGCTGGTTAGGCTGCTGCACCACAGGCCACTCTGTCATATACTGCTGCATGGCGTGCCGTATCCCCATGTTCTGCTGCTCTACTCACTGCTGCCCCATTCACCACTGTTGCAGGTGTCTCTGTCAGTCAGGCTACTGCAGATTGTACCTTTGATGATGGTGGCCTTTGTTGGTACTGCCTGCTGTTCCTGAATCTGCCTAGATGTCCCTTCCACACTTCTTATATTTTAACCTACCTTCGCAATAGTTCCCTGAATCAAATCTGTCTTTTGAGGGAGAACCATTGTGAACTGTTAATGAAAATATTCAATTTCTGTATGTTGTTAGGAAGGAAGGCTGGAAAAATTACTAATCAGCCAGGTTGCAATTTCACTCATTTGCTATTTCATTTTTATATGTTGTTTCCAGTTTTTTCTGTTATACCTGCATTCCTGAGAGTACTTGTAATATTTTAAATTCTATTTTGATTTTAAAGTGTTTCTGAGTGTTTTTTTTCAAATTTTTATTTCCTTATGATTTTATTTTTTTCTATTCATTAAAAAGAATCAAGCCTAACCAAAACAGGAAGGAAATGACAAATAAATAGATTGATTAATTAATTAATTAAAAATAAACAGTAAATATCCTCCAACACATGATTCCTCCTCCAATAGTTTCACTTCTGGCAAATTCAGTTTTGCTGTTCATTTAAAGTTCATCTCATTATATCATTTATATTGCTTCTCTGTATTCTGACTATAGGTGAAATTGCCCAATATTTGTTTTTTCCTTATGACTCACCTCACCCAGAAAAATACCCTCAGTTGTGTGTCCTCCATGCTGTCATAAATGTCAAGTTTCCATCATTTTTATGTCTGAATAGCTTTCATTGTAGATAGGTAGATAGATGAATGACAGGTATTCATTATGTATTCATTTATAGTTATGTATTCATCATAAATGGATAATAGAATTTGTCAAATATTTTCTAAGCATCTGTTGAAATGGTCATATGGATATTGTCCTTCCATTTTGTGATATGGTGTTTTATATTAATTGATTTTTGTGTGTTGAACCCATCCTTGTATCTTTCAGACAAATCTCACTTGATTATGCTGTATGATTCTTTTATTATATTGTTTTAATTTGGTTTCCTACTATTGTGTTCAGGATTTTACATTAATTTTCATCAGAGCTATTGGTATATAGTTTTCTTTATGTGTGATGTCTTTAAATACATTTGATATCACAAAAATGTGGGCTTCACAAAAAAGTGAGAAGCTTGGAAGCTGTCCCTCTTGCTCATTATTTTTTGAAAGAATTTGAACTGTATCGTTAAGTCTTCTCTGAGGACTGGTAAAATTGTTATGGCGTGTTTTCACTATCTCTGAATATATAATACTGGCTGACTATGGTATTTTAAAATGAAATTGTACTCTTAATACTTAAAAACAAGAACACTGAAAAGCATTTTATTATAATAATTTGTCATTCAAATTGTTCCCATATAGGAAGCAGTTAAGCTTTTGGTATGTTTCACTTGATTCTAATTTTCAGAAGTTTTGACTATTATGTGTCTTGATGTGAATGTCTTTGTATTTATCCTTCTGATTATTAGTATCAAATATTTGAAGATTCATGCTTTTTTTAAAAAAATAGAGATATATTGAGTACTAATTTTTGAATATTATTCATCTCCAAGCTTTTAATACTCTCATTTTGAGACCCTGATGACATAAATGTTGACTCTTTGGCTCCCAACTTATTCTCCATTGATTCCATGGAGGAGTATATCTTTTAAATATCAGTCAGAAATCAAATCTTGTTTCTGTACTAGGCTTTCTGTGACATGGCAATTGCTGTGGTTGAGGATATCCTTGTTTCAGCTCAGTGTGTATAGAAGTATAGGTTATACCCTTACACTTTAGTGGTATATGTGGAGATTTGGCCATTTTTTTATTTAGGAAGGAGAAGGCAGGCAAAACTTTCCAAGGTATTTTTTTTCTTAAAACATTGCCCTTCCCTGTTTCATTTGTCTACAGATAACATGCTTTTATTTGGATTTTCTTTTTAATGCTTTTTAATGCTTGGAATTTTGAGGTGTACAACTTCTCCAACAAATCATATGGGATATAAAAGTCTGAAAGCAATTCCAAGATTCACTACAGTCTATTTTCTCAAGTATTGCTACACCTAGTTGACCTGTCTTTTCTACCTCTCTCAGAATCTACCTATCTATCTATCTACCTATGTATCCATCTAATTTTATGTTTTTTTATCATGTGTAGTTTTCTGATGGAGCAGAGTGAAGAACATCTACTGCAGCATTTCTCACAATGGAAAAGTAGATTTGTCACCTTAATGTTAGTGCTGAACATAATGATGTATACACAAATTTTGATTTATAATGATCATAAAACATATAAAATGTTAGAATGCAGTGTTACTTTAATATATTAAACAAGAATGAAAAGAAATCTATACTTAAATCCAGGACAAGAAGATTTTCAATTAGGTCTTCAATAAAAGTTATAGAGTTTTATAGTTATATTCAAATGCATAGCCCTTTTTTGAGAGTAATTTTTTTGCTATTTGATATCCCCAATATTAACTGAAACCACTAACTCTACTTTCAATGAATTGTCTTTTTGCCTTAGACACAAATAAGCCTGATATATATATATATATATATATAGTAAATTCATAAGAAGTTTTTAAAACAGGTACTGTGATTGCTGCATTGTATTGCTCTTTTACAGAATTATTTGCTTCTCCCAAATTAAGTTCATTTGCTTTTCCATATGAATTTCATAAATAACTTGGCTACACATATGCAAACCCTGGATAATTTATAAATTATGTATGTCATTTTAGATACAGTTGTCTTCATCAAATTTAGTGTTTCATTTAAAATGTAAGGAAGTACATTTATTTACTGTGATTTCTTTCACAAGAATTTTTAGTATGTAAATCAAACACAAATTTCGTTAGATACAGAGTAAATATTACACTAATTTTAAGCTACTTAAAATTGTATTTGATTTTGTTTTATTTTGCATTTTCTTTATTTTGAAAATTATATTTTATTTATATTGCATTTACTTTTAATTTAATTTTATTGTTTCTTTTATTTACATTACTATATGCCTTTCATGTCGTGATAATAAATTTGCAACTCACTCTTTGTATACATTATAGAAAACTCATCAGAAGAGTGCTATTCCACACCGATGTTTTTAATCCTTCGATCCCTTGCTCCCTACCCTTCCCAGTTTCTCTTATTTGGAAGCCACACTCTGGGAGAGTTTTGGTTTGTTTTGTCATTTTTGTTTGTTTTATTTCTTTATATTCCACATGTGAGTGAAGACATCTGTTAATTTTTGCTCTCATTCTGGCTTATTTCACTTAGGAAAATACCTTCTGTTTTATCACAAGTTGTTGCAAAATGCACAATTTCATCTTTTTTAAATAGCTGTGTAGAATTCCACTGAGTATCAATAGTACAGCTTATTTACTTATCCATCTGTTGATGAAAATATAGATTGTTTGCAAGTCTTAGCTACTGAATTGTTCTGCTATGAACATAAGGATTCATATAATTCTGATTACTGTACTTGTATTCTTTGTATACATAACTAGAAATGGCATTTGTAGATCAAATATTATTTATACTTTTATATTTTGAAGAACCTTCAAAATATTTTCCTTGGAGATTGCATTGATTTGCATTCCCAACAACAGTGTAAGAGTTGTTTTTTCACTACTTAATCACAAAAATTTGCTTCTAGATTTTTAGATCTAAGTAGGTCATTCTCAGAAGTATGAGGTGATTCATCACTGCAATTTTGATTTGCATTTACATGATGACAAGTGATATAAAGCACTTTTTCTTGCAGACCATCTCTATGTCTATTCTGGAGAGGGATATATTCAGAATTTCTTCACATTTTTGCCTGGGCTGTTTTGTTTTTAATTGTGTTTGAGGTGGATGGGTTTTTTATATGTCTTGGAGATTGAGCTCTTGTCTGATGTATAATGTACCTATGTCTTCTCTAAATCAGTTATTGCCTTTTAATTTTAGTTCTTTTTTTCCTTTACGTAAGGTCTTTGTTTTATGTAGTTCAGTTTGCTTGATTTTCTTTCATTTTGTTTTGCTGTTGGTATAATTTCCCCAAAAACCTTCTGAAGTAAATGTCATGGACTAATGGCTATGTTTTTCTCTACATATTTTGTGGTTTCATATGCTGTGTAAAAGTCTTTAATTCATTATTAATTCACTTTTAAGTATGGCGTTAATGAGTGATCTAGTATCATTTTTTGCATATGACTGTATAGTTGTTGCATTTTTTTAAAGAAATATTTAGCAGCCAATTGAATGCACTAAACATCTTTGTCATAGATTAACTATGCCTATATGTATTATTTTATTTTTATTCTCTCAAATTTATTCCATTAGTCAGTGTGTTTGTTTTTATTCCAATATCATAATGTTTTGCTGATAATGACTCTCTAGCATATTTTATATCAGAGTGTGATTTTTATATTCTTCTCCTTTTGTGAGCAAAGTTCTGGCTATTTGAAGCATATTATTCTTCCATAAAAAATCTTTAGTATAGTTTCTTCAATATACTTGAAAAATGCCCATGGAGCTTTATAGTAATTCCATTTACTCTGTATCCTGTTTTAATTAAGATAACCATTTTAATTATGCTAATTATTCCTATCCATAAACATGGATTGTTTTTCCAAGTATTTGTCTTTTATTTGATTTCTCCTAACAATATTTTGCAGTTTTCAATGTGCAAGTGTTTCACATCCTATATTATGTTTGTTCCCAGATATTTCACCTTTTGCCTGCTATTCTGAAAGGGATTGTTTTCTTAATATTTCTTTGAGTTCATTGTTTTCATAAGGAAATGTGATACATTTTTGTGTGTTGATTTTATATTTTGCCACTTGACATTTTTTCTGGGTGTTATATAATGTCATATTCAAAAAATGACAGCATTTTCTTCCAATTTTGATTCCTTTAATGTCTTTTTCTTGCCTAATTGCTCTCGTCATGACTTCCAGGACTATGTTGAATAGTAGTGGTGAGAACAGACATCTTTGCTTTTTCAAGTTCTTCAGAGATATATTAACATTTTCACTTTGGATGTTATCTTAGCTGTTGATATGTTATGTTGAGTTTTATTATGTTGTAGTGTGTTTCTTCTATTTTTATTTAATAAGAATATTTTAAATATGTGTGCTGAATGTTGTCAAATACTATCTCTGTATCTACTGATGAGCATGTATTTTTTGTTTTTCCATTTGTGATAAAGTGTATTGCACTGATTTATTTACATATGTTTCAGCATTCTTACATCCCAAGAATAAAGCTCTATTGGTAGTGATATCCATTTTTTAATTTGTTCTTGAATTCACTTTGCCATGATTTTGTTGACGATTTTACGTCAACATTCATCAATGACAATGGTACATAATTTTTCGTTTATGATTGTTTTATTTGATTTTTGAAGCAGGATGTGTTGGCCTCATAAAATATATTAGTGAGTCTTCCTTTTATTCAGTTTTTTGGAACAGCTCAAGAATAGAAATTAAATCTTTGACTGTTTGATAGAATTCATTAGTGAAATCATCTGATCCTAGGGTGTTACTTGGAAGACTTTTTATTACTATTTAATATCAGGGTTGAAATCGGTCTATTCAAGCTATTTATATATTCCTGATTCAGTTTTGGAAGTGTGTAGGTTTCTCTATATTTGCCTTTTTTAAAAAAATGTAAGTTATAGATGCTTATAGCATTCTTTTATGATATTCTGTATTCCCACAGTGTCTTTTATAGTCTCACAACTTACAGTTTTGAGTCTATTTATCAGTGTTTTCTTTATTGTTTTATGGGTCTAGCTAAAGGTCCATAGCATTATTTTTCAGAAAAAGCTTATAGTTTAATCATCATTATGTTATTTATTCTTTCTATTTCATTTTTGTCTGCTGTGATTTTATATGTTCTTTCTTTTTATTAACTTTTGTTTTAATTTTTATTTTTCTATTTACTTCAGATGCAATGCTATATTTTGTTTGAAATGACTTGTTTTTTGATGTTGTTGCCAAACCCCAATCTGCCTCAGCAACAGTTATATCTTCTTGATTCAGTAACCCGTTGTCCATTATGTAGTGTACATCTCTCTCATATGAGAAATAATATAACAGAATACAGAAACCTCTGTCACAAATACTGATTTTAAAAAGTGCTAAGAAAGTTGCTGCCTTGAAATAAATATTTGGATAACAGTGCTTGCTCTAAAAGCTGACATAAGACCATAGATTTGCATTGCCTTAAAAAAAAGAAATCAAAATCATCATCCCTTGCTGCCAAACTGCTGAACAGACTTAATGATCCAGGAGATAATAATAGCTCCCTCCATTTGAGATAAAAAAATTTTAAGACCAAGACCTTGCCTATGTCACGTATTGCATGTACCTGTCCCAAGAGATAAAGTGCCTGCACATAAAATTAGAAAATGCAAATGTACTAACTCTATATTTTATCTGTAAATGAGAATGCTAGAAAGTAACCAGTTGTCTGCCCTTAACAATGTTTTTATAGATTTACTAATGCATTCTCTCTCTTATATATCTTCTGAAAGCAAAGAATAAAAGAATAATTCCAATTTTTAATCATTCAGGACCAAAATACCTTATGACATACTCTTGGTTCTGCCTCCTTGGGTTAATACTCAATTTGACTCTGAAATATAAATTTAATGCTAATTTCAATTAATTCAGCATTGTTACATTAAGCCAACACATATCATCCCTTTTGAATAAATATCCATTATTTTCTATATTACTATTGGTCCTGATTTCATTCTGACTCCATTGTTTTCATATATTTTTCCATAGCTTTTCATTTTTGGACTATGTTTGTTTTTGGATCTGAGAGTGTCTGGAACATCTAATAAAGATGTGGCCTGTTTTTTTTTTTTAACCATCCAAACATTCTGTGTCTTTTGATTTATGAGTTTAGCCTATTAAGACTTAGGATGATGACTGATATATATATATATATGGCTTTGAATTCTTTGTTTTCTGGTTGTTTCATATTTCTGTTGGTTCAGTTCCCATGTGTTTTTGCATGATAATCCTTTGGATGATTTTCAGGGTGGCTCTTTCCATTTTTTTAACTTCACTGATATGCATCTTTTCAGGAATAGGTTTGATTCTTACCTTGAGAATTGCATCCAACATTACTAAACTAAGATATTCTTTTCAAAGTTGATGTTAATTCATCATCTATGACTATGCAAATCCAATATGCTTGCTTTTCTTTAGTATTGTCTTGTTTACTCCTACTAGTACTGTCTTTATTTCTGATTTTTATTGCTGTTCTTAAGTTTTGGTGTATCATTTTATACTTTTCATGTTGAATATGTTGAAGATCCCACATCAATATTTCCTGAAACAAGGAATTTTGGTGGTAAATTCCATCAACTTTTATCTTGAAAAATATTTGCTTCTTCATATTTAAATGAAAATTTTGCAGAGTATTCTTTACTGAGAGTTTTTTATTCACTTTCAACTTGTCCACAGAATTTCCACTGAAAATTTGATGGTAGGAAATTTGGAAAGCCTTTTTCAGTTATAATCCTCTTTTCTTTTGTGGTCTTTATTACTATTTACTATATTTTTCAGTTTTAAAGTATGTATCTTGGTTTAGATCTTTGTGTATTTGTAAATTTGACTGCAGCATCTACACTTTTGCATTTCATGTTTAATTGTGGAAAGTTCTAAGCTATCACTTTTTAAAAAATTCTCCATCTAATCACCTTCCAAAATATCTATTATCCTTATGTTTATTATCCTGAAGGAGACTGGAATTTCTCATAAGGTTTCCTCATTTTTTCAAAATATTTTTTATTACTTCTCTATGAGACTCATTTCTGTGTTCTTATCTTCTATTTCTGATATGTATTCCTCTATAAATTTATTTGTGGAAATTTCCATGTTCATTTTCAATTCAATGTATTTAATGTAATTTTCAAATAAACTATTGGACTCGCCTTTGAATGTTTAAATTATATTCTTTTAATTTCTTTATTTTTTCATTATTTCTGCTCTAAATTCCTTGTGAGTTAAGCCCATGTGATTTTATTTTCTATATCTTTTGGCTGTCATTTTGTTTATCTGGGCCTAGATATGGAGGGGTTCAGGGATAAGAGAAAGGCAATAAATGGATTCTAGAGATCAGAGTCTTGAATGAGTGCATAGGGGCCCACGTATGTTCCTTCTCTTCCTATGTGCAGGTTTGTTTGCAGCCGCTTCTGCAACAGTGACGAGCACACTATCCAGGGGTCAGTAAGTTCTATCTCAAAGTGGAGTAATGGGAGTTTTCAGTTCCATTCCTACCAGATTCTTTTAACCAGATTCTTTTAAGGAAATGTGAAAACTGGAATGAAAGCAAGCAGAGGAAAGCAGGCAGAGGAGAGGTTAAATAGCTCTTTTATTTAGTTATTCATCATGTTTTTCCTTCCCACTGGGTCTGGCACATGAACCTGGAACCTTGGGATGTATGTGGATGGTGTCCACACTGTACTCCATCAAGGTGCGCCACCCTTGTAGAATTTTAGTTGCAAAATTGAGAAATGCAGAACTTGGCTTCAGAATCCACATCTGGTCTAGTAGTTAACATCCTATTTGGATAAATCTAGTAACGGTAGGATTGAGAGTTTCCACAGTTTATGCTGTACCCACACAGCTTTGCTGCTGCTAGATATGGAGGCCTGGCTGGCATCAGTGCATTATCACTACCAACTACAACCCCTCTGAAAACTCTTTTGTCAGCACTTTCGGTCACCTTTGTGTATCCGATGCTTGGGTCAGATGAGCACTTTCGGTCACCTTTGTATATCTGATGCTTGGGTCAGATGGTGTCTTCTGATACTAGATGTAGATTGACTATGGAAAGTGCTTGGATACTAGTTGTACTTCGAGGAACATTCTCCAGATCTGTTTACTTGGCCATGTTATGATATCACTTTCGTAAACTATGTTTGAAATAATTTTTCCAGGTATTCAATGTTTGTGTATAGAACTAATGTTATTTATTCTAGTTCATGGAAATTTTCCTATATTTTTTATTTTTTATATTTAGATATATTTTCTGTTAATAAATATATTTTATTTCCTAATAACTACACTGAATGCTTTTTATTTGTTTATTTTGCTCTATATTACATAGACTAGAACTTTCACTATGATGTCTAATGAGTAATGTCATTCAAAATACATTCCTTGTTTGAGATATTAAGTTAAAATATTCAATTTTTATAATTAGATATAATGCCATTTGCATGATGTATACTTACTGAATTACTAATTATAATTTTCTTCTATTTTTGGTTTGCAGAGTTTTTTCATGAATGAATGACATATTGTAAATATTTTTTGCATAAAAAATCATTAAGTGTTTTGTCTTAGACTGGTAACATATTGTGATCAACTAAATAATGTCCACCCCTCAGACATGCTAATTCCCCATACTAATCCCTAGATTCTGAGATTAGGTTTGCTATTTGCTAAAATTAATTTTGACTATATATATATTTTCATATGAGGAGCTTATATTTGATTTTTTGTATTGGACTAATGTAATAGCAATAATGCTTGTAATAAGGTAAAAGGAGAATAATGGTCAGAAGTAGGAGATAAAATGACAATTCAATACATTGAAGTGCTGTAAGATTGGTGTCATAAGTCAAATAATTTAGGTCACATGTAGAAGTTTCAGAAAAAAACATGCATGTGCACCTTGGTGGAGTAGTGCTTAAATCAATTACCTCCAGAAAAGGACAAAGCACATACCCTTGGGTTCGAGTCCTGAGTCTGAGTGAGTTAAACCAGTGTAAACAACTAAATAAAAATAAAATAGAATGCTTCATCTTCCTCTCTCTTCCTGCTTGCTTGCTTGTCTTCATACCTGCCCATATCTTTCATTAAAAAGGACATGAAATGAATTCCTTCCTCAGATATTCAACAATGAACCAGTCGTGACAATAAATTGAATTTTATCTAAAGAGACTGAGTCTGGATTACTCACCTTGAGAACTATAAGGCAAAAATGTGGCTTATCTGATCATAATTTCATAGCAGCAATAAGAAAAGTAATACAATGGAAAATTATATTGATTGAATTTTGGCATCTGTATTGATATAATTTTATACTATAAAATCACCCAAAATTTAATAACTAGAATATTCAGTGACAAACTCTAATTACCTTAAGCTTACCTTAACCTCATGTTAGTGAGACAGAGTTGACACTTTTCTTCTTGTCTCCTTTCCCTTTAACCTCATTTAAAGTCATTTCTTTTCCTTAAAACCTGGTATCATGGTATTGGCTTTTTGTACATGGAACTTCAGATCTTGGATAAAAAACTCTCAAACATAAAGAGCTTTGGTCTAGGAATTAAAGTCTCCCTGAGGTACTGAAATCACTAGTGGTGTGAGAGACTTTTCACCATTAATTTCACTTTTGAAAATAGAAATGGTTTCCAGGAACAGACGTCTTCTGGATACATAACCTCGTTTAAACACTTGTACCTGATTTCATCCATTAGTTTCTTAATGTATATGGACTAGTATCCCTCCTTAAGGATTTTTTTAGACTTTAAAAGATTGTAGATTAGAATAATACCATATAGTGTTCCTGAAAAGTTGTAGTTCTACAAAATCAAGATAATATAAAAGTTTATAACAGCAGAGGTTCCAATAATAATGAAATTCAAAAATGTTTTTTGAGATATACCTTGTATTTGGTTGGAAATTTGTCTTTGCTGTGAGTATATATGCTTGCTGTTGTCTGTGACTATTTTTATGTTTATGCTTGTGCCTCTTTATGCAACTTTATTCACATCACATCCTATGGCAGGTTATTAAACTTATGAGAGCTTATTGCCTTCAGACTGAAAGTAATAGAAAAAACAAATTTTTTTCAAGACAATGTAATCTGAAATATTTTTAAATAAATCTCAAAATGTTGCTATTTCATTTAAAATGGAAATATATTTAATGTTACAATATTACTATATCAAGAGATAAAAAGATAGATATTGGTTCCAACTCTGAGGGGTACAAATATTTTAAAGTATAGTGCTATACACTGGACTTAAATAATATTAAAACTTTTGCTACTTCAATATTTTTTGATAAAATTATAAATTCAATAATTTAGGAAGGAATAAATGACATATGTATGCATATCTATGCACAGATAACACACATATATGCAAAAGAGATGATCCTGTCTATAAAAAAATCATAAGGGCACCACTAAAATCTATTATAATTAATAAATTCATATGAGAATGTTCACTATGCAAAACACATATAAAATTGCATTTCATTGGGCACAAAATATTGAAAATTTCCTTGAAAACAAAATGCAAGTTTGGAGGACTCACACTTCACAATTTTAGAATTTATTGCAAAACAGCAACAGCCAAGACTGTGTGATGCTGGCATAAGGACAGACATATAGATCAATGAAACAAATTGAGTGTTCAAGATAAACTCTTAGCATTTACCTCCAATTAGTTTTAAACAAGGTTACCAAGACCATGGGGAAATAGTTTATTCAACAAATGGCACAGGGACAAATGTATAGCCACACATAGGTAACAATTAAGTTGGAAGACCATTTCACCCCTATACAAATTTATCTCACAGTATATCAAACACCCAAATGAAATAATTAAAAGTGAAATTCTTATTACTTAGTAGTTAGTAGTTAGTAGAGGTATAAATATTCTGGATTAAGCTATCAAAACTAGACTTCAGCTGAGAAAATAGTTATATAACAATTCTACTGAGAAAGATTTGAGGCAACAACTTTGCAATAGTATACCCAAGTTTAACTTTGAAATCTGGACTCTGAGACCTAAACAGAGTGCTGTCTCCAGAACTTCAAACATTCTGACATGGATCACGCAGCAGTGTGAAGGCCGCAATTTTGAGCCCAACACTAAATCTATTGTCTTCTACATGAAACACAAATACAAGGGCATTATATTAGAGCAGGGAAAGAAAGTTATTTATCTTAATACAAAGAAATGAGCACAGAGTACTAAGCAGAATGAAGAGAGAGAGGCACACCCCAGATGATATACCAATATAAAAAACCAATGGGAAATCTAAAAGCAACAGAATTAATTAAAGGTAAAATTTAAACACATTGAGAAGATTTTATAGCAAGAAAGACAGAGAAAATATGACGCAGTTCCAAGGAGAATACGTAGAGCTAAAGAACACAATAGTTGAACTAATAAAAACCATAAAGGGGTTCAGGAGTAGACTGGAAGAAACCTCCAATGGAATCAGTGAGTTAGAAGATAAGACAGTGTAGTGCACCCAGCAAAGAGAAAAGACAATAAAAGTAAATGAAGCTGGCATATGAAACTTATGGGATAACGTCAAAAAGAACAACATTTACATTATAGAGTAAACAGAATAATAGAGAAAGGGGAAATCTTATTTGAAGAAATAATAGCTAAGAACTCTCTAACATGTGGAAGGAAACACGCATCAAGATACAGAAATTACAAAGAGTTCCCAAATAGACACACACCTACACACAATGTAGAGAGAATAATGAAATAAAATATAAAAAGAAAATTATAAAAGTAACTATTATATAAAGGTTGCATACAAGGGACCCTTACAGAATTATCTGCAAAGTTCTCATCAGTAAGTTTACATGCTGGAATGGAATGGCATGACATATTCAAAGTGCTGAAATAAAAATATGTCCAACTAAGGTACTCTACCCTGCTAGGTTATCACTTAGAATTGAAACAGTGATAAAGAGCTTGACAGACAAAAGTTAAAATAAATAAAACATCACAAATAAAATAACCTTTCAAGAGGCACTAAAGCAATTTTTACTAAATGAAGAGACACCACTTACAATGAGCAGAATAATGAAAATATAAAATGTGGGGATAAGAATTAAATCTGAACTGTTAAAAGAACTCAAAATTAACTTTCATCCAAGTTATAAAATGTTATAAACATAGAAACTTTTATGTAAGTTCCAAGGTAACCTCAATATATAGTTCCACAGGAAAAAGCAAAGAATGAAATTAAAAAGCTAAACTCAAAGCAAAACAAAACAAAACATAAAAGGTTTCAAAGCACAGATAGGAAAATAAGAAAAGAAGAAATGTACAATGTTAATCGAGAAGAAACAAATAGCAACATGCTAACAAACAGGTGCATATCAATAATCACCCTAACCATTGATGGATTGAGTTCACCAATAATAAGGCATGGAGTGGCTGAGTGGATTGACAAATGACTTTCTGCATTATATGCAGGAAACCCATGTACATTCCAAAGACGAACATAGGCTCAAAGTCAACTTTTGGAAAATGTTCCAACAACCAAATGATATTCTGTAAAGGGCTTGGGCAGTCATATTCATAACTAGATAAAATAGACTTCCAAATAAAAAGAATAAAAGTACAGGTAGAGATGTATGGACATTACAAAATTATTGAGGTTCAATTCAACAAGAAGTCATAACACTTATTAAAACATACGCACCAAATGAGGGAACATCAAAATACTTAAAGCAATTATTAACAGAACAAATGAGAGACATTAAGAACAATACAATAATAGTAAGAAAATTCAACATCACACTTTCAACAATTGACAGATAAATATCATAGAACAGATCAATTTAAAAGACATATACAGAACACCCCATTCAACAACAACAAAATTTCACATTCTTCTCATGTTCTCATGGGACATTCTCTAGAATAAAGCATATGTTGGGAAACAATGAAAGTGTCAACACATTTATGAAGAATGAAATCATATCAACTATCATGGCTTACATGGCATAAAACTAAAGATCAACAACAAAAACAACAGGAACCTTAAATATTATATGAGGGCTACACCTCATGCTTCTGAATGACTTGAGAAAAAGAAGAAATCAAAGGTAAAATTTAAAAAAAAATGCATGGGCACAAACAAAAGCAAAGACCCAAGACATTAGAACATATTGGATGAAGCAAAAGCAGTAATGAGAAGAAATTTTATGGCAGGAGAGGTTTGCATAATGGCACATAAAAATGCCAAAGAAACAGACTAAATTTACACCAAAAGCAGCTATAAAAATAACAAATTATATTAAAAATCCTAAAAGGAAGAATATTTTTAAAAACTAAGGAGAAAGGAATGAAAAGATATTTCAGAAAATCAAATAAGCCAAAAGCTTGTTTATGAGAAT
The DNA here is from genome assembly GCA_004363575.1 of Solenodon paradoxus. Taxonomy (NCBI): domain Eukaryota; kingdom Metazoa; phylum Chordata; class Mammalia; order Eulipotyphla; family Solenodontidae; genus Solenodon; species Solenodon paradoxus. The sequence continues at coordinate 133,965 of RJWH01000771.1, read as the reverse complement.
AAAGACAAACCGCTGGTTAGGTCGCTAAGACAAAGAGAAAACTTTAATAAACAGAATTAGAAATTTAATATGAGAGGTCATAGCAGATATATCAGAATACAAAGAATCATAAGAGACTATCATGCAAGCTATATAACTGGGACAATCTCGAGGATATAGACCTATTCTAACCATCTTGCAGCCTGCCATGACTAAATCAGGAAAAAAAGGAAAACCTGAACAGACCTCTCATAGGCAAGAAAATTGAAGAAGCAAAAATTTTCCCCTAAAATAAAGCAAAGAACCATACAGATATACTGAATTTTGCCAACATACTAGAAGGAATTAAAACATGTTCTTCTTAAACACTTAAAATAAGTTAATGACAAGAAATGCTTCCAAACACTTTCTATGAAGCCAGTATTACACTGTTACCAAAAGCAGACAATGATATCAAAAAGTAAAGACTAAAAAAAGATAATAAAATTATAAACCAATGTCTGTGATAAACTTTGATGGAAAAAATACTAAAAAAATATTGGAAAATGTAATTCAACAACACATCATAAAGATCACCCATCCTAATCAAGTGGTCTTATACTAAATATGCAGGAATTCATATACATATATATTTATCTAATTTACCACATCTACAAAATGAAGGGAACTGTCATATGATCACATCAATAGATGCCATGGATACATATAAAGCATTTGACAAGTTTCAGTACTCAATTACGATTAAAAACTCTCAGTAAAATATGGATGGAAGAAGCATACCTAACATTTTAAAGGCAATATATGATAAACCCATAGCTAACATTATACTTATTGGTGAGAAACTGAAAGCATTTTGTGTAAGATCATGAAAATGTCAAGAATGTCCACTATCACCAGTGCTATTAATCATTGTATTTGAAGACCTAGTCAAAGCAATTATGCAAATAGGAGAAATAAAAGAAACCCAATTTGAAAAAGAGAAGTGAAGCTCTCAGTACTTGTAGATGGCTTGATAATATATGTAGAAAATACTAATGGTACCACCAGGAAAACACTATAATTAACAAATGAGTATAGTGAAAGGGCATTCTACAAAATTAATTTGTAGAAAACACTTACATATTTATATAAAAATTATAAGAAAATAATACAATTCACAATAAAAACAAAAATTGAATATCTTGACATCCCCTAATGGTGTAATAGTTCAGTCCTGTACCTCTAGCTGAATATAGTCCACATATATCCCAGAGAACTGTGTTTATATCCTGGGACTGGGAATAAACAACTAAGTTCAATAGAAAAATAAAACAAATACAAATACTTCTCTCTCTCTACCTGCCTTCCAGCCTGCTTGCCTTTATTCCTGCCTGCACATTTCCTTTAAAATTAATAATTGCATGAGTAGATATCTTGCAATAAGCTTTAAGAAAGAGGTGAAAACTTGCACAATAAGAACTACAAGTCTTTTCAAAATTATTAGAAAAAAATACAAAGAGATAGAAGGATGTTGCTTGTCATTTTGGGGAAAAATAATTTTAAAATGGCTACAGACCTATAACTATATACCTATTTAATACAATCTGTATAAAACTTTCATTGATATTTTTCAAGAAAACAGAAAAAAATTTTAGAAATATTTATGAGATCATAAAAGACCCATAGTAACCCCTGAAATAAAGGAAAAAATATCAAAAGTGAAATATTACTCTTCCAAATCTCAAACTACACTGCAAATCAATAGTAATCAAAACAGCATGATACCTAAACAAAAAACAAAACAAAACAGCCGATCTGTGAAATAAGATTAATTCGCCAGGCATAAACCCTCATGTATATGGACAGCTAGTGTGTGACAAAGAAGACAAAAGCATACAATGGATAGTCTTTAAAACAAATGGCTTTTGGAAAACTGTATAGCCACATGTAAACAATGACACATGTAAACAATGAAATTAAATCACTCTCTAACACCACATGCAAAAGTTAATCAAAAATGGGTGAGACTTGGATGTAAGACCAGAAATCATAAAATCCAAAGAACAAAAAAATAGGCATTATTATCCATGACATCAGCCTTTAAAAGGTTTTTGAGGACTTGACTTCAGCAGCCAGGCAAATAAACAAAAAAATAGGTGGGACTATATCAAACTTAAAGTCGTCTACACAGTGATATAGTCTATCATCAAAACAAAATGACATCCTATTAAAAAAGAGAATATATTTGCACATCATACATCTGTTAAAGGGTTACTATCTAATATGTGTGTGTGTATATATATATATATATATATATATATATCCCACCATATAGCTCAACAACATAAAAGCAAAAAAATTCAATAAAAATTGTAGATGATCTGAGCTGTTTTATCAAAAATATAGACAGATGATTAACATATAAATGAAAAGATGTTCTATGTAACTTGGCTTTAGGAAAATTAAAATTAAACACAGTGTGATATCACCTCACACCTGTGACAATGACAATTATCTAAATAACCGTAAATAGTGTTGACAAGAATATGAAGAAAAGAGAATTATTTCACTCTGTGAGAACACATATTGGTAACTATTAAGGAAAGCATTATAAAGATTCTTCAAGTTGCAATTCCATATGATTCCATCATTCCATTGCTAGATATTTATCCAAATAATGCAGCATATATATATATATATATTTATATACTTGTCAGCTTAAATATTTATAATTTTGTGGTGAGAATACATTAGATCTATTTTTTAATAAATGTCAATTAAATATAATGTATTTTGTACAATACATTCTGATTAACTATGAACACTATGTTGTACATGAGATCCCCAGAAATTAGTATTTTATAAATAAAAGTCTGTATTCTGTGACCAATAATCTCCCATTTCTCCCACCCTTCCCTGTCCTTGGCAGCCACAATTCTCTCTGCTTCTGAGTTTGATTTTTCTAAATTGCAAATATAAGGGAAACCCTATATTTTATCTCTTAATCTCACTTATTTCACTTTATTGGTGGACTATTCACTTACATATCTGGTTTATTGTTAATAGTGCTTTTATGAACATTGTGCAAATATCTCTAACTTGCTTTCATTTTTTATACCCAGAAATAATGTCATTAGATCATAATAGTTTCATTTGTTTTTAATTTTTGAGAAAAGTCAATATTATTTTCCACAGTGACTGAACCAACTAATAAAGTCACCAATACTGTAGAGTTTTAAAATGTAAGTCAGTCACTTGCCTCCAGTTCAGGAAGAAGGTATTGAATCCTGATATTATTTCCCAGGGAAATTGATCAGGGTATTCCTACATCATATCTATGTGTTCTATGGTACAGAGCTACATTAAAATATTTACTTTAGCAAAGTGTGTCTTCCTGGCTGGCTAGATTCAAAGTTTTTCCTATAGTTATAGAGTCATGAACTGCTTAATGATGGAGACACATTCTGAAATGCAGTGCTAGACAAATATGATTGCTGTGCAAATCTCATAATATTTTGTAGAACAAAATTAGATTGTATATCCTAGTACACACATAGGCTGTATATGTAGAGATCATTGCTGTTTATGTAGTCCATTAATAACCTAAACGTCATTAAGCAGCACACACCTGATTTAATTTTCAGTCATTGAGACATTTTTCTTCTCCCTTTTTAACTATGTCTGGCTATCAAAAACTGTTATCTTCTTGTTTAGAGCTGGGCTAGTAACTCAACTTATGTATGACAATGGTGCCTTTTAAGACAAAAGATTAGAAAAAAAAGATTATAAACTTTGATAGCTGAGAAGAATTTGATCTAATTTTCATAAAGTGAAAGTAGAATAATCTTAAACTCATTCTAACAGTTAACATATTTGCCCTTCGCCCGCATGTATTGCTTTTCTTGTCTTGCTATTCCTACATTAAAAAATTGAAATATTTTTAGTATTTGCTGTATGACCAACTTAGTGGTGATAAATTCCTTTAATTTTTGTTTTGTCTGCAAAGCTTTTTATCATTCCTTCAATAATTAATTTGGGTAGAACATTGTGGCTGGAAGAATTTTCCTTTTATCACTTTGAATATTGTGTGTAATTAACTTCTAAACTGCAAGTTTTCTGCTGAGACATCCTCAGATAATCATACAGAAGTTGTAAATGACTTATTTTCCCCTATATGATTTTAGAACTTTACCTTTAATTTTTGCTATTTTAGCTATACTATGTTTTTCTGTGTGTCATTTTTATTTATTTTGTTTGGAACTCTTTGAGCTTCCTGGTTCTGAATGCCTGTGTCCTCTTCCCCAGGTTAGGGAAGTTCTCAGCTATTATTTCTTCAAATAGGATTTATGCTCACTTTTCTCTTTCTTCTCTTTTCCTAATCCCTTTGACACAAATTTAATTCATCTTGAGTTTATCATGTCTCTCTTACACTATCTTCATTTTTTTTTTCTTTTTGGCGATATGTTTGAGTGTTTTCCATTACCCTCTCCTAGCCCATTGACTCAGCTAAATTGTTTGTTCAGCCTACTGTTGAGCTTTTCTATTGTATTTTTAGTTAATTATTTTATTTTAGCTCTACGATTTCTGTTAGAATTTTTAATAATTTTTTCATGCTCTGTTGTATTTCTCATTACATTCTTCCATTGTTCTCCAAATTAAGCATCATTAAGACTGTTGCTTTGAAATCTCATATATGTAGTTAGTTCTATGGTATAAATTTTTCACCAAGGTTTTGTCTTTATTCATCATTTTTGGTATATTCTTTTGTTGCCTCACTTCATTTTGTATTTTTATTTTTATAGTTTAGGGTAAACAACTTTATTTTGATTTCTTGGTATAGAGGTCTTGCATTATGATTAAAGGTTTATGGATATACGTCTAGGGTGTTGACCTGTGATGCTGAAATTTCCATTGCTAGGTAGATTAAAGTATCAGAACTAGTTCAAATTAATGGAGCTCAGTAGCTGGCACAGGATGTATGCCCAAGATCCAGCCTCTGAAGCAGGATCCAGGACGGTGGGGAGTATGGATATCACTAACCTCCTCACAGACTGCAGCTTCTTGAGTTGTGGGGTCAGTCTGCAACTACAAAACAAGAAATTTCCAAAGCTAGATAGAGCTTTTACCATAGTCACTAGATGAAACTAGTGCCTCTGTTGCAGCCTGACTCTGAACTCAGTAAGATCTGCAAGTGGTTTTTTTGCCCAGAAGCATAGGAAAGAGAAGAGAAACTGGAGGAGATTAGGATGTTTCAGTGGATTACGGGATCTGGTTTTAGTAAAGTAACTTCTATTCAAAAGAGAGCTCCAACCCAAGTACACTCCCAACAAGTCACATATTCTTTCTCAGGTGAAAAACTTATAGCTACCTGGGATTGGATGATCATTTTTGTTCTGACTCTAAGTATGTGCAGCCCGGATAGCACATGAGTCACTGATGTTAGAAGATTTTGGTATTTTGTCTTCTGAACATGGTTCCTAACACAACTTCAACCAGTATGGTGTCCACCCTCACTGGTGTCACACAGTAAAAATTTAGAGAGCACAAATAAAGTGCATAGCAGTATTTCAGTTCACGGGGAGATAATCCTTCCTTTATATTTTTTTCACTGTGGTTTTATGGTCAAACTAATATAACACCTTTGCTTCTTTCTATGTATAAATAGCTCATTAAGTTCCCCCCTTTTGCTCAGTTGTAGAATTTCTGCTCCCCAGAGTATTTTTGTTCTGAAAAAGAAAGTTCTTATGTTTTCCACATCTGGCAGCCATAGTCTTACTTTCTGTGAATTTTGTTGAGAATAATAAATATGGAAAATTAACTAGTCTGTGGAACTCCAAATGAAATGCATTGACAATTACATTTAATAGAACTAATCTCTCAAGGGAGAGGTGTAAGTTAGCGTGAGAAATGGAACCATGCCTAAACTTGAATGTGAGGTTGGTGACTGACAAATTCTGAGCATGAACTTGAAGGCAATGGATGAACTTTCTGAGACTGTAGCTGCCTCTGCTTGCGCTGCCTGTATTTGAGACATCCTTCTTTGAAATTTTGCTGTCATTGCCTATTTGACAGTTCTTTATTCTTTATTCTTTCCCACTTGGCTGTTTCTGCTCACCCTCTACCCTCTGTCTTCTGATACCCCCTATAAAAGACCTACTCTCCCCATTGGTGATGTGTTAGCTTTCTGGAAACATGCTGGACTCACCATGATAGAGAAATTAAAATTGACCTGATCATCCTCTGAGGAGGTGGAAACATGTCCTACTCACCACCAATGAAATCCTCTATCATGACTATGCTAAAGATACTGTTCATGGTGCCTGTGTCTCTCGTGATTTCCTTGGATTATCTACTAGGCAGGGTAATACACTAACAGAAGGTGAACAATGTGTAACAAGAGGCTATTAGGAGTTTTCTCTATCTTCTTTAAAATTTCATAACAGCTTTGATAATGCTTTAAAATTTCAATGACATCTTCAAACTCTTTTATTTTTCCTAGCTGCCTTATTCTTTTTAGCTATTCCAAATACTACTGCTTCTAGTAGTTTATTTAATAATTTCTCAAGTGGAATCAAAATTTCTGACAGAAGCAGATCCAGGAATGAGCACTTTAATAAGTGTCTCAGGAGTTTTTCTGTCTCCTTAAAATATATGAGATGAGCTAAGAAATCAAGACTTAAATTATTCTCTCAACTTATATAGCTCTCCCTAAGAAATTTGTCCAAAAATTCTTTAGCAATAGCTTCTAGACAAGAATACAAATATTTGTGCCAGTGAATTGTATTTTACTGAACAACAATTGGAAGGTAGAAAAAGAGAGGACTCTGATCTCTTCCTCTACTCGCATGGATACTATTACCATAATAGGGCCACGATCTATATGATTTCGTCTAAGCTTAATTACCACAGAAGGCCACACCAAGTGATGCCTGTAAATTAAGGATTAATTCTTCAACATAGGAATTTGGGAAAGGAGAGTAATTCACATACCCATACAACTCACCTTTGAAACACTATCAAAAGCTCAACTTTTCAATAAAATTTTTGTAGTAGGCAGAATTATGGTCCACAATTATGTACAAGTTCTAATCTCTAGAATATGTACATATGTTATCTTACATGAGAAAAGGGACTTTTCAGTTTTAATTTAGTTAAGGTCATTTAAATGAGGCTATTACCTGAGATTACTGGGTAAAGTGAAATTAATAAAATATGTCTTTGAAAATGGAGACAGCTATTGGTTATTGTCAGAGGGAGGTGTGATTAATAAAGAAGGGTAAGCACAATATAACACTGATTACTTTGAATGTGAAAAGGGAATCCATGAAAGTGCAAAAATTTATGGAAAAAGCTAATGCAGTGATTAGAGGAAATTATAGCTAGAAATGCTTACAATGGAAAATAATAGACTGAATTTAACTAAAGATTTAGAGTTATCATAAGGAACATAGAAAAATAATATGAAGAAAAATATTTTTCTGGAAGAACAATAAAATTGTCAAAATTGCAAACCAGATCAAACAAAATACACAAAAATCAAATTAACAAAATCATGAGTGAAGTTGCCAAACCACAAAACAAATTAAAATAATATTAGAAACAAGGGATATATTATTTTCTTAATTAAGATGAATTAGACAAATTATTAAAAATAAAATTAACTAACTGACTAAAGAGGAAATCCTGAGTAAACCAACAAGAAGAGATTTAATAAAAATTTGGAGGATTAGTTGTTAGGTTCACTGCCTCTGACTGAGCACAGTCCACATACATCCCAGGGTTCCAGAGCCAAGGGGAACAAATAAGATATACAAAAAAAATAAAATAAAGTAAATAAAATACTTCTTTCTCCTCTCTCTTTCAGTTTACCTCCTTGCCTTCATTTCTACCTTCAAATTTCCTTTGAAAATAGATATTTCTATAAGGGAAAACAAAGGCCTAGAAAAAACTTCATTGGTGATTTCTAACAAATATTTTGAAAACCTAACACCAATTTTTGAAAAATGATTCCAAACATGGAATAATGAAGTTATCTATATCTGACAAAAAATTCAAGAAAATGAAATTGGAACTTGATATTTCTTTAAAAAATATTATTGTTATTAATACTTTATTTGCATTGCTATGTGATTTTCAGGATATTTCATCCACAAACTGTTCTTTATGGATTCCACCCCAAAACCTGCCACCAAAATTCAGGTGCCCTTATTTTTTTCTATCATTACTCTCACTGTATCAGTGTTTTTAGTTCCTTGTTTCCTTGTCAATCATCCTATCCTAGGGTAGCCACAATAATTTGTCTTGTAAATTTTGTTGTTTTTCTTTATAGTCCATGTATGAATTAAAGCATGCTGTACTTATTTTTCTTTCTTGCTTATTTTTCCAAGCAAAATCACCTCCAGTATTGTTCAGGTTGTAAAAAGCATGATTTCTTTTTAATAGCTACATAGAATTTCATTGAGTATATATACAACTTCTTTATCAAACCATCTGCTTACAGGTTTTTTCCGTGTCTTTTATATTATAATTTTTTATGAATATAGGAGTGGATATATTTTTCTGATTGGTAACTATTCATTAGATGTATACCTAAGAGTAGGATGACTGTATCAAAGGGAAATTTAATCTTTATTTACGAGGAATCTCCATTCTGCTTTTCAAGAATGTTGCACTAAATTAAATTCCCACCCACAGTGTATGAAGGTTCCACAGACTCTTTAACACTCCTTGCAGCTAATCTTTGTGATAGAGATCATTCTAGGTGAATTAAGTGATATTGCATTGTGGTTTTTATTTACATTTATCTGGCAGTTATTTATGCATAATATTTTGTGTTCCTATATGCCATTTGTGAGTCTTTTACAGAAAATTTTATATTCAGTTCTTCTGTCCATGTTCATTGGCTTTTTTGTAGTTGATGTATAGGAGTCCTTTATATATTTTGGAGAGTAAGCTCTTGTCTGATGTATGTTGTTGAATTTTTTTCTCCCATACAGTCGGTTTTCTTTTTGTTCTAGTGGTGATTACTTTAGCTGTACAAAAATTTTTAGTGTGTTCTAGTCCCAATTGTTTAGTTTTACTTTAGATTTAATAACCATAAGTGTCAATTTTCCACAGACGTCATTGAGGTTGATGTCATGGAATGATTTTTATTAATTTTCCTCTCTAAATTTTATGATTTCACAATTTACTTTTTTCCCTTTTGTTGACTTTGATATAGTTTCTTTGTATGGTACTAATGAGCAAACTATTTTCATTTTTTGGAAGTTACTGTCCAATATTTCCAGCACCATTTGTTGAGTAGACTTTCCTTTCTCCATACTTGTCCATATGGTGTGAATTTATTCTTGGGTTGCAATTTTATTACACAAGTGGGGCGGTCTGTTTTTATTTCAGTGCCATACTGATTTGATAGCAATTGCTCTATAGTATAGCTTAAAGACAAATAATGTGATTGCTTCATTATTCTTCATTTTATGAGGTTGACCGGCTATTTGAGAGCCTTTGTGGTTTCATATAAGCTTTAGTGTTGTTTATTAAATTTTCTTTGAAATGTGGGTAGAATTTTGATAAGAATTTATTTTACTGTGCATAGTGATGTAAGATGGTTATTTTAACCGTGTTAATTCATTTGATCCATGAGAGCAGACTATTTCCCCATCTCTTTGTGTTCTTTACTATTTATTTTATCAATGCTCACTGTTTTAAGTGTAGACTTCATTTTTGTGTTTATTCCAAGTAAACATTTTTGTGCTATTGTAGATGAATTGGATTTTTGTTTCTTTATTTAATTTTTGGCCTATAGAAATATTGTTAATTATTGTATATTAATTTTTATCAACATGCTATCTTGTATTCATTAATTTTATTTCTAACAGTGTTTGGAAATAGAAGACATGTACCTGAACAAAATAAAAGCATATATAACAAACTAAAGCTAGTAAGATACTCATTGGCAAAATATTGAAAGATTTCCCTCTAAGATATGGAATAAGACAGGTATGCTCATTCTCACCACTACTCTTCAACATAGGTCTTGAATTCCTTGACAGAGTAATAAGATAAGAAAAACATTAAAGCAATCTAAATTGGAAAAGAAGAAACAAAACTCTCATTATTTGCTGATAACATGATACTATAGCTACAATATCCTGAAAACCTCAGTATGTATTATAAAAACAGACATGAAAAAATTGAAGAAAATACAGGAACTATGAATGCAACAGAATATTAAAATTAGTACATGTTATAATATTAACTCTCCAAATGAAAGACAGGTTTTGCATCCAAAATTAGTCATGTATCATATTATATTTTTTGCCAAGAGAGAGCAACAATCACGTCTATAAATGCAATTTTTAATATATTCAACAACTTTTGTTGTCATGTACTCTCAATAAATTTGGAATAGAAAGAAGCTTCCACATATGGCAGAGAGTAACAAAAATACCATTACAAGGTATGACCTATTAATTAAGGCATTAAGTCGACATCTGGGGCATAGACCACCTAAAGCCCAGGGAATAGGGTTCATGACCTAGGACTGGATGTAACAACCAGAAATGAACAAACATATAAATATGATTCTACCTTTCCTTCTTTCCTTCTTTCCTGCCTTTCTTCCTTCCTTATTTTCTTCCTGCCTTCTTTTCTCTCAGAATATTTCATGAAAGCTTTTAATTTAAGATCAGAAACAAGACAAGGATGTCTATCTACTCTCATGACTATAATTCAATAGTGTGCTGTAAGTTATAGCCATTACACTTGGACAGTAGAAAGACATAACTTGTATCCAATGTAGAAAGGAAACAGTGCTAGTTTCACATTTTTCAGATTGCATGATGATGTAGAGAAACAATCCCAAAGAATTCAACGAAAATCTATCAGAAATATTTTAAAAACATCAAAATTTCATGTTATCAAGTTAATTGCAAGATCGCTTACATTTTGATACACAAATAGCAACCTCAGAGAAATCAGAAATACAATCTCTTTTATGATTCCCTCAAAGGAAATGAAATACTGTGGAATAAATTTAACCAAAAAAGTGCAAGACAAATATACAGAAAACTGTGACATTTTAAATAGTAATAGAAGACGCAAATTACAAGACTTTCTGCACCCATGCATTGGAAAAATGAACATTATTGAAAAGGCTATATTACTTAAAGTAATGCAGACTCAATGTAATCCCCATCAATATCACAATGGTATTTTTCATAGAAACAGAACAAGAAGTTATTAAACCTTTTCTGATCTTCAAAAGACCTCAAATAGCAAACACAATTGGGAGAAAATGAAGTAAAAACAGAGGTATCACACACTCTGATTTGAAATTCTATAGCAAAACAATAATAATCAAATCATCATTATATTGTAAGTTTATTTGGAAGAAAGCAGAATGCTCTGGAGATACCTGGCATTGATATGTCTCAACAGTCCATTTGGAGGAGTGCACAGATTGTGAGAAAACCCACACCAGTTCAAAAGTGTCCTCTAGAGTGGAGCAACTGACTGCTCTTTTTTGCAGGACCACGGGTCTGGGAGCAGGTTCAAGGTCCCAACATTGACTGGTGGCTGCATGTAAGGCAGAGTTCAAGCCACCTATCCTTGGTAATTAGAGGAATTTGGAAGAAATCCATATTACACAAAAATGCATGCTTCATGCAATCAGAGACTGTCAGCACAAATCAGGACTTGTTCCAATCACAAGGGCTGAAATGTCAGTTTGTTACCTGCTTCCAAGATTGGTCCATTAACACCTTTAGGACTGTAACAGAAGTATTTTTTCCATTTCTTCTTTGAACCCCACACCAGGGATCCTATAAAACAAAAGTTGAATAAAAAACTGGAATTACAGTGAAGGATACTTGGGAAAACAAAAGAAGGGAAGTCATTCTCATACACAACAAATCTCTTTGAAATTGCTTCAGAATAATGGATAAATTAGAAAGGAATCTTATAACTCCAATGATCAAACCTATAGATACATAGTAAAAATACATAACCAATAAGAATATAGAGAAGTTATCATAAAGAAATTGAATGAATTACAAGAATCTCAGAAAAAACACTCAAAAGCAATTCCAATATTCCAGAAAATAAGTTTTCAAGTATGAGAAATTAGTTACCCACAAAATTGGAGCTACAAAACACCAAACTGATTCTGGATATGAACAATACAATAAATGAATTGAATGCTACAATTAATATTTCTATGGCAAGCTCAATATCTCAAAGACAGTATAACAGAAATTAAAAACAAAGATATAGAGGTTGCTCAGGGAAGGAAAGGGAGAAAAAAGAATAAAAATGACCAAACTGGAGGACAGGTGTCATATTCCATTAAATAACAAAGATAATGTGTATCCCAGGGAGATGAATAGAGAGAATGGAGATCAGAGAGATTATTTTAAAATGTATTATAGAAAGATATTGATTTTAAATGATGTATGCCTTAATATAATTCTATATTCAATATTTCTTAAATAAAATTAATTTTAAAAGAAAGTGATGAAAAAGTAGGTAAGAACTAACCATAGAATTTAAATGCAAATAATACCCAAAAAGACATAATTGTAAATTTATCAAATGTACCAATAAAGAAAAATTATAAATGACTGTGAGAGAAAACAGAAACATAACATAAAAAGGCATATCCATCAACCTATCATGGGATTTCTCAACATAAATTCTACAGGCCAGAAGAGAGGGTGATAACATATCAAAATACTAAAAAAAATAAAATCTGCTATTCAAGAATATTGCATCCTGAAATATTAGTATTCAACTATGATGAAAAAATAAGGTTTTCCTAGAAAAAAAAGTTAAAGAACTTCACTCAGAACTGCTTCTTAAATATGTTGAAAGGAGTTCTGCAGCATGAAAAACAATTCCACTACACTTAAAGAACAGTGATGAACAGAGAAACAATCAGAAGCATATATATGAATAGGAAACAAGATATTATTAAAGCAGAGGGTGAAAAAATGGGGTTTTAGTAGCAAAGGATAATTTGATATCAACTCATAAACAACTGTCTTTTTAAGATTGTATATTTATTTATTTTATTTAATAATTTAATCATTTTTACAGTTCTATATTTTATATTGAATTGAATTTGCACCTTCATCTGTGTGTATTTCCCACCACACCCACCACAAGCATTCTAGTGGTCTTTGCCACCATTTTCTTTCTTCTTTCTCTCCCTACCATTGCCCACTCCATTGGCAGCTACTTTCTTGTGTCCTGTGAGTTTTGGGGGGGTTTGTGTCTTCAGTTTTTTTTGGTTTTGTTTTTTCATTATATTCCACATGAGCGAAAGCAGCTTGTACTTCTATTTCTTTCTGGCTTATTTTTCTTAACATGATTCCCTCCAGTTCCATCAATATTGTTGCCGAGGGGGTATTTTCATCTTTTTTTCAGCTGCATAGAATTAAATTTAGAATATATAAAATAACTTCTTTATCCAGTCACTTGTTAATGGATATTTAGATTGTTTCCATGTCTTAATAATTGTGAATTTTGCTGCTATGGAAATCTGTAGGGAGATATATTTTCTGATTAGAATTTTTGTATTCTCAGGTTTTATACATAGAGTTGGAATGCTGGATTAAACAGTAGCTCCATTTTTATTTTTTGAGTATTCTCCATATTGTTTTCCAAAGAAGTTGAATGAATTTAAAATCTCGCCGTCAATGTGGGATTAATTTTTCTCCACAACCTTCAAAACTTGTTGCTTCTTTTCTTTTTTTGTATAGGCCATTTTCATTGGTGTGAGGAGTTTTTACATTTGTATTTTTAAACTTATTAACGATTTGAGCATTTTTCATGTGTTTGTAGGCCATCTGTCTGTCTTTAAATAGGAGTTATTCAAGTTTCATTCCTACTTCTGATGGGTTATTTGCTTTTTACTATTGAGCTCATTATACTTTAGAGCTTAAACTTTTGATGTATTTTGTGTAGATACCTTCTCCCATTCTATGGATTGCTTTTTGTTTTAGTGGTAGTTTCTTTGTACAGAAAAATTTTTAGTTTTATGTAATACCAAGTATTGTTTTACTTTGGTTTATTTTGTCATAGGTGTTCTTTCACCAAAGATATATTTGTAGTTTGTGTTATAAAATAATTTAATACATTTTCATCTATGCATTTTATGCTTTTTCTTATATCCATATTTTTGATCCATTTAAGTTAACTTTTGTGTATAAAGCTAATATGTGATCTAATTTTCTTTGCTTAACAGGTATTTAGTCAGGTTTCCCAGTACTGTTTGTGGAATAGATTTTCCTTCCTCCATTGAATGTTTTTGGCTCCATTGTCATAGATTACTTGTTCAAATATTGGTGGTTTTATTTCTGGACTCTAAATTTTATTCCATTGGTCTGTGCATTTTTTGTTTAAATAACATACTGTTTGATGATAATCACTCTACAGGGTAATTTAAATTCAAGGAGAGTGATATACCTGCTGCTCATTTTTTACTGAGGATATCTTTGGTTGTGAGAATTTTTGTGGATTCATACAAACTTTAGCTTTGCTTGCTCAATTTCCTTGCAGAATGTTCCTGACATTTTTATAGCAATTTCATTAAATTTGCATATTGTTTTGGATAGGTGACCATTTTTATTGAATTAATTCTTCCAATCAATGAACATGTTATGTTCTTCCATCATTTTGTGTCTTCTATTTATTTTGTAAAATTCTTGTAATTTTCATCATAGTGGTCTCTCATGTCCTCTGCTAAGTTTATTTATAGATATTTTCATTTTTAATGTGTTGTTGATAGAATTTCTTTCTTGATTTCATTTTCTTCTACTTTACATACAGGACTGCCACTGGTTTGGGTGTTGATTTTATATCCTGCAGTTTTATGCATTCATTTCTTCCTTTTAGAAAGTTTTGGTGGGATTGTTTGACATTTTCTAGTTGTAATATGTCATAAATAAATAATGGTAACTTTATCTCTTCTTTTTTAATTTATGTTCTTTTAATATTCTCTTGCCTAATGGCTCTGGCAAAGATTCTAAGAAATTGTTGATCAGCAGTGGTGATAAAGGGCATATTGTCTTGTTACATATCTTAGGGGAAAGGCTTTTAACTTTTAACAATTGAGTATGGTATGATGTTGGCTGTGAGTTAGTCATATACTGAATTTATATGATGATATAGGGAAAAGACAACCTTATATTTCTAAAATTTTATGTTATGCTCCTAGTAACTATTAAAGATAAGAATGAGTAAGATATACATATCAGGAAAGATGAGGAAATTGTGAAGGTCACCAAAAAACATCCAAATGAAAAGGCAAATAGAAACAGAGGGAAAAAGAAATATATAATAATCATAAAACAAGACAAAAATCACAGAAATAAAATCAAATATATTTCAGAAGTCACCCTGAAAAATCAACAGAACTCAATGAACAAAACACACACAGTTTTTGGATGAATCAAAAAACATGACCCATCAATATTATGTATACAAGAAGTCCATAACAAAGAAACAAACAAAAATACATTCATGTCAAGAAGCACAGCACAGAAAGAAAAGCAAAAACAGCAATACTAATATGAATCAAAGGGAAAGAGATGATGCTATATAATGGGAAAAGGGTCAGTCAATTAAGAAAATATAACTATCATTATTTTACATGCATTCATATCAGGATGGACTAAATATATTATGCAAATGTTAATACACCTAAAGTTAGAAATTGGCATTAAAAATAACAGTAGGGAATTTAATATTTTACTTACATTAATCAATAAATCATATAAACTTGATGACTTTAAAGGGAACGATGGTCTTAATTGTGGAAACAAACCAGATGAACTTAAGAGACATGTAGAGAATTTTCCACCTTGCCAGCTCAGAAAATATTATAGTATACCATAAAAGTTAGAGAAAAATCCAAAGGTAGTCAGAAATCCAACCCCGAAGTGATATTTAACTGGGAAGAGAATAAAGAAAATCAACAACAGAAAGAAAAGATAAGCAAAAACAAATTAGAAAAGAAGAAAGAGATATAAAACACAGAAAATAAGGCTCAAATGACAGTCATGAAACCCTTTCTATCAATAATCACCTTATATCCCAATGGAAAAAAATCATTAATCAAAAGAAATAGAGTTATTGAATGGGTCAAAGCACAATACCTATTGGCATTATGCCAACAAGAAATTCACATCAGAAAAAATTCAAACATAGATTTAAAGTGAAGAACCATGAAAAAATATATCAAAGTAACGGGGATAAATGAAAATCAGAAACTGCAATAGCAATAGCTGATATAATAAACTTCCACCTAAAAATAACATTATTAAGCAACGATGGATAATGCATTATGGTCAGGAGAATACATCATCAAAAAATAACTATTATTAATATATATATACATAAAAATGACAGATCACCTAAATATATAACACATATACACAGACCAAAAGTGAGACATGACAGCAACATACTACTATGGAACTTCAATACCTCACTTACATCATTGGATAGATCACTCAGCAGAAAAATCAATGGAATTGGGTCTTTGATGAAACAATAGAAAACAGATTCCTACCCCAACAAAAATATGATGCACTTTGGTCAATTGACTGTGAATCATTCTCCATGGTAGAATATATCCTGTGGTAAAAGATAAAATATCTCAGTAAATTTAGCAAGATTTTAATTATAGAAAGTAGATCTCTGACTACTGTGTTGTACAAATAGATATGAAACAGAAGAACAAAACTGGAAGAAACACAGAGGTTTTTAGATTGAAAAACATGTTTCAATCAACTCCAGGATTAAGGTGAAATTATATATCATCTGAAAACAAATGAAAATGAAAAGAATGAAAGTACCAGAACATGCGGGATGTGATCAAAGCTTATCTAAGACAAAAGATAAAAGCACATATCAGAAATCAAGAGATATTTCCTATTCAATATCTAAACACATACTGAAGAAAAAGAAATATTGAAACCAAAATCAGTATAAATGAAGAAAAAATAAAAATAAGAGCAGAAATAATTAAAAGACCATCAGATAGATTAATGGAAACAAAAGTTCGTTCTTTGAAAAAATACAGATATTGATAAAAATACAACCAAAATAAAGAAGCAAAATATGAGTGACATCATAACAATAGATCAAAGATGGGCAAGGTGAGATCACAAGAGATACTGAAGAAATACAAAAGATCGTGAGACATTTAAGAGCACATCTATACAACAAAAATATCAACCTTGAAGAAAGACACAATTCCTTATCCTAAAATCTTCCAAAACTGAGCAAGGATGATGTAGATAACTTAAAACGAACAATTGCAAGTACAGTAATTGAGGGTATAATAAAAAAAAATTACAAAAAACAAAAGATCAGGATTAGACGGCTTCACTAACAGATTTTACCAAATATTGAAGAAAGAGTTAGCTCTCTTTCTCCTTAAAATCCATAATACAATCAAAGAGGAGAGATATCTTCTAAATACATTTCATGAAGCTAACATTATCCTAGTACCAAAATCAAAGAATAGAACTAAAAAAGAAAAGTACCAATCATATACCTGATAAATACAGATGAAAAATTCTCAACAAAATCTTGACAAACAAAATTCAACAGCATGTCAAAAAATATGCATCGAGACTGAGTAAGATTTATTCCATATAAGCAAAGATGGTTCAACAAAATCAAATCTATCAATGTAATACACTGCATCAACAAGAGGAAAAGCAAAAATCATAATTATTTCAATAGATGAATAAAAAGTACTTGACAAGAATTCAACACCATTCATAATAAAATAAAATCCTCACCAAAAGGACAAGAAATTGTACATAAATAATAAAAGGTGTGTAGGAAAAACTCTTAACCAACATCATATTCATCTGGAACAAAACAAAGACGTCTCCTCTGATGATTGCATAGTTCTGTAAGTCCTGACCATATCAATAAGGCAAGAAAAGGACATCAAAGGAATCAAACCAGAAAACATATTATATCTGGAAAGTTCTAAAAAATCCAACAAAGACTAATAGAAATAATGATTGAATATGGAAAAGTGGTAGGATATATAGAAATACACAAAATCAGTAGAATTTTTATATACAAATAATGAACTAAAGGAAACAGAAAACAATAAAGAAACTCCACCACAATAGTATCAAGAAAGATAAAGTATATAAGGACAAATTTTATAAAGGAGGTGAAAAACCTGTACATTGAAAACCATATTGAATTAAATGAAGAAATATAAAAGTCAGAAAAAGATAACAGAACATTCTGTGTTAATAATTTGGAAAATTTGGCATAGTTAAAATGACTCATCATGATCAAAGTAATATTGCCTCCCAAATCCAGGGTTTTTCAGTGAATTGAATAAAACAATACTGAAATTAGTATGGAACCTAAAAAAAACTCATATAGCCAAAGATTTCAGGGGGGAAAAAAGTAGAAAGTGCACACCCCTTCTTCAAATTATACTACAGAATGATTGTCATTAAAACAGTATGATAATG
Source organism: Solenodon paradoxus (assembly GCA_004363575.1). NCBI lineage: Eukaryota > Metazoa > Chordata > Mammalia > Eulipotyphla > Solenodontidae > Solenodon > Solenodon paradoxus. The sequence goes on along the minus strand of RJWH01000771.1, from coordinate 115,492 downwards.
AATCAAATATAGATTCAAAGACCAGTTGAATAGAATGAAGAGCCAAGATATAATATCACAAATATGTGGGCAATGATCCACAACTACAGAGCAAAATGCATATAATGAAGGAAGGGATGTCTGTTTATCAAATAGTGCTAGAAAAATTTAGACACATTCGAAAAATGAAACTAGAACAATAATTAGTACTACACACAAAAGTAACTAGATTTAAGTACTAAGAACATAAAACACATAGATCAAAAGAGGAAAAATGCTTTATAACATCAACTTCAAATTGACTTTGGGAATGTGGCACCTAAAGTAAAATAAAGTGAAAAAAGTGGATTGTATAAAACTGAAGTTTCTGTACAGGGAGATACACCACCACTAAAACAAACAAGAACCCAACTGAGTAGATATTTACACAAGATGTATCAGATATTTACTCAAATGTCAAAATATATAATTAAGAGCCCATACCTCTAAACAAGATAAAAAACAAATGATCTACTTAAAAGTGGACTCAACAGTCTCCTTTCAAGGGAAGATACTAGGATGGCAGAATGGCTCACAAAAGGTTGAAAATATGTTCTACATCAATCACCGTTACATAAAATGCATATAAAAGTAACAATGAGTTATCATCTTTCATCAATAAGAATGGCCTATATGAAAAAAACTAGAAAAAAAACAAACAAGTAGTAAAAGGAACATCCCCACACTGTTGATGTAAATATAATTGATGTGTAGGCATGTTTATCAAAAACAGTATGGATATTTCTTAAAAAGTAAAGATGGTTCTAATGTTTCTTCCACAATTCCAATATTTTGCCATATACTCAGAGACCACAAATCTACTAGTCAGAATTATGCATGCACCCTATGTTCATAGCAGTGAAATTAACAATAGTCAAGCTATAGCAACAACCTAAGCGTCCATCAACAAATGACTGAATAAAGAATCTCTGGTATATATACTAAATGTAATTCTATGCAGCTGTTTAAAAAGAAATTGTGTCCTTTGCAACAATATGGTTGGACCTGGAGTATCATGTTAAGTAAAATAATTCAAAAGAAAAATAAGTACAGGATCATTTCACTCATATGTGAAGTATAAAGAAACAAAACAGACAAAACCCCCCAAATAGGACACAAAGCAGTGATTCCCAAGGATTTAGGAGGGGCATGTGATGAAAGATGGCAACAAAATGGTGGTAAAGGGCACTAGTACTCTAAAGGTGAGTATGGTGTGATATAAAGTGAGATGCGATACTAATAACTGAAAACAAATAGAGAAATAAAACTAATAATAAAATTATTAATATAAATAAAATAATTAAAAATAAATCAATAAGAATGTATAATGTCAATCTATTACAGAATGAAAAGAGAATATCAGAGATTTTGAAGATATGATAATGCAAATAGAAGATTAACACAGGAGTTCTAATATCTAAGTAAGGATAACTAAAAATGCGCTGAATAAAAAATGAAATGATCATATAAATGATGCAACTGAGTATTCCACCTCCAACAGACATGTATCTCCAGTACCAAAAAATGCCCATGACATCACTTAGAAGGATACTAATAAACACTGAATTGTTTTCCAGAAGCAAAGGATAAGGAAAAAAAAATTATTTTGTTTCTTAAAGAATAAACTAGTTTTATTTCTAAGCATTTTATTTCTTTTAAGTCTTTGTATTTATTTTTATTATTTTATAATACGATTATTTTATTTTTGTTTATTTTGTTTACAATTCCATACTCATTTTAAGATGTTGAACTCACTTCTCAGTCTATGGGTTTTACACATCACACCTACCACCAGAGTTCTAGTGTCTTTCCCACAACCTTGTTTCCTCTCTCCTTCCCTTCCTCCTCATATCCCCTTGACAGCCATCGTGTGTATCCTGTGGGTTTTTGCTGCTCTTTACTGTTTTAGTTTTGTTTTACTATATTCCACATATGAGTGAAACCATCTTGTAGCTCCCTTTTTCTTTCTGTCTTATTTCTCTTAACATGATCCTTTCATTTCCATCCAGATTGTTGTTGTGAAGAGTATAATTCCATTTTCATAGTAGCTGTATAGAATTCAATTGAATATATAACCACAGATACTTTATCAATTCATCTATTATTAAGCATTTAGGGTATTTCCACGTTTTGGCTATTGTGAACTGAGCAGCTATGAATATATTTTTGTTTCTGAGTAGTGAATTTGTATCCTCTGGGTATAAGCATAAGAGTGGGATTGCTCAGTCGAATGGTAGATCCATCTTTTTTTTTTGAGGAGTTTCCATAATGCTTTCCAAAGAGGTTGCACCAATTTACAATCACCAAGAATGTTGGAGAATTCGTTTTTCTCCACACCCCGCTACATCACCTTCTATTTCCAGCTTTTTTTATAAAGGCCATTCTTAATAATATGAAGTGGTAGCTCATTGTAGTTTTATTTGCATTTCTCTGATGATTAGTGATGTAGAACGTTTTTTCAGGTATCTGTAGACTATCTCTGTGTGTTCTATAGATAGGTGTCTATTCATTACTCTTGCCAATTTTGAGTGAGTCATTTATATTTTTATTGTTGAAGTGTGTGATCTACTTATATGTTTTGGACATTAAGTTCTTATCTGGTATATGATATGTGAATATCTCCTCCAATTCTATGTGTTGCCTTTTGTTTTAGTGGTGCTTTATTTTGTTGTGCAGAAGCTCTTCAGTTTGATGTAGTACCAATGGTTTAGTTTTACTTTAATCTCATTTGTCATAGCTTTCCCTTTCCCAAGGATATCTTTGAGTTTGAGATCATGGAGTGCTTTTGCACATTGTCTTCTAGGTATTTTATGGTTTCAGTTCGTATGCTGAGGTCTTTCATCCATTCTGAGTTAGCTTTTGTGTATGGAAACAATGAGCAAAACAGTTTATTTTTTATGTATGTCTCTTCAGTTTTCCCAGCATTCTTTTTATATAGATTTTCCTTACACTATCGTATGCTCTGGTACCTTTGCCATAAATTAACTTCCATATATGGTTGACTTTTATTTCTGAGATCTCAATATAATTCCACTTATCACTGCCTCTGTTTCTGTTCCAGTACCATACTGTTTAGATGATAATTGATCTATAATATAGTTTTATGTCATGGAGTGAAATTCCCCCACTGTTCTTTTTATTAAGGATATATTTGTCTATTCAGGGCCTTTTGTGATTCAATGCAGGCTTCAGTATTGTTTGCTCCTTAAAGATTGTCCCTTGGATTTTCATGGGAATTACATTAGACATATATATTGTTTTGGGTAGAATGGTCATTTTCACTATGTTAATTTTTCCAATCCAAGAACGTGGAATGTTTTTCCATCTCTTAGTGTCTTCTATTTACTTTGTAAAGGTCCTACAGTTCTTATTATACAGTTATTTCACCTCCTTTGTAAAGTTTATTCCCAGGTATTTAATCTTTCTTGGTGCAATTGTGAAAGAAGTTTATCTAAATTTCTTTTTCTACTTCATTCCTTCTATATAGACATGTGACTGATTTCTGTGTGTTGATTTTATATACAACCACTTTGCTGCATTCATTTATTATTTCAAGTAGTTTTTCAATGAAGCTTTTATGGTTTTCTTTGTATAAAATAATATCATCTGCAAATAATGTCATTTTATTCCTTTTTGAATTTCGATTCCTTTAATTTTCATTTCTGGCCATATTGTTCTGGCTAAGACTTTCAGAAGTATGTTGAATAGTATTGATGATAGTGGGTAACCTCATCTTTTACCAAATATTAGGGAAAAGCCTCTCAGTTTTTCACCATTGATTATGGTGCTGGCTGTGGGTCTGTCATATATTATTTTCATTATGTTGAGGTATATGACTCCTATTCCTATTTTGGCGAGGATATTAATCATGAATGGGTGCTGAATCTTGTTAAATACTTTTTATGCATCTATTGAATTGATCATCTGGTTTTTCTTTTTCAGTCTTTTGATGTGGTGCAATACATTGACTTGCCTATTTTGAGCCATCTTTATATCCCTCGACTAAATCTCACTTTATTGTGGTGCACAATTTTTGATGTACTATTGAATTCTATTTCCAGGATGTTGTTGATATTTTTTGAATCTATATCAGTGATATTTGTCTGTAGTTTTCCTTGTTTGGTGCTGTATTTTCTAATTTTGGAATCAGGGTGATTTGTCCACATAGAATGTATTTGGGAGTTTTCCCTTCTCTTCATCTTTGTGGAAGAGTTTAAGGAGAATGGGAACTAGCTCTTCTTTGATGTTTGAAAGAATTTATCAGTGAATGCATCAAGACTTGGATTTTCATTTATAGGGAATTTTTTTATTACTGCTTCAATTTCCGTGCTTTTGATTGGTCTATTTATGTTGTCTGTATACTCCTAGTTCAGTTTTGGGAGACTGTAAGGTCCTAGAAATCTGCCCATTTCTACATGATAGACAAATTTATTAGCATATAAGTGTTCATAATAGTCTCTCATAAATATAATAATCCTTTTATATTTCTGTGATATCAGTTGTAATCTCACCCCTTTCATTTCTAATTTTTGTTATTAGGGTGTTCTCTCTCTGTTATTGAGTCTAGCTATGGGTATACTTTTGTTTATTTTTTCAAAGAACCAGCTCTGGATTCATTGTTCATTTGGATTATCCTTTCATTTTCAGTTTCATATTGCAGCTCTAATTTTCTTTAAATAATTTCCTTCCTTCTTCTGATATTTGCTTTTTATTGTTCTTCCCTTTCTAGTCACTTCAGGTTTGAGTTTAGAAATTTAATTTGACCTCTCTTAGTTTTTCTTTTGGCTTAGTTTTTGTTGAGCCCTTGTATAGCTATTAACTTCCCTCTCAGAACTGCTTTTGCCACATCCAATATGTTTGGGAAACATGTCTCTGAATTTTTATTTATTTCCAGATAAGTCTTAATTTCATCCATATTCCAGGGGGTATTCAGAAGCATGTTGTTCAATCTCCACATCTTTGTGGTTCTTCATATTTTGTTATTTTGTCTCATTTCTAATTTCACACCTTTATGGTCAGAGAAGATCCTTTATATAATTTTGATATTGCTAAATTTGCTGAGACTTGTTTTGCATCCTACAATATGTTCTATCCAAGAAAATACTACATGTATACTTGAAAAAATATATGTATACCTTTCTGTTGGAAAAGAATACCCTGTTTATATTGGTTAGGTCCATGTGCTCTGTTGTTTCAGTCATGACCCTCATTTCTTTGCTGGTTTTCTTCCAGGATGATACAGCTATTGATATAAGTCAGCATGTTGAAGTTCACTGCTATTATTGTTACCGTCAATATCTGACTGTATTTCAGTTAGTATTTGTTTTATGTATTTATGTGGTCCTAACTTGGGTGCATATATGTTTATCACACTTATTTCTTCTACATGGATCACTCCCTTGACCATAATGTAACATCTCTCTTTGCCTTATGCAAAACACTTTACTTAGAAATTTGTTTTGTCTGATACTAATATTGAAGTTCCTGATTCTCTATTGCTTTGATATATTTTTTCATATCCCTTGACTTTCAACCTATGACTGGCTTTATATATGCATTTTGTAGACATAATATTGATGGGTCCTACTTTTGATCCTTTCAGCAACTTGATGTCTTTTGATTGGTGAGTTCGCTCCATTGACATTTAGGGTGATGACTGAAATGTAGAGCTTTATTACTGTCATTTGAGTCTTTATTCTCTGTTGCTTTTCTCTGCCTTTTGCTTCATTTCTTGTTTTATTTTTTTCCCTTCGATGTTTTAGTCTCTATTTTGTCAATGTTGTCTCCTTCTTGGCATGTATCTCTTTAGAATTGAATTTTATTCCATTCCTGTGGGCTATCTTTAACTGTACTCATCTATGATAGCTCTTTCTTAGATGATGCCATGCCATATTTATATATTTGTATAGGTTACCTGTTTTTCTTTTTTCATTTAACATTTTTGTATTTTCTCTTGTTGATCATATCTTTGTTTCTTTTGCTTTCCTGTTTATTACAATTATTGAGGTTTTGTGAGTCTTTGTTTTCATTTTCCCTGTTATAGGGTCCCATTCAAGATTTCTTGAATGGTAGGCTTGGTGATAGACAAATCCACTATTTTTTGTTTATCTTTGAAGATGTTTGTTTCTCCATCATATTTAACTGATAATTTTTCAGTTTAGAGCATTCTTGGCTAATAGTTATTGTCTTTAGTATTTTGAATATGTCATTCCACTCTCTCCTAGCCTATAGTGTTTCTGTTGAAGAATCTTGCGATAACCCGATGCATGTGTCTTTGTAGGTTATGCTTTACTTTTCACTAGCAAACTTGAGTAGTTTTTCTTTGTTGTTGATCTTTGCTAGTTTTACTATGATATGTGCCAGAGAAGATCTATTTATATTTAGAAATTTTCATGTTCTCTCTGTTTCTCGAACATCCATGGTTATTTTTTGCAACAGATAAGGAAATTTCTCTATTACTCCTTTAAAAGGATTTTCTGCTCCTTTCTTTCTCTCCTCACCTTCCAAGACATCTATTATATTTATGTTTGTTTTTGCAGAGTGTCTGACATTTCTCATAGTTTCTTCGTTTTTCCTCAATCTTATTTCTCTCTCCTCTTCCAAGAGTGCTGTCTCTGTTAACTTGTTTTCGATATTTAAAATCCATGCCTCTGAATGATTGAGTCTATATAGGCATCTTTCCATGTTTATCTACAATTCCTTTACGGTATCTTTCATCTCTCACAGTCTGCTAGAGCTTTATGACCTCAGTCTCTTTGGTGAGGTAATCCCTTTGATATATTGTATCTTTTCTTAGATCTTCTTATTGTCTTTTAGTATTTGTTTGAGCCTCTTCTCAACCAGATTTTTATTAACTGTCATTTTTAAACTTTTTATCTATTAAGTTGTCCCAATACACATCAATGGAATACACTGGAAACTCCTGGCCTCTTCCTCTTTTGGGGCCATTTGTGGGCCATTTTTTTGTAATTTAGATTTTTGTTATAACTTTCTTTTTTGCTGTCTATTTATCTCTATGACTTTTCTATTTTTCTTTAGACTTCTTATCTGTATGATGCTGTGGCAGGTGTCAGCCCCTTGGTTTCAGTTGATGAGGGGCTGCTTATGCTCTCTAAGATGCCCTCTTCTGGTAGGTCATTGATGCCTTTTCAGGTGGTGCTTGAAGGTTTTGTAGTTCTCTAACAAAGTGTGTTTATATGCAGGCCAGGTTTATTTTCATGGCTTCAACATCCAAGTGAAATGTCCCCTTTGATCTACTTCATTTCTAACGTTTTCAATTACACTTGGGAAGTTGTGTGTGCATCCTGAATCTTGATCATATTTATAATCATTCTTTTGAGTTTCTTATCTCTTAAATTATCCCAATTATTGTTAATACATTAATATAATTATTTTCTGGGGAGCTCCTGGCATAACTCTCTCTGTGTGCTGTAGTGTTTGTTTTTTTTTTTTAAATTTATATCTTTATTCCATTAAATTTGTTGAAACTCTCTATTGTCACTAACTGGCGATGGTTGGTGAGTAAAAATTCTGAGAAGCTGAATATTCATTAATGAAAAATATCATTATAAATTGTATGCCCATCTCTGGATTCATTCAGCTAATAGTGTATGAATGCCTTCATCAGTTTTCAAAGCACATCTATGCAAAAGTGTTGGCATCAAATAATGAAACAGAACACCACTGCTGTAGGCACCAAAATTTTATTTCTGTTCATTTAGTTGAAACTAATGTTTTCAAACATATTGGTTTCTATTAATTTGCTAAAAATTGATTTTAAAATTCAAAAGTGACTTTTTGGTTCATATTGCTAATGCTTTTTCTTTGCCCTTGGATTTTTATAGTAAAATACTTAATAAACTAGTGAATCTCTCTGGGTGGATTATCTTACTTATGCTTTAAAGCAAAACCTATCTGCATCTAATGTAAATTGAGCAACACTACAACTAATTCTTAGTAAAGGAAAACACACCAAAGGTGAGAAATTGATAATCATACAGAAAAGTGAGTACTTTTCTAAGTGTATTTAAATCAGTTCTTCAATAGTTGTTTGTTGTGATAAGCCATGTCTATATCATTAAGCTTCCAGATAAAATGAGAAAGCTTAAACATGCTCAGACGTTAAATTACCCAGTGTCAGATATCTAGAAGCCTGACCAAGCTGTTCAGTTTTCATCCAGATGTTTGTGGCCCCATAGTGACAAAGTTGAAAATATACTACTTCGAACTGTTTGATTCTTATATGAAAAATTATGTCAAGTTATCAAATTAATACCACAATGATCATATAGGCATAATTACCTTCATACTAAACCAAGATCTAAATAGATAAACACTATGTACCTGTAGTAAACTCCTCTCAAGGCCCAGAAAGAATAAATCAATCCCTGTGTTGTATATCCAAACCTCTGTGGGTAGTCATTTCATCATGTATTCCCATGGTCTAGAGATGGAGTAATGATGAAGAACCTAACAGTGGTATCTCAGGAAGAAAATAGTTGTGCTGATTGGTCTCTGGTTTAGCATATTTCATGTTATTGTACCTGTATATGTAGCCTTCATCCAACTAGATCAGAAAAGTCTTTGTGCATAGCAAGCAATTCAACTCACTTGCCCATATTTGGAAAATGTCCTTCATTATGTCACCATATGGAACTTCCATTTCCTTCTAAGTTTACCTTTTTTGAATATTTTCATAACTGAAAATAATCTCATTAACGTGAAGAATCTCTCTTAGTAGACATTATTATTCCCTGCCCCATGTGTATATAGCAGCTGTGCATACATCTAATCAGAGGTCATTTGTGCCCAAGCATGTTGTCTCTCTCCCACCCTTTTTGACAATAATTCTCCATAAGCTTAGTTTCTTTTAAAAAAAATTGTATTGAGGTAGCATTTATTAAACCTGTATGTGTTTCATATGTACAGTGTTAAAATTAAATATATGTATACACTATCAAAATATATTTTCTAGTCATCACCAGATTATTGGCCTTCTTTAACCATTTTGTTTCATGCACCTGCTCTACCCACTTCTTGTTTGGTAATCAACAAGCTCTTCTCTGTATTTAAGAGTTTATTTTCATATTTTTTGCTTCTTTGTACTTCACATGAGTGCAATCATATATTATGTATCTTTCCATGCCAAATTTCTGTCACTTAAAATAGATATTAATTAACCAAATATGGCCCCAATATTCGTTTTCTTATGGTTGGCTGCCTCCAAGCCTTGGAAAACCATTAGCAGATATACATCAGATCTTTATATCAGTATTCATTGCTCCAGTGAACCCAGCATGCCACCAGAGATTCAAAATTATTATAAAATTTATATAGAATAATCCTTGATATTATTATTCATAATACCTTAAAAATTTGTTTGAATTTTATGCCACTATACTTATGAAGCTTAGTACAAGGTAATTTGCCTAGAGAACTGTAATGAGATTAACCGGAAACATTTGCAGATATTTCTAGAATATACAATAAATTCAAATAATAAGGAAAAATAGTCATTGAATGAGGTTCTGAAAAAAAAGTAAATTATTTGGGTAGTAGAAATATTTTGTATATGCAAAATGTGCAGAGCTTTAAATAACATACTTGTCTTTAAATTTAGTATTCCAATAGAAATTTTGCTAGTTACCATCATGAATGATCATTTCATTAGCATTACTGTTCTATTTGAAAATTTTATCTGTGATTCTAGAACACACTCAATTACATTTTCATTTTATTTCTTCCAGTTAATTCATTTCTTCTCTCTATAACAAAACACAAATAAATAGTGATGGTCACATGGCACACCATGTGTTCCCACATATATATTACTCTTAATGACCTGAATGCAGCTTTTGTATCTTATAGAATTAAATATTATTTTATTTTATTATTTCAAGGAGAACATTTAGTTTTCAAAAAAATTTTGGAGATATTTTTACATCCTGTAAAATATTTCTTTTCCATTTGATTCTTTGTCCCTCTATTTTACCCTGTAGCAGTCTCTTATTCTTTGTTAGCATTAATTATCAATACATAAATACATACATGCCTATATAAATGTACATATACTAATATATTACAAATTAATTTGATTATTAAAATAGTCTATAAATTATTTTTCAAAGCAATGGTCCGTTGTACAAGTTAATATGTAATTTTTCAAAGCAATGGTCAGTTGTACAAGTTAATATGTAAAGAAGGTTTAAAATATGATTTTGTACGTGGACTTGTTTTTGAAGATGCCTACAAACTCTAATAAAGAATTAAGGTGATTATCTGGATACCTAGAACCTCACATTCTATGCTCTTAATTATCTGGGTTTTCCAAGAACTTTTACCAAAGTTCTTTGGTCCCAAATGCTTTTGTTAATTGCGTATGTTCTCTTTCCACTTTGTTTAAGCACTTTTAATGTCATAGAAAGCAAATCTGCTAGAAACATATTTTCATTCTGTGAAAGATGTTGGCATGTAAATGTAGTTTGGTATCCATGTACTCAAGGAATTTTCAGTCATATGCGTATATAAATAAAGACACGTATAAATAAATAATTACATCTATTATTTTCTTATGCACACATTTTTCTCATTGTAACAGTACAGTAGTTTCTGTTAGCAATTGTGTTGAGGACTTCTTTCAATCATTCCGCATCATTTAATATTAATCTAATCAGTATGGTCTGTATCCCCTTTAATGTTGATTTTCAAAAGTACTTACTAGAAAAATAACTTTTTTAAAAAATTCTAATTTTGAAATTTACACATTTAAGATAAACTTACTGGTGACATAGATGTCTCCTATGAACAGATTTAATTTTTAATTTTCCTGAATCAATGTTAAACAGGAAAAATATAATTGCTGTTGAGAGTATTCAAATGTCAGGATGTCCTTCAGTCTAAATGCTGTTTGAATCTGTGCAAAAGTAATTGCTGGAAGTCTATTCAACTATAATAATAACCTGCCGCTGATGACAGCAATTACTGAAAAAGTGTAATAGAAATCAAAAGCACATTTTTCTCTGACAAGTACATTTATAACTAAGGTTTGCATTGGTTGAATACTGTTGACAATGATGATGTGCTATATCATTCTTAATCACAGCTACCATGTTACAGTTTGAACTTCTCACTGTTAGAGAGAAACTAATTGCTTGTTTCATTTGACACTGCCCAGACTCTCAATACATGAGAATATAGATTACATTATATTATATGACAGATTTATGCATAGTTAGAGAGATAGATGTGGAGAGATAGAGTGATAGATACAGATAAACGAATAGTGACTAAGTCTTATGCTTATTTGTCTTCTTTGAATCTTTTTAAGTATTGGTTTTAAAGACATTTGACCTCAAGTAAGAAAAACTAATTGCAGTTAAGTTAAACTGGCAAGGAAAACTTCCAATATTTGTGCAAAGGTTTGGTAATTAATAATCAGGTCAATTATGGGGGCTTTTAACAACTTCAACCTTTAGCAGTGGTCATCTTCACTATCAATCTTTTGGTCATACTTCTCATCATTTATTCAGGTGATATCACAGACTTCTTTATGGGTGTTATTTACATGCTCACATTTTTTTCCTGCCCTGCCTAATAGATAGTCCTAGAAAATCACAAGACACAGGTGGCAAGGATATGACCTTTATTGTACTCACAAAAGGGGATTCTGATGGTGTTGGTTTGGACATATTTCTACCTCCTTGTTTCACAGTGGGTTGGGCATGTTTCTGGTAAGGTACCATACCACCAGTGGGGAGAGAAAATATTTTATATGCAGAGAAGGAGAGGGAGAGGTTGGGTAGAAGTGCACAGAAAAAGCCAAGTGGTAAAGAAAAAAGAACAGTCAAGTAGGCAAGGACAATAAAATTTCAGGGAAGTACATCTTGTGTACAGTCAAGTCAGGTGGAGGTAGTTATCATCTCAGAAAGCTCATCTGTTACATTCATATTTGCGCTAAACATTGGCCAGTAACCAAGCTCCCTTTCAAATTTGGGCATGAGTCATATCTCATGCTACCTTACAATCCAACCAACATGACCAATGATGCTTAACAATCTGCACATCATTCTTCCAGTAGGGAACCTGTGTGGTTAAGGCATTTAGATATTATATCCATACGCTGCAGTATCAGCAGAGTCTGCAGATCAAGATGATCAAGATTAGCAGAAAGTTGGGTATGCCCAGGAATGTGCCTCTTCACCAGGATGAGAGGGAGGACCACCAACTAGAGAAGGGTTTCCCCAAAGACAAAAATCATGGGTATCTCCTTATGCACAGTCTATAGAACAAGAGAGACATTGTGAGAAACATTAATAATATAAGTACATTTGGGACCAATTAGTGCATGAGTTCCTTCTTGAGTCACTGTATTCATGATTAATGTTATTTTATTCTGAAATATAACTTTTACCTTTTGATCAAGAAGAGCCACTGAATGCATCATCTGGTTTAGGGCACAAACAATGTGGTTAGCTAAGGCGGTTATTGCAAGCGGATTACATAGGCTGACCATCTGGGGTGAGAAAATTGTTAGGGGTTACTATCACCAAGGTGTGCTACCCACCTGGGGATATATAACCACCATCCAGATGTAATTCTTCCACTCAGTGCAGTGGGTGGCAAGCTCTTGAATTTCTCCCTGTAGAGCAGTGAGTCACACTGGACCATCTCATACAGAGCAGTTCACCCAAGAGGCCGCCAGGGAACATCATCTGATCCAACTTGAACTTTCTAAGACCAGGTGAGAGTACTTTTCCCAGGGAGTATATCTGTAGAGGTTGGTAATAGCATGCTGTTTTGGAATCTGATACCAGGTTGTAAGGTTAGATTGCTCTTGTGCACATACAGTCACATAGGTGTTTTCCAGGCTCATGTTTGGAGGTTCACTGATGGTGCAACCCCAGGGTGGGCCATTCATTTAACACATATGAGTGAGTTAGAGTCTTCAGGGCATCTTTCAGCAAGCCGTTGGATCTTTCAATGATGTTAGCCCCTGTTGAGTAGGGAGGCCAGTGGAACTATTGATATATGTGGCACTTGTTGTCCTGCATGTCTCATTATCTGGTAAAATCACAAGGCTGTGTCCTCTGTGGGGGCCTCTTCTGACTGTAGGATCCAAGCCAATTTTGTATGTTTTTTCACTGTTGCATTGTCACTCCACTTGGTCACTCTTGGTATTTGTCAAGTTCCTGGATTACCATGTCTGGAATCCACATCACAGTACAGGATATCATCCTCAATGTCACAGCTGTGGGACCTATTAAAGTCTCCATGGCCAAGATTGCTTGGCATGCTGCATTAAAATGTTCAATGAGACTGAAATGGATCTCAGCTTCTTTCCACAAGTGAGACCAAAACCTGGTGGGCACTCTTGTGCAGCCTTGTCGTTACAAGAGCCATCTTATATATCCATCCTTGGCCACATGAGCATCAGTTCACAAAATTGGTTCTAACCCATAATTCCCAGTGATTTCACAGATAATACAACACATTTGACCACCCTGAAGTCTGTGTTACATTCTTCCCCCAATTTCAGGGAACCGCTTTTTCGACTATCATATAGTGGCTGAACAATCTGAGCCACAAGTGGCATGAATGTCCTCCAATATCCCAGCAGACTCCACAATTCCTGCAAATGTGTAGGGGATGTAGGGACCAAATAAGCCTGTATGTTACTTATAATAGTGGCTGGTAACAACATTCAACAGATAAATCTCAAAAATATCCAACTCAGATCCTTGTAGCCTGTTTTGATTCATTTTCTTGTCTTCCTTATGTAGGTGATGCATAAGGAGATTAGGGAATTCATTCTTCCTGGTCTGTAAGTGAATCAGAAGTTAGCAACACATCATCTGGAAAACAAAACACCACAACAGAAATTAGACTTTACATTTCTAACTTGATTGCCTTTGCATCCTGAGTTTGCAAAGACCTTTAACATCGACATGATCAAAGATGTACTTATAACTTACTTAATCAATCTAACGTGAAACTTTGCTTGATCTGTGAAATCCAGCACTTTAGAATAATATTCAGAACGACAAGTTTATACCAGGACATATTAGACTCTCGAAATTCCAAATAATTTCAAAACATGCAAGTTAATTATTACATTTCCATACAAACATGCTGAAAAACCTAAGTATTATCCTGTATGTTGGCAATAAGCTTCTCATAAGAGTTTGCTACACTAATGAAGTTCAATTTTTGTTTGTTTGTATTTCTCCTTTCATAGAAGGACAATTGTTTATTTTTATGGGATAACCTATGAGGTCTCTAAGATTTCCCATGTTTTCCTTTAAAATAAAACTTTTATTCAGAATATGATTTTAAGAAGGTGCAGGAACACTTGCCAATACATTAAAATGATTTTAATTCAATTTATACTATGGATAGATAGATGATAGATAAATATACAGAATAATATTCAAACAATTTGCCACATGTCACACAATTGAAATACAAAGTAAAGCAAAATAAAGATGTATTCCCTTTTAGTCATGTGTGACTACACTAAAATTCTTTTCAAAATACCTCGTCCACAAACATTTTTTCACTTGCATAAACCTTCCTATGTGTGCCAAAATTCATTTAAATTTTGCCTTTAATTCATTCTTGAGCAGCCATTTCACTGAAAGCCTAATTACTTCCTTTTACACTTTCCTAACAAAAAGTAAAAGCCATGTCTTTTATTGCTTTTCTTGTTTAGAAACATATCAGTTCTTCTGATCATCTTCCTGCCTACTTTTGATATGCATTTATTTTCCTGTTATCTGTTATCATGAGATTCTTAAAAGTAAAAGACAAGACTAAATTTTTAGCTCAAAATGCTTACAAATATGTGTTTTCGCAATATGATTTCCTCAGATGGCATGAAACATGTAGGCAAAACCAATGCATGCAACCTAGTTATTATTCAGTCCATCATTATATTTTGACTCCAGGAGCAATTCTTGAAGGTACCTTCCATGAGCCGACTAGATACAAATTAAATTTGGCAATGCCATTCATGACTTATGACATAGACAGACAAACACATAAACAGAGAGAAATCACTTAATTTTACTCCTGAAATTAAAGCATAAGTCCTGGAGTCTTATTTTTACTTTCTGTGTAAAAAGTCCTGTATATTTTTTAATTTCCTGTATCAAGTCATTTTCCTTTCCTTTTGAATTCACATATTCTACATATCATTTCAGTTCTTTCTTTAAGTTAGCACTGTAGGGTTTTGATGATATATTTAGGAACATTGTTAGTGCCAAAAACTGAAGGCCAGCCTTCAAAGAATAATAGTCATTTAGCTTTGTGTTTAACCCATTGACTTCCCATGCCAAGACTTCTCCCAATGTAACACAGACATGTCTGCGTCCTGGGGTTAAGATGCCTCCCAGGTATTGTACCTGCTCTTTAAGAACCTGAAGTTTCCTCCTGGAAACTTTGTAGCCATTTTCAGTCACAAGAGTAAGAACTATTACCAGATATTGTCCTTGTGTCTCACTGGAGAACAGATTAACAGATAATTTAGGTCTGCTTTAGTTGACAACACAGCAATTGCAGCTGTTTGCTCATAACTAGTCAAAGAAGGCAAATAATAAGGACTGACCCACTGAAGCCATTAACTGCCTAGTCATTTTAATGCTGTTCTACTGTATATTCTAAGTACTTCCCCAGGCTATTCCTGTGGTCAGCTTGACTGGGACACATTATTTGTTCCAGTCCGGTTTGTGAACCTCAACTTTTGTCACCAACAGCACCATAGTGGTCTGCCTAGCTGCCTATAACAGGGCTCACGCCACAGTGAAAGTTGTTGTATTATCATCCTTTTGTTCTACTGTTTTTTTCTCCTCATACTTTTTTCCTGTATCGCACAACATTGTAAGTATACCCTGTACCATGAAGTGGACATCCCCACAATCACACAGCATACCCCTGCTATTCAGTAGTCTGGCCTTATTGACCCCCATATCTCCACTGGTCTGTCCCAGGATTTGTCCCGGCTTCTCCCCAAATGCATATTCACTTTACCCTGCTTATCAGACCTCTGTGAGCTATGCTGTGAACTACTCCAGTTGTTATGCAGGTATTCACATTTTGGCAAAGTTGTGCCCTGTCTAGTATATAGCGTGAAGAAGTCACGAGAAGACACGGGTCATTATTGTACTCATGATAGAGTGTTCCCACGGTGGCAGTTTGGACATATTTCCACCTCCCCAATGACAGTGGGACTGGCAAGCTCCCAGAAAGTTACCATACCACTGGTGTGGAGATGAGCTATTTTACAGTGGGTAGCGGCAGAGGGAGAAATAGTGAGGGGGAAAGAAACAGCCATGTGGAAAAGAACAAAGAACACTCAAATAGGCAAGGACAGCAAAATTTCAGAGCAGTACATCTCAGGTGCATTCAGTACAAACAGAGGCAGTTATCTCAAAAAGTCCATCTGTTACATTCAAGTCCATGGTCAGCATTGACCAGTCACCAATCTGACATTCAAATTTGGGCATGAGTAGTTTTTTCACATTCCCCTAAAATCGGAGATTATTTAATATTACCAATAAGTGGTAAGAACAGAACTTGGTGGAAAACTCTGAATGTAACAAAATTGATAGATACTTTAAAACAATAGTTTTAATGATACAGAAATCAAGAAAACAATGGAGGAATAAAAACAGAACTATATAAAAGTAGATAAAATATGGAGAAGTGCTATACAGAATTAATGGAACTAAAGAGCACAATAACTGAACTAAAATATCATGGAAGAGTTCAAAATTAGGCAGGAAGAAGCCTCCAATCCAATCATTGAGGTAGAAGATAGGGAAGGGAAATGAACCCAAGCAGACCATCCAAAAGGAAAAAGAAAAGAAGCAAAGACAGCATCTAAAACCATTTGGATAATACAGAAGAAACAACATTTTCGTCATAGGGTTCTCAGGAGGAATAGAAAGACAAGATGCAGAAACATTACTTGAAGAAATAATATCTGAAAATTTCCATGACCTGAAGAAGGGAACACAACTCCAAAAAGCTTAAAGTGTTTCAAATAAAACCAAGAGTCCTACAACAATATGAGTTTTCATTAAAATGTCAAATTACATGATAGTGAATCTTCAAAGATGCCAGAGGAAAAAATAACATTACATACAAAGTAGTCTCTAAAGACTATTAATTGATTTCTCAGCTAAAATTTTTCAGACTGGAAGGGAATTGCATGATATATTTAAAGTACCTACAGAAAGTGATTTCTAACCAAGGATTTTATACTCTGCTATATTATCAATTAGAAATGAAGAAATGATAAAGATATTTACGAACAAACAAAAACTGAAGGAATTCATAACCATTAAACCAACCTTACAAGAAATACTAATGAAAGTTCTATAAAATGAAAAGAAACTCCACTTAGTAGAAGCAAGTCATCAAAAATATAAATGTGGTGATATTTAAAATGGTTAGAAAGATAAGCATGCTTTAAAGTTAAAACAGGTTATAAACATAGAAACTTATACGCAAAATCCAGTATAATCATAAAACATAAACCCATAGAAAAAGGAGAAAATAGAAAAGGAAGTCAAACACCACATAAATACTTTCAAAACATTTAAGAAGATAAAGGGAAGGACAAAGTGTTGTCTCAAAAAACCCCATGAAACAATCAACAAAATGTCAATAAACAGATACATATCAATAATTACCTTAAATGATAATGAATTGAACTCAGCAATAAAGGTGTATAGAATGACCAAATACATTAAAATCATAACCAAGTTGCTGTTGCATAGTGAAAACTCATCTATATTTGAAAATATCATAGACTCAAAGTCAATGTTTAGAAGACAATCCTACAGTCAAATTGTAACCTACAAAAAGCAGGTCCAGCCTAACACATCAGATAAAACAGATATCCAACTAAAGTAGGTAAGTCTTTGGTGAGGGAATTCCTATAATAAGAAAAACTAAAGTAAATCTATACAATTCTGACTGCATAAAACTATAGTTTCTGTACTGAAAAAACAAACAGCAAAGTACACTAGAACAAAAAGGCTACCCATGAAAAGGGAGATATTTGTATAACATATATCAGATAATAAATTAAACTGCCAAATATATAAAGAGCCCATAGAACTAGGCAACAAAATGACAAACTATCAAGTTAAAAATGATAAATGAACTGAACATATGTGACCTACAGACACATGAAAAAAGTGCTAAGTCACTCATCATCAGAGAAATGCAAATAAAAGCCGCATTGAAATACCACTTTGCACCAGTGAGGATGGACTATATCAAAAAGACTAGATACAATAAGTGTTGGTGAGGATTAGGAGAAAAAGGAACACGCCTATACTGCTGGCAAATTAGTGAAAATTTTGAACAGCATGGATATTTCACATAAAATATAGATCTACCATTTGATCCAGCAATCCCACTTTCATGTATATACTTAGAGAGTACAAGAATACCCAAGAATATCCTAATTAGAGAAAAAAATCTATAACATGCTCACAGTAACACAATTCACAGTAGTTAATACATGAAACCAGTCTACATTCCCATAAACAGGTAACTAGATAAATTATGATATAGATACTTAATGGAATTATATGCAACTATTAAAAACGATGAACTCATACCTGAATAGAATTGGAGGTGATCATGTTAAGCAAAATAAATCAGGTAAGAAAATAGAATATAGTATGGTTTCACTCATATCTGAAAAGTAAAGAATCAAAACAAAATAATATACAACTCTAACAAAAAAACACAGGATGCAAGGCTCTGGGTACCAGTGAGGGGGTGAGAGAGGGAAGTGTATAGAAATGTAACCAAAATATATAATAAAATTACATCATTTTATAAATAAAATTATGGTATTACATATATGTGTATATATACATAAAACAGTTGCGATGTCGATGTCGAATCCTCTGAAACCTCTGGGCAAAAAGCATTACAGTACTAACCATTAGTTGCACTGAGCACTCCAGAGAATATATTGGTTATGTCACACAGAAAGTGGAGCTGTTTAAACAAAACCTATGACTCTAAGAGTAACAGTAGCTTAAACCAAAGAATATACCTAGGAATCACCATGATTATGAATTCTAAGTACAGGGGAAAGGGATCTTGACAAAATTTCACCAGCGGTGCTATCTTTAGTCATTAACAGAAGTCACCAGAGAAGATATTTGTGAGAATTACAGAAAAATCCTGTGAATATTTTAGAAGCACCCATTATTGATACCAAAAGTACTGGGTACTTGTTTGTACAGGTGAGGATTTATCTGAAAAAGCTTACAGGTCATGCACATGCAAAAATACTGAACCACCAAAAAGTATTAGCTGTTATTAATTGTAGTTATATGACCTAATTTTTTATCATTTATCCTAGTCTTTGTGGTGTTAAGAAACATGCATTTCTGAGAAATTGCCAATTAGTCATCAAGTCTTAATGATGTCTTTAGCAGTTTCTGCCATGCCAGTACATCTTCTCCATTTCTATTGGAACTTATTTAATTCAAATCCTCTTCAACTTTGACTTGAATTACTATAAAAGCTGAAAATAAACTTCTTTCGGTCTTCCCCTGATCTAATTTAATTTGAACATTTTCAACTCGGTAAAAATTTCAATTACTTCCTACTGTTTTTCTATTTAGGAGATAAAGTTAAAATAACTTAAATACCTTTAAAACACAAAATATCTGCTAGCCTTGCCTTTTTTAGTATTTTACTCAATTTTTTTAATATACAATTTTGTTCAAATTTGTCTTCAGTGACCTACTCTAATTTGCTAAATTTAATTTTAGTGTTTTCTTCTTGCTATCTTTATAACACCTGCCATTGTTGCTCATATTCTCCTGGAAATTCTTTTCTCCCTAAGATTTGTACTGTTCAGAAGCACCTCGGTAATTTTTGTGGCTTCTGCTTCTTGGTATCCATTACTGGCTCTACGTTATCACCTTCTATTGGTGAACATCTATTAGATGACCTTCATCTTTACATCAGAGGTAAATTGAATTCATCAGAAAATCTTTTATTTATTTTTAATACTATATTTTAATTAAATACTTAAGAATGTGAAAATGAAACTTCTGTTAAACACTGTTATCAAACATTTCAAGATTTTTGCATCTGCATCATCCTACACATATTTTCATTAAAGGAGTTATACCACCTTCTAATCTTAGGTTAATTCCTCTATGTTCTTACATTTATTCTTTTCATATCCTCAATAATCTTATACTAAAGATTTTTTTCTACTATGTAATTGAGCCATTTGCACTTTAGGATTCACAATGCACATTGGCTTAGTAAAATTTCTGATAGTACCAATAAATAAAAATTTCTCATTCTTATATATTCAGCTTTTCTCTCTTGACTACCTGTTTTTCATAAGCATTCCACATTATCCAATCTCTTTATGAAAATAAATTAAAATAGACCATCAACATCACTCTGGCCCTCTTCCCACACTGGACTTGAATGAAACTGAAAAAATTGGTATAAATTGGAATAATCAGCACTTCACTTTTCCCTCTAGTTCTAGTTTCAGTAATTCCCTATAAGAAGCTGAATATAGACTAAAGTTAACAAATAAAAATCCACTTTGAATATGTACAAATATGTATGAACAAATACTTTTACCAAAGTTATACAGATAGACATGATGTAAAAGTATATTCAACATTAGCAATATTGCTACACATATATCACAATGGCTAATATTAAAAATGTGTCCATATCAAATGTTGGTAAAAATATAGAAAAGCTGAATAACTTATATATTGTTAGTAAGGATATATCATAATATAGCCAGTCTGAAAAATAATTTTGAAGTCTATTGTAAAACCAGGTGTGAAACTTTCATGAAACCCTGAAATTGTATATTCATCCCAGATAAGTCAAAACTTATATAGACACAAGATCCTCTCCTTAAATGTACATAGAAGCTTTATTTGTAACAACCAGAAAGTGGAAACTGCCTTCAATAGTTGGGTGGTTAAATAAATTATGGCACTTCTGTACTTTAGAATTCTACTCAGCAACAAAAAGGAACAAATTCTTAATGTGTACAACTTAGGTGAATCTCAAGGAGATAGTGCTAAGTAAAAAGTCAGCTTCAAGAGATTACATAGTGTATGATCCAATTTATTTAAATGTATAGAACTCGAGACTGGTTTCCAAGGAGACTGGAAGGGGACATAAAGAAGGTGGGAGCAAGGTGGTAATAAAAGCACAAGAACTCTAGTGGTAGGTGTGGTGTAAAATACACACAATCTGAGGTGTGAATTCAATGTCCTAAAATGCATATAACAATGTAAACAAATAAATAATACAACAATATAATAAAAGAAAAAATAACTATTTGTTTAAATTTGCTTTTGTTTCCTTTGCTGTTGGTGTGATTTCTCCAAAGACATCTCTGATGTTGATATCTTGCAGAATTATGACTTTTTTATTTGTTTTTTATAGATTCAGGTCTTAATCCTAGTCTTTATTACATATTATTTAATTTTGTATATTCCATTAAAAATTAAAGTTTTTTTAATATTATCTCCCTAATTATCCCAATACTATTTTTGGAAGAAAATTTTCTTCCTCCTTTTTGCATTCTTGACTCTTTTGTTTTGTATTAATTATTAATATATGTTTGGTTTAATTTCTGGTATCTCAGTTGTATTCTATTAATCTATGTGTCTGTTTTAATCACAAATACCATACTGTATTGACCACAGTCTCTATGTACTATAGTCCGAAGTTGGGATGAGTGAGTTCTCTATATTAAATTAAAAAGTTTGTGTGTAACAAACAGAACCTACACAAAAATGAAAAGGTAACCTACCAATTAAGAGAAAATGTTTCTATATCAAAAGTTAAGCAAGGGACTTATTTTGAAAATCTATAAAGACCTCACATACCTCAACAACAACAAAAACTTCCACTGAAAAAACAGGTAGAAAACTTGAACAGACACTACTCCACTGAAGATATACAGATGGCCAATAGGCACAATAAAAATGCTCTACATCACCTATCATCATAAAAATACAAGTCAAGGCTACAATGCTGGGATGGCAGCATGTGTTGACATATGTCTAAGGAGTGGGGAAACTGCTTATATGGGAAATCTATACATGAGTTTACTTTTATGTGTAAAATCAAAATTACTGCAGTTAAAAAAATAAAAATATAAATTAATCCCTCTCACAAAAAACTTACAATATCACCTTTTACCTTTGAGAATGATCTGTATCAAAAAGTAGAGAAACAACTAATGTAGGTGTGAATAAAATGGAACTCTCTTACATATGGTAGGAATGCAAATTAATGCCACCTCTATGGAAACAGAAATACTTCCAACAAAAGAAAAGGAATGACTGTTTGATCCAGAAATTCTATTTCAAGGTATATTTCAGAAGAATACATAAACACTAATCAGAAAAGATTTTTGCACCCTTAAGTTTATAGCAACAACATTCACAACTGTCAAGACCTAGAATCAACACAAATTCCCAAGGACAGGCGATTGGATAAAGATGTTTGACACTATGATTTATTAATTCTTCTCAACTATTTAGAAATGAATAAAATGTGCATTTTTAAAACAACTTGAATGGAATTTGAGGTGATTGTGTTAAGTGAAGTAAGTTAAAAATAAAAGAAAAAAATACTGGATAGCTTTACTCAAATGTGAAGTGAAGACAAAATGAAGTAATAAATTAAAAAAAAAAATCTCTCAAGATTTTGATGCAAGTCTGTGGTTTTCAGACCAGGAAGAAATATTAGGGAATGGGGAAATTATCTGCTTAAACAATTTTCCAAAAAAGAAATTCAAATGGTCAATAGATTTTTAAAAGGGGCTCAACATTACTAATAACTAGGTATATTCAAATCAAACTCATAAAGTTATGTCACCTCACATGTGTTAGAAAGTCTATTATCAAAAACGCAAGGCATACAGTATGTTTGAATGATGTGCAATAAAGCAAACCACAGGCACTTTTGGAAAGAATGCAAATTAATACAGTGATTATGGAAAACCATTATTAAAGACCTACTTATAATACAAAGTGTAATGCCATATAATACATTAATTTCACTCCTACATATATGGCTGAAGGAAATAAAACTAGTATCTCAAAGGAATGCCTGCACTCCCATGAACATTGTGAATTTATTATAAACAAGTTATGGAAACAAAGTGTCCCTTGAATGCCAGGATTACTCCCGGTGAATAGGCGAGAAAAGAGGGCACCACAGGAGATTAAGAAACACAGAGAGATAGAAAGGTGGGGTCAGGGGGCTAACAGCCTCATGAACTGAGAGACCCGAATATCCTGACTTCCACCTACTTATTGAAGTCATACATGGAATGGCCTTTGGCAACTTATACCTTGAGCAGCTTGCACAAACAATTCTATTTTTAACATTGGCTTGTTGATTAAGCCTTTTGTTCTTTTACTACACAACTTTATCTTGTTCTTGGTAGTGAACAGTTACAGGAATACTGCCCCAATGGTTTACCACTGTGGCCTTCACCTGGTTTTCCAGACAAGGTGTTCCTGATGTTCTACCAACTCCCAATTTGTCCTTGCTGTACTTTTTGGCCCCAACAACTGACAGATAAAGAAAATGTGGCATATATGTATAATTAATGTTTTTAACACATAATAAGAATTCCTGCCATTTCCAACAATCTGAATGAACCTGAAAGGCTTTGTGTTAGGTGACAGGAAAAAAGCAAATAATATATGGTACTACTTATGCGGGAAAATAAACCAATATCATAGAAATATGCAGTAGAATGCTGATTGGCAATATTTGTAGGATGGAAAAAAATGGAAATATGTTGGTCAATATTCAAAATTTCTCTTATAAGATGGATGATTTCTTAAGACCTAGTATACAGATGGTTAATAATAAGATACTGTTGGATAGTTGAAATGTGCTGAGAGTAGGACTTAAGTGTACTCACCATATACAAAAATTATTTAACTATGTGAAGTCACAGATATGTTAATTCACATGATTTAGGTAAAATTTTCATAATACATACACATGTCAGATTACCACATTAAAAATTAAAATATTTAAAATAATTTTGCAAATTGTTCATATATATTTGGGGAAAATATTTATTATATTCATATCTAAACAAAATATGTATCCAGAATATATATTTATGCAAATTTATACTGAAACAAAGAAAATCCAATAAAAGATGCCTAAGACTTGAAAACTTCATAATTATTTTTGAATGACCAGAAATTATAATAAAAGGTATTCAGCTTCATTAGTAATTAAATCAATGCAAATTAAAAAGACAATGGGATTCTACCCATAGTATACTCATTAGAATGATGAAATTATTTATTTATGTGCAAATGTTTTTATTTATTTTGGTTGCATAGCTATAATCATTTTAGGATAAAGAAATCACATCTCCATCTGTGAATACATCACTCCATACCCACCACCAGATTTATAGTGCAATTTATCATGATGTTGTTTCTACCGTTCTTCCCTTCCCTCTCCCACCCTCTGAAAGTCAGTCTTGTGTCCTGTTAATTTGATTGGGGTTTGGTTTTTGTTTCTTCATATTCCACAATGAGTGAAACTATCTTGTACTTCTCTATTTCTTTCTGGTTCATTTTATTAACCTGGTACACTCCAGTTCCATCCAGGTTGTTCAAAGGGTACAATTTCATCTATTTCCAGCTGCATAGAATTCCATTGAATATATATATATATATACCACATTTTTTATCCAATCATCTACTAATGACAGTTTGTTTGCATGTTATTTTTTGAAGAATCTTCATATTGTTTTCCAAAGGGGTTGTGCTAATTCACATGATTGAGTTTAGTGGACAGTTGAATATATTTTAAGCATAATGGTATGCCATCTACAAATAACAATAGTATTATTTATTTTTTATTTGGATTTCTTTGATGTTTTTTTCATGCATTATTGCTCTGGCCAGGAATTCCTTACTATTTTGATTAGTAGAGAGAGGGCATCCTTGTCTGTTTCCAAACTTTACAGGAAAGCATTTCAATATTTCATCTGTGAGTATGCTGTATCTGTGGATTTTTTGTATATGACTTTTATTATATTTATGTCTGTCTTCTATCCCTATATGCAAAAGTTTTTATCATGAATGGGTGTCAAATCTTGTCAAGTACCTTATCTGCATCTGTTAATATGATCATATGATTTTTTTAAGAGGAAGAAATGCAGGCAGGAATGAAGGTGGGCCAGAAGTCAGCACAGTATGAGATAGAGTGAAGGATTGTATATATTGAGTTGTTCATTTTATTTCTTCCCTGGCACAGGCTGAAAGCCTTGGGTTATATGTAAACTGTGTTACAGGTGTGGGCTTGACAACCTTTTGTTATTTTTTGTTTATTCTTTATAGATGTGGTGTATTATTTTTCTTCATTTGTGTATTTTGAAACATCACTGGATTAATTCCCACTTGGTTCTGATGTATGCTTTGTAAATATGCTGTTGAATTTGGTTTGATTCAATTTTGTTGGGGATTTTTGTGCCTATATTCATCAGTGACTTCTGACTGTGCTCTCCTTGTTGCAGTCCTTGTTTGGTTTTGGAATAAGGTTAATGTTAGATTTGTAGATGTATTTGTAAAGTTTCCCTACTCTGATTTTCTGAAATAGTTTAAGGAGGATGAAAATTTGCTCTTAGAATGTTTGGTAGATTCTCTGCTGAAGACATCATTCCTGGGCTTTTCTTATTTTTGGTGGAGACTTTTTATTACTCCTTCAATTTGTACACTTTTTGATTGGTCTATTCAAGTTGTCTGTGTAGTTATCATTCAGTAGGCTGTAGAATAAAAGAAATCTGTTTATTTTTTCAAAGGTAAAGAATTTTTGGTATATAGGTGCCAGCAATAGTCTGTTATGATCCTTTGTATTTATGTGATGTGTGTTGTAATATCACCTTTCATTTCTTTTTCCTGTTATTATGATTTTCTCTTTTTTTCTTTATAAGTCTCACTAAGACTCTTTCAGTGTTTTTGTTTTTTTTTACAAAGAACCAGCTCTTGCTTTCATTGATTGTTTGAATGTCTTTCTTATCTTTTTGTTGTCATTTATTTCTTCTTCTTATATTTTTATTATTTATTTCTTATTATTTCTTATTTTTCATTATTCCCTTTCTTCTGATAGTTTTGTTTTGATTATTTTTCTTTTTCCAGTTCTTTCAGTATTCTGGTTAGAAATTTTATTTGGAAATCTCTTGGTTATTGACTTTTGTTATTATAAACTTTTCCATTAGATCTGCTTTGCCACATGCCATATGCTTCATGTTCTTGTAGCTCATCTTTTCATTTTCTTTTGTTGCACTTTTTAATATTGGCTTTAACTTTCTCATTGATTCAGGTGTTATTCAGAAGCATGCTTAATTTACATAAATCTGTGCTTCTTTCATGTTTATTTTTCTGCTTAATTTATAACTTCGCATCCTTGTTGTTGGAGAAGATGCTTTCTGTAATTCCATCCTGCTAATGCCTGAATTTTGTCTCTATGTGTCTCAGTTTAAGGTCTATCCTTCAGAATGTTCCATGTGCACTTGAAGGCTGTATAATTTTTGCTGTGATAGGAAGCTCTGTAGATGTCAGTTAGTTCCTTATGATCTATTGTTTAATTTGAGCCCTTAATTCTTTATTCATTTTCTCCCATATTCACCTTTCTAATGATGCAAGTGTGGTAATGAAGTCCACTACTACTATTGTATTACTGTCAATGCTTCCATTTAGGTCTGTTGAGAGTTTTTTTTAGGCCTAATTGAAGTGTCTTTTAATTTTTTTATTGATCGACTCAGTCTGTGTCTTTAGATTGTTAAGTTCATTCTATCAGTATTGAGAATGTTTTTTGATATGTATGGATTTAACGCTGTAGTTAAAGCCTTTGTTTTCTGCTTCTTTTAAATCTGCTCCGCTACATTTCCAATTTGTTTTTGTTTTAACTTTTTTCTTTGGATTGTTTTAAGTGTTAATTATTTGCTTCTTCTTTTCAGTTATGTGTCTGTTATGAATTGTTTTATGGATGCCATGTAATTGTCTCTAACTTTACCACTTTGTGATCACCTTTACCACTCTGCAATTGTCTTTTTTGAGGTGACACAGTTTCACACTTTTATGCTCGCATATATTTCATATTTTTTATTCCTTTACTGTTTTATTGCTGTTGCTGCTGTTCTCCTCTGTTGGCCCTATCTTTTTTTTCTACCTCCAGAAAATACATACTTCTGTCGTAGAACTCATTTTGACATTTCTTAAAGGGGAGCAGATTTAGTATAGAAAATTAACTTGCATATTGTTGTAGATGTTTACTTTTCCATCTTATTTGAGTTATATTTTCAGGGTAGAGTATTCTTGTTTCTTTGCCTGTTTCAGTACTTTGATTATGTCTTTCCACTCTGCTTGTTTTTATGGTGTCTGCTGAGAAGTCTGATGGTAACCCTATCACTCTACCTTTAAAGGTTATGATTCTCTTTTCTCTTGAAGCTTTTAGTTGTCCTTCATCATTGACTTTTGCTAATTTAAATAATATTTAAATATTTATTGTTTTTTTGTCTTTCTTCATTTAGGAATTTGAATGTTCTGTAGACTTCTTGGACTTCCATGTTTTCCTTTTGTGGCAGGTATAGAAAGTTCTTTGTTATTACTTTTCAATACAAAATTTATGTTCCTTTTTCACTTTTCTATCCTTGGGGAATACTCTTTATCTTTATGTTTGGTCTTCTCATGGTATCTGATATTTCTCATGTTTTCTTCATTTTCCTTAATCTTGTTTCTCTCCTCTACCATGAGCATTGCCTTTGTATTTTTATCTTCAGTTACTGAAATCTATTGCTCAGTGACTTTAAGACTTTGTTAGTTTTACTTGTTTGTTTTTAATTCATTGTTTTTTATATCTAATATTCTTTTTTGTGATCTTATTAATAGCCTCAGTCTCCATTGGTGAAGCATTTTGAGCATTATTATTTTAAGATGGAAATGAAAGAAAGAAGCATTATTTATTTGTTCAGTTTTTGTTTGTTCTCCCTGACCCTGGGTCAGAAACCCATGTCCTTGGGCTTTACGTGGACTACACTCTAACCGCAGAATTTGTTGTAACTTCTCTGTATTATGGGATTTGCCTTTGGGTTTTTAGTTGTGCCTCCTGCATACAGATCACATAATTTTTATTTTTATAGCTATCATTAAATTCTTTATCTGTTTTATTTTCCTGTTTAGTGCCATTGGAATTATTTTCTAGTATACTCCTTGTACCTTCTACTCTTTTAGTAAAAAATGTGGGAATAGAGATTTTGACATAACTTGTTCTATGTCTTGTCTTCTATACTGTAGCTTTATCTTTCTCAATATCTTCTGAGGTTGCTCTGGGTAGTGTGAACAGTGAAGCATCTTGGGACATTAGACCTTACTCAGGTATAAGGGATGGAAACTTGTTCCACTCAGGGCTGCTAGCTCTGGATATGGGTTTCTGTGATCTTTCCCATTTGCTGGGACAGAAGCCTAAGAGTTCTCCTTCCTTCTGGCATTAGGTGTGGATTTTATAGTTCACATGTTTGGCACTTTCCTTTGTCATTTGTGTTTTGCTTTGCTCTTCAATGGCTGAGACATTTAAGATCTATATATATATATATTTGGGATATTCAAAATTAGTCGTATATATATATCATTTTCAAATTATTTTCTAACATTCCTTATGTTGCACTTTCATTTATAATTGTTTCCTTTATTGTGCAGAAAGTTGTTCCTTCCTTTATTCCATTTCTTTATGTCTTTTTTGTTGCTGCCCACAAGCATTTTAGAGTATGACAGCAATGCTAACACAAGAAGTCTATACAGTTATATAAGATCTTGATCTAAAGATTTCTACTATTAGTCCCTTTTTTCTTTCCTGGAGAATCTTACAAAATGCCCGCTTTATTTCTTATATAAGATGACCTCTGAGGACATTCCACAGCTTTTCTGCTAAGAGAAGCAAGTAAATTTTACTGCTGAAGTGATGCTGCTGGGTAGTCCAACAGCATGGTAGTAGGGCTGAGGCACTCAGCAACTAGGGAAAAAGCAAAGACTGCATTGGAGTGGCTGCCTTAGGAATTCTATATATCTGAGTGACTGTAGATGGTGGCATGACTAATTTGGTGCAGGTGTTGTGGTGGTATTTGCATCAACAGCTGAACTGTGAAGACTGTGTTAGCAGAAGTATCCAGTGGAATGGAACTGCAAAATTCAACCAAACCTCCAGCTCAAGTTAAGATTATTCAGTAACACAAAGTCTTTGATTGAGTGAAGCCAAAAACAGAGGAGGTGAAATTAGGACCCCAGTCTTCACACTGTTTAGAAATCTGGTAAGGAGTGCAAAGTGCAGAAGCTTACTTTCCCTTCCATATTCTGGGGGGGTCCATGCTTCTGCAGTGAAAAACATGGACACCATATAATATAGTCAGCTGAGACCCAAGTCTGAGAACCCAAATCAGAAGGTTGACTCCAGAGTCATCCATAGGAAAATCTCCCCTAAAAGGCAGTCCACAATAACTATCCCTAAGCATGCATACCAATTCTCTACCCAGTAGTCATCCTGAACCTCCATTGACTTAGCAAGAGATTCATACTAAAGATGGACAAGATTCTAAAATACAAAATAATCTAGAATTTAATTTGATGATGAAACAAAGATAAACCTTTCCTCATGGGAAGGAAGATGGCACGTGATAATGTGAGACTTGAACTACATTAAAGTAAAAAGAAACACCTCACTGGAAAAAATTGGACACATGAATGGTTTTATTTATAGTAGAAATTATAATGAAACTCAATGGGGAAAACCAAGTGTGAGAAAAGCAGCTCGAATAATTGGAAGACTTGGCAAAGCAAATAAAAAAATACAAAGAGAAGTCATAAAAACAAGTCAACAAATTAAAAAAATGTAATTAATAAACAAAGCAGAAAAATAAGCTTTAAATGAGAAAAGAATAGAAATTCAAGAAGTGAAGAATGCTATATATATAGACATTATACATATCTATATATAGGTATCTCTCTCTCTCTCTCTCTCTCTCTCTCTCTCTCTATATATATATATATATATATATGAAAGCATAAATGACCAAAGGGAGAAATATGCAGTGATATGGAAGATAGAAGTATGAAAGTTAGGTGGAAAAGAGGGAAAATAAATATGAAATGCTGAAGAAACAATCTGAGAATTATTCTATCTGATTCAGTAGGAAAGGCAACATATAAATAAAAGAGAGAAAGAGATGAGAACAGAGAACTTACACAAATACTAAGTGAAAGTTTCCCATGCTTGGGAAAGAAACTGAATATAAATAAGTGAAGTCAACAAAATACTTGGTTATCTAAATGCAGAGACACACTAAAACATATCATTGTGAATGTATTAAAAGTCCAAGACAAAAAAGAATATTAAGTGTAATCAGAAAAATAAATCATATAATACATATAAAATGCATTCTCATCAGGATATTATCAAGATTACCAGTGTAAACCCTGTAAACGAGGAGACGATGACATGGAATCTTAAAAGTCATACATGATAATAACTGCCAGCAAATAATATTATATTCTGAAAATTATCTTTCAGATATTAAGACTTACTAAAGGTTTCTACTGACAAATACTTTGCCATCATAAGACATCTCATACGAGAAATGTTAGAGCATGGTATTATACCTAAATAATATACAATAATAATAAAATAAAATCACAAAAAATAAGCAAGGTCATAAATAGACAGACAAAACCAGAAAACATAAGCCAAAATGGCAGTAGCAGCTCTCTTGTATAAATGATATCTTGATTAATGAATCAAAAGGCAGAGAGTGGTTTAATTGATGGATACAAAAGCAAAGCCCAACTATAAATAGCTACAGGAGGCTCATTTAATATGGAAATATAAATATAGACACGAAGCAAAAGCATAGAAAATTTAGTCCAAGTCAATGGGGAATTTTAAAACACAGGTAACAATATACTTTTAGGAGATAAAATATATTAACAGCTAAAAAAGATAACCAAAGACAAAGATGGTTATTATATTAGTATAAAGGGGTCAGTAGAAGAGGAACATGTAATAATTGTTTGCATACATGCATCAACATTAGAAAGTAAAAAAATGCGAACATTAATAGAGTTAAAGGGAGACATTGGCAACAATACAATAATATTAGGGAACCATAACACCTCACTCATAGTAATAGACAGATCTTCCAAAAAATAACAACAAGGGAAAGGGCCTTAAATGACACAGAGTAGATAAACTTAATTTTACAAAATATTTCACTTCAAAATTACAAAATAAATTACACATTATTCTCAAGTTTTATAGAATATTCTTTAAATACACCGTATTCCAGGACACAAAAGAAGTTTCAATAGATCTATAAATATTAAAAATATATTTAGCATCTTCTCTGTCACGATAGTATGAAATTAGAAATCAACCAAAAGAAGAAATAGGGGGAAATGCCAAAGCGTAGAGAATGAATAACATTTTAATGAAAAAATTATTGAATCAATAATGATGAATCAGAGGTTGAAATAACCAATACATGCATTCAAATGAAAATAGATATGACTTATCAGAACCTCTGTGATGCAGCAAAAGTCACACTAACAGGGGAATTTGTAGAAATATCGGTCTACTTCAAAAAAATACACACACCCACAATGAAGCAACCCTAAGCAGTGCTGAAGTATCTAGAAAAGAAAGGTCAATAGAAGAAAGTAATTAATAAAAATGAGAGAATAAGCAAAATTTACTGAAAATTTTAATAAATTAGTTCTTTGAAAAGTTAAAGAAAATAGAAAAAAACTTTAGCCAGTCTGACAAGAGGAGAGAGAAAATACAAGCAAATAAGTGTGCAAATATATCAAAAATAATCTCCAAGAAACACAACAAGAATACAAAAAGTCAGAAGAAAGTATTATGAATAGCTATATTACAATAAATTAATCTAGAAAAAATTGTAAAAATCTTCAACATTTACATTTCAAACCTAAATCAAGAAGTATAACCTGTAGAAACTAATCATAAACACAGAGATTGAAACAATAATAAAAAAAATTCCACTTCCTCTAGAATAAAACCAAACCAAACCTGTACCAGGTGTCACTTGTGAATTCTGCCAAGCTTTAAAATAAGGTTGAAGACAAATCTTTCACAAAATGTTCCAACTAACAGAAGAAGTCAAACTTCAAAACAGTTTTTATTCAATCATTTGTTTTATTTTTAAGTACCACATATGAGTGAAATTATAGTCTTTGCCTTTCTCTGTCTAAATTGTCTCACTAATAGTAATACCCCGTAAGTCCAACTACATTGTTAAAAATGACAGGATTTCTTCTTTGCTCCATATTTCCTGAATGTGCACCATCTTAGAGCTATTTGACTTCCCGAATAACACCATTCCAAAATTAGCTACAGGTCTAACTCACTCCCTATTTTTAATTCACTTGTTCTAATTTCATGTTCTTGATGGAGTCTCTTTGATTCACAATATTTTAATATGAATTAAATATCCTAATATTATAAATTGTATCCCAATTACTAGGTATCTTTCTTCCATTTACCTTGCTCTACACTATTTATTTTTATATTATTTTTATTTCAGTATGCTTGATTTTGCACATTAAAATAAACTCATGTGTAGGTTCCCCATATGTGCAGTTTACCTATTAAGATAAATGCCAATATACCCTGACCTCCACCAAATCACCAAGTGCTCTTTACCATTGTCCAGTGTACTCTGCTACCACTTGTCTCTCTCCCTGCCCCGTCCCATTCCTTATTAGTTAAATTAGTTCTAATGAAAGTGTATAAGGGTTTTTGTTTCATCTGTTCCTTTTTTTATATTCACATTGCATGTATGAGTGAGATAATTTGATATCTTTCTCTACTTTTCACTTATTTTACTTAGCATAATCCCCTTTAATTTCAACCATGTTCATTCAAATGACAGAATTTCATCTCTTCTAATGGCTGTGTAGCATTCTACTGTGTATATATACACCATATCTTTATCCATATATCTGACTTTGGGCACTTAGGTAGTTTCCAGTTCTTAGTTATTGTGAATTGGGCTACGATAAGCATGGGGGTGCATAGGTCTCTGAGAATTAGTGTTTCCATAACTTTAGGGCAAACACCCACAAGCAGGATGGCGGGATCATATGGAATTTCCATATTGAACATGTTGAGGAGGCTCCATACTGTTTTCCAATGGGGTTGCACCAATTTGCAATTCTGCCAATAGTGCAAAAGATTCAATTAAGTTTCCCAAAGGGTTTGCACCAATTTGCAATTCTGCCAACAGTGTAAAAGCTTCAGTTAAGTTTTTCAAAGGAGTTACACCAATTTGCAATTCTACCAACAGTGTAAAAGCTTGAATTAATTTTTGTGAATGGTGTTAGAGAGTGGGCTAGCTTCATTCTTTTGCAGGTAGTTGTCAAGTCTTCCCAACACCATTTATTAAGGGGACTTCTTTCTCCACTTTATGGTTTTGGCTCCTTTATCATAGATTAATTGACTGTATATGAGTGGGTCAGTTTCTGATGATTCAGTTTTATTTCACTGATGTGTGCTTTGGTTATTATTCCAGTACCATAACGTTTTGATCACTATTGCTTTGCAGTATAGCTTAATATCTTGGAAAGCAATCCCTCCAGATTAGTTATTTTTTTCTCATAATTACTTTGGCTATTTTTGACAGAATTTTTAGGGTTTTCAATATGTATAATCATGCCATCTGCAAATAATGATAGTTTTACTTCCTGCTTTCCAATATGAATTCCTTTTATTTATTTTGCTTTCCTAAGTGCTCTGGCTAATATCTCCAGTGTGATGTTAAATAGCATTCTTAAGAGTGGACAGCCTTGCCTTGTTCCCGACCTTAGAGAAAATGCTTTCAATTTTTCATTATTGACTATAATGTTGGCTGTGGGTTCATCAGATATGACCTTTATTATGCTGACATATGTACCTTCCATCCCCATTTTAAGGAGCCTTTTTATCATAATTTGGTGTTGGATCTTGTCAAAAGCTTGATCTGCATTTACTGATATGATCATGTGGGCTTTTCCTTGCTCTTAATGATATGGTATATTACATTTCATATTTTTATGACTTGCTGACTTTAAATGGAGTTTCTTTTCATTTATACAACCTTTTTGTATTCACCATAAAACTTATTTTGTGGTAATGGACTACTTTAACATTTGTCTAACTGACAACTGTTTATAAATTCTTCATTTCTTATCACTTATAGCAGGGTAGATTATCCTGTATTGAAAGCCCTTATCTTTGAGGGCTTTGAATATATCATGTTGTTCCCTTGTGTCATACAAAATTTCAGCTAATATAAGCCAATAGTATAATGGGGACTCCTTTTTATATAACTTTTTCTTGCTATTTAATTTCTATTTTTCTTGCTGTTTAATTTTTTTAAAGAAAGGTGCAGCAGGAATTAAGATGAACAGACACAGACAAGCAAGTAGAGAGAAGAGGAAGAAGCACTTTATACTATTTAGTTATTCCTCTTAGTTTTCACCTGAGCACTAAGTCTTGAACATGGGTCTTTGGGATATGGGCCTGCACTCTCAACCATAGGAAGCTGACTAAAGTGCTACTCCACCAGGGTGCTCCTCTCTTGCCATAAGATTCTCTCTTCATCTTGCATATGTGATATCCTGTTGAGGGTGTGTCTTAGTGTATGTCTGTTTGGGTTTCTTTTCTTTGTAACTCTTCATGTTACCTGGTCTGGATGTCTGTTATTCACCCAAGTAAAGGAACTTCTCAGATATTATTTTTTAAAATACCATTTATGAGCCCCTCTCTCCTCTTGTAGGACACTTACAATGTGAACATTATGCTGTCTTCATTTCTTATAATTATTCCTTCTCTTTGCTTGCCTGCTTGAGTACATTCCACTGTCATATCTTCTAAGTCACTGTATCTAATGAAGTCTTCTTTCAACCTTCTGTTGAGTTCTTACTATGTTCTATAGCTCAGTTTTTGTGCTTAAGTTCCATTAAATCTCTTTGGAACTGACTCATTTTCTTTATCATTTAAAAAATTGTCTTCTTGTTCTTTCAATCTTTTCCTGATTTCAGTGAGTATAATTTAGACAGTTGCTTTGAAGTTTTCATCGGGTATTTTACTTAAGTCTATTGTATCTAGATTTTCCCATTTGTTGGGGCGGGGTACATCAGTTTGCAATATTTTTCTACCTCTTTGATCTATTTTCCCATTGCCTGTTTATTTTTATGGCTTTGTTTTCCCTGATGTATAAGTCTTGTGTGAGGGTATAAGTCTTGTGTGACTTACACGGAACGAACTTGGAAAGTTGGAATTCTTTACTTGTGTGATCTGAACAGTCACTGAATTTGTTGACATTCTAAGTCTTGTGTTGAGGCTACAGAGTTCCATTTATAGGGTTGGAGTTTGTCTAGGGAATATTCCTCAGAGCCAGAGAAATGAACCAAAAATACAAGGAGGGAGTTTTACTTGTTGTGGGTACAGTGCAAAGCAGTACACAATCCCAATACAGCCCACACACTAGAGAAAGTCAGGTGCAATTCTTAGTGGGATATCATTTCATTGCATGTGAATGTCCTCCAGTCTTTCAGAGAAGTGGCAATTCAAGCAGGGGAATATAAACAAGCCCTGAGTCCTGGGTTAGAAGCAGCAGTCTGGCAGAGCTCCCATTTTGATAGAGCCCTTCAAAATATTTTCCCTGTGAGAGGGGTAGAATGGAATGCTCCTTGTCTAGAAACATTCAACAATCTGTTTAATTGCTTCTTGACCTGGCTGTCTATCTCTGAATGCCCACAGAAAGGCATCCACAATTTCCAACAGTTCCACACCAGTGTATTAATGGTGGAAAGACTGGGATTTCCCCCTGGTGGCTCTCCCATAATGGCAGCTTCCAGTACCAGTACCATGAGTAACTGGAATATCAGTTCACAGGGATGTTCTTTCTACTTCACACTGAGTCTCCAACTCATTGACTGGATGCCAGTTCCCAGATAATGGAGAGCTAGCTGCAGGAGAAAACACTTTAGCTTTTGGAAAGACTATAACTTTCACTATTCTTTCCCTGTGACTCTGGAGTTTCCAACCAGGATGGTGCAGCACTGAGACAGATCTGCTTTTTATGCACTTATGGAAGCAAATGCCTTATTACTTTGTAGAGATGTTGGTCCCATTTTTTTTCTTAAAGATCATAGTTGTCCAATAGTTATCTTAGTTGTGCTGTGGGGAGGGGGTAAGCTTGCAATCTTAACAGTACACTATCTTAGAATGGGAAAAAGTATTCAACTAACTTTTGTATTAAGTTGTGTTATTTTTCCTCATCGAGATTATTTTTTCTCCTCTGATCATTTGGTGTATATAAATTTTGCAATGAACTATTTATTCTTGTCAATTTAAAATCTATTTGATTCAATTATTTTGAGTGTCCCCATTCAACCCTGGGGTAACAACTAATGGCCCTAGGGCTGTCTAATTTCTTCTCTTTTTCTCTGTGCTGATTTTTGATTGAAGTGAAGGAGAATTTACTTCCACTAATCATTCCTTGAATTTGTTCATTAGTCTTGTTCAAGGATTTAAACTGGTAGACTGTTGGTTAGTCCTTTACAAACCTAGTTTTGGCAACCTAGACCCTAAATTCTTAGGAATTCTGGAATATTTTTCCAAAATACATACTGGACTTTTTGAACTCAGAAGAAGAAATTATCCTACCTCATAATCTATAACCGACCTGTCAAATTTAAGGAATTCCCTGACTTTCAAACTCTAGAACATCTCTGGATTCATGTGTAGTGGTCAGAAAGACTGGGAATAGAATCAAAGCATATTGGACCATTACTTCATGTTCAGTGGGTATATATTAGGAAGATTAGTCCATCTTAACTGCAATGCCAAAATAATTCAGGAACTAATTTATACACTGCTGAACAAAATCTTTCTCTCTCAACCTCATTGAATGCTTCAGGATCATTATCCCAATCTGACCCTCCCATCTGTTTAACATAATTCTTGCTTTGGGTAGTCCTCAACCTCACTTACATGGGCTTCAAATATCTAAGACTCCTAAAGTTGCCTATACCCTCCTATTTGAACATTTCATACCTTGTTCCCAATCTTGATAGTATAACTTCCTTAACCTAGCAGAAACACCCTAGGAGACATAAATAGACTGTTATGGCTATTGCAGTGGAATTAATAGTTCTCATAATGGCATTGGTAGGACTGACAGGAGGCATAATTTTTAATGCTCTGTCTGTCCAAAAGGAGTCATCCATGGTTATTTCAGTGTCATGTGAGTCCGGACAAGACTTTAAAATCCTTTAGAAGGTCCTGAATTCCCTATCATGTATAGCAATGGACAATAACATTGTTCCTGATTACCTGCTGACTGAGAATGGAGGAATCTGTGCAATAATCAACACCTTTTATAATACTTCTGGTTAAACTGAACAATGTGCTAATGAGAGTTTAAGTCTGAGAAAGGAATTGCAGGAATCTATTGAAAATAGTGTCGAGTCATCTGTTCTTGGGAAGCTATCAAGCATTATCACCCGTGCCTAACTTGGTTTCTGCCCCTTTTTGAACCATTGGTGGTGATGTGATGGAATAGGACTCAGGAACAAGAAGAACACCCCCTTAGGACCACCAGCTTTAAGATTGTTATTATCGATTATAATGACTTTTTAAATAATGCCTCTATTCTTATCACTTTACTCTGATACCCACTACATTTGTGTAACTACCAATTCCCATTCCTCTGATTTAAAAAAATAATAAAGTAGCTCCCAGAGCAGTAAAGCAAGAGGAGTGAGAAATGTGTGACTGCAGGGAATAGCAAAAACTATGTAACTGCAGATTGTCTCCAGAGAGCCACAATGTTTATTATTAAAGACACATCAAGAAACTCCTGGCCATCAACACAGGAAGAGTTACAGGTATCTGCAGTTTAAACTAGGAATTTTATTTATCAGAATCCCATAGCTTAACCTGGAACTCCTCCTTCTTACAGCACTTTTGCAGTTTCCAATCTCTATTCTGCCAGACCAGGAAAAGTATGGAAAAGGAGAGCATAATGACTAATTTGCATCTACAATTTTTTTCCAGGCATTTTGCAGCAATAAAAAGTCTTTGAAACAAGAGCAGTTCCTGAGATTACAGGTCAGATCACAATCAACCATTGATTACAAAGAAAACTCCCTCACATTCTGGGTCAAGTTATTGAGGAACAGTTTAAAATTTTCAATCTGCGGCTGCTCAAGCAAAGCACCTTTGTATTCTACCCATGATTGAATTCCCCCATGCCCATATATGAGCCCCCTTCCACCCCTTCTATTTTCTAAATCAGGACATAATCCTCTCTGGTACAGAAAGCTGCCCAGTCTTTCTCTAAAGAGTGTCTTTTCCTTACTTAATTCCTGCTTATGAAATGAATTCATGATGTGTGCCACTTTTTGATGAATCCATTGGTTTTTTTCTTAGATGAGTCAGTCCAAAGATCTCAGTTGCATTTCACCATGACAGCAACAATGATTATGCTCCTTAGTGTTGGACCATGCCTTTTTAAACTTGTAGTAAAATTTGTTTCCTCTTGCCAAGAAAAATTCCAGCTATAACTGACGCTCTACCAAGGATACCAACTCAGTCAGTAACAATATCACCTACCTTTGGCTCTCTGGATACACCCTATCAGTGATTCTATCACCTAGGATGCCACCCTTGAGGAATACATAAGGAATAGGACCTGTGAGACATCTAACAAAACTG
Organism: Solenodon paradoxus; assembly: GCA_004363575.1. Lineage (NCBI taxonomy): Eukaryota > Metazoa > Chordata > Mammalia > Eulipotyphla > Solenodontidae > Solenodon > Solenodon paradoxus. The sequence continues at coordinate 76,630 of RJWH01000771.1, read as the reverse complement.
AGCCATCAACCTTGGACAGTGAGAAGTAACTCCAGATGATTGATCCTCACTCTTTATCAACCCAAAAGCTTTTGCATTCCCAAATCTTTAAAGGGTAATACTAGGATAAAAGGTTCTAAGTGACACACTACCCGTAGGCTAAAACTCTACATTATTTTCATCACTTCCTATATGAGTTTTACACTTCCTAGCTGCAGGTAACTGGTTATCATACAAGTTTAGCATATTATAGAACAGACCACCTGAGCTTAAGTATACTTTGCCTAATTATAACAGAATATAATGCATTAGCATATCTGATCCTCCTTTATCCATCTTGTAGCTGAGATCATATTGCATTCAAAATAACCATAAAAAGATACAAATGTGTGCAAATTTAATTCCAAGAGCTGCCCTCACAGTTCTGGGAAAATCCCTACCCTTCATAAATATACCACCACTCCCTTATTTTACCTGACATATAAGAAACTGACTTGATTGGACCATGGCACAGTCTTTCTCCATGTACCTGCCAACAATGAAGTCTAAGGGGTGTACATTAGTTTTTGCTGAAATAAACTCACCACGTGCTTCTAAAAACTTTTAGGAACTTCATAACAGTCGCATCGATTCTATAGATAAATTTTGATTTCTATGCCTGTAACTTTTCAAGTTATCCATTTGCACCTGGGTCAGTTGGAAGATTCTAGGAATCTAGAAATCTATTTCTTCAGTATTGGTGAATTCCTTGGGATTTTTGTGTTCATAGTAATCTCTTGTGAGTTTTTTTTGTATTTTTGAAAAGTGTGTTGTGATTTCCCCTCTTTTTGGTTCTTAAACTAGAGTTTTCTTTTTTATTTGTGACTCATTAGAAATTATTAGCTTTGTTTATTAGAAAACAAATCAGCTTTGTTGTTATTTTGGAAGGTCTTGTGTGTCATTTCATTTTGTTCTGTTTTAGTTTTGATTATTCTCTTCACTCTGATTTTGTATTTCAATTGTTATTTGACTAGTTCCTATAGATATGTCATTCACTATTTTATTTAAGATGTCTCTGTCTTTTATGTGTTCTTGCATTTTGCAAACTTTTCTCTTACAACTGGCTTTGCATCATTCCACATGTTTTGATGTTCTAATAGCTGCTTTTACATTTTTGCTGGTTGCAGACAATTTTTAATTTCCTTTGAATTTTCTCATTGATCCAGCAATACTTTGGTAGCATCTTGCTTGTCTATAAAACTTCGTTGTTCTTGGTGTTTGGTTTTTCCGATTCACTTCTCGTTTCACTTTCTTATGATTGGAAGAGTCAAAATTTCAATCTGCTAAATTTATTCAGATATCTTTTATGTCATATGACATGATCTAGCCTTGAGATTATTATATGTACACTTGAGAAAAAATATAATCTTTTTAATTGGGAAAAAACTCTATATATGTCTGCTAAGTTCATATAATCTATTACATCATTAAGGGTCAATATATATTTACTTTCATTTTTATTTAGTTGTTTACATTTGTTGCTTACCCCCGAGCCTGAGACTCAAATTCAGATATATGTGGCTTGCCCCTTCAGAGGCGATTGACCTAACCTCAGTTCCACCAGAGTGACCAGGGCCATTATTTCTATATTTATTTTCTGCTTATTTAATTTATTTATTGATATGAGGGAAGTTTGTTGAAGTTTTCTGCTATTATTTTGTCACTGTCAATACCTCTGTGTCTGTTACTGTTATATATTTATGTGGTCCACAATTAATTGTATATATATATATATATACACACACACACATACACACACACACAAACATATATGTGATAGTTATTTCTTCTTGATGGATTAATATCTTGACCATGATGCATTTTCCATCTTCCCTCATGTTATACTTCTTAGGTGGAAATCAATTTTGTCTGATATTAATATTGAAGCTCCTGATTTCCTTTGCCCCCATTGCTTTGGTTATTTTCTATAATCTTTCACTTTTAACCTATGTTTGACATTGAACCTGATGGAGGTTTCTTATTTGCATATTGTCGATAGTTCCTGTTGTTTAATTAATCCAGTCACACTGTTTCTTTTGATTCATGAGTTAAATCCATTCACATTTTGGGGGATTATTGATTTAGGACTTTATTATTACTCGATTCTGCATTTCCTATTAATTTTATATCTGTTTCTTAATTTCATGTTTTGTTTGTACTTTCCGTGTTTTCAATGTTGATCTTCTTTGATTCTTTTTATTTCCATATATGGATCTCTAAAAGATTGAATGTTGTGGCTATCTTGATTTGTTTTTTTTTTTTCCTTTCTGGCTTAATCCATCTACTATAGACTTTACTGAGCTAACATCTGCACACATCCATATTCTTTCTTTCCCTTTAATTTTATTTTTTAAATTTCTCCTCATGGTCTTGACTTTGTTTCTCATTCCCTTCTACTGTCTGTTAGTCTTTCAAGGTTTGGTAGCTCTTTGCTTTGTATTATATTCACTTTGATGAAGTATTACCGTTAACATGTCTTGCATGGCAGGTTTGGTGACAGAAAACGCTAGTAAATTTTATCATTGAAGTCTTTCATTTTTCTATCAAATTTGAATGACAATTTTTTAGGGTTGTGTATTCTCGGGTGAATTTTTTCTCTTTTAGTATTTTGAATATGTCTTTCCACTCTCTTCTAGTCCATAGACTTTCTGCTCTAAGAAGTCTGATGATAGCATAATGACTGTACGTTTTAGATTTATCTCTACTATTTACTTTTTTTAGATGTATGGTAATGTGTCTTAATGCAGGTCTTTTTTGAATTTAGGAGCCTGGGTGCTCCATCAATTTCTTGGCTATCATGTTCTCTCTCTCTCTCTCTCTCTCTCTCTCTCTCTCTCTCTCTCTCTCTTTCTGTGTCTCTCTCCCTCTCTGTTTGTGTGTGTATGTGTGTGATGAATAGTGTGGGAAGTTCTCTGCTACATACTCTTTAAATAATTTTTCTGTTCTTTTTTCCTTATCCTCCCATAGAGGGATGCCAATAATCATGTTTATCTTCCCTGGTATCGGAAAATTCTCTAGAGTTTTTCCTCCTTCAATCTTGTTTCTCTTCTTTCATGAGAATTTTCTTTCTGTTTTTGTCTTCAATCTCTGAGATTTGTTCCTCTGTGAGATTCAACGTTTTATGGAGTTTCATGTTTACCTTCAATTTATTGATTTTATTTTTTTGTATCTATCAGCTTAACTTTGGGCTATCTTTATAGCCTCACCTCTTCAATTCAGAAGTCATTGTAATTTATGACTTATTTTCTGAGGTTTGAGGTAGTTAAATGTGCATCCTGTTGATCTTTCACAATAATAGTAACAAACCCTTGGAATCCCTTATGTACTATTTATATATTCTGCTTCAACGTCATTTAATATTTCTCTGAGGAGCTCCTTGTCTCTTCCTCTCTTGAGCCATTCTGGTTTCTGTGGGTGAGATGGTTCGGATTTTGTCATTTCTTTACTTAACCATGTATTTGATGTTGAAGGTTTACATTTTTCCTCCTCTTGGTTATTTAGCAGAGGGAGGCTTTTTGGGCTGTTTGTGGTTGTGTGGCTATTGCAGACTGTGTTATATCCCTGTGCTGGGTCACTCTACATTTTTGAACTGAATTGCTCAGCTCAACAGCAGTTAGGGTCTCTCATGCAGCGATTAGCATGTTTACTTATCTTGGAGGCCTATGTATCACTTGTATGTTCAAGATGCAAGTGACACCTATGCTGGAAACCCCCAAAAGTAAAATGATATATAACTGGGTAGTAGACAAAACAACAACAAAAAAGACACTAGCATCCAAAGGAAAAAGCAAGCCTAAACAAACAGGAAATGAAACAACAGGCAGAGAAAACCAACAGAAAAAAGACTGTAGCAATAGTAATAAAGCCTTGCATTTCAGTCATAACCTTAGCCATGAATGGACTAAAATCACCAATCAAAAGACATAGAGTGGCCGAATGGATCAAAAAGCAGGACCCGTCAATATTAGGCCTACAAAAAAAACATATCAAACACAAAGATTGACATAGGCTTAAAATCAAGCACTGACAAAAATATATTATGTACCAAAAATAAAAGGAAATCAGGAACTGCAATACTAATACCAGACAAGGAAAACTCCCAACTAAAATTGATACCATGAAGCAAGGTTGAACGTTAGATCAGGGACAGGGAGTAATCCATCAAGAAGAAATAACTATCATGAACATATATGCACCCAATACAAAGTTATCTAAATATGTAAAACAAATGCTAACAGAGCTAAAGTCTGACATTGATAGTAATTCAATAATGTCAGGGGACTTTAACAATCCACTTGTGTATATAGATAGATTTTCCAGGCAGAAAACCAACAAAGAAATAAGGGCACTAACTGAAACAACAGAGCAGAAGGAACTAACAGACATATGCAGAGTATCCTACTCCAATAAAAAGAATGTACATTATCCTCAAATATACAAAGGACATTCTCAAGGATAAACCACGTCTTGTGACTTCTTGTGACACCAAATTTAGAAAAATTCAAATTATAGAAAGCATCTTCTCTGACCACAAGAGTGATGAAACTAGAAATAAATCTAAAGACAAAAGTAGGAAAAAACAAACATGTGGGGATTGAACAAAATACTTAACAACCCCTGATTATTGATAAAACTAAAGATGAAATTAAGAAATATCTGGAAACAAATGAAAATTCAGAGATGAGTTAAGCAGAACATATAGGATATGGAAAAAGCAGTTCTGAGAGGGCAGTTTAAAGCTATACAATCACACATCAATAATAGATAAATAAATAACCAATAAATATTTAGGCACACACCTGAAGGAAGTAGAAAGAGAAGAACAAAAAATCAGCAGAAGGAAATAATAAAAATCAGAGCAGTAATAATTGGAATTGAAAACAAAAAGACCATCCAAAGGATTGAGGAATACAAGAACTGAATCTGGAAAAAATAATCAAAATTGATAAACTTTAGTAAGACTCATGAAGAAAAAGAGACAAATGCCTAATAACAAAAATCATAAATGAAAAGGATGAGATTACAGCTAATATTGCAGAAATATAATGGATCAGGAGAGACTATAATGATCACCTATGCGGTAAAACATTTCTCAATCATGAAGAAATTGACAGGTTTCTGTATTCCTACAATCACCCAAAACCAAAACAGAAAAATTATAAAGCTCAATGCAAGGGCAGAAATCGAAGCAGTAATAAAATAAAAAATTAAAAAAAAATTCCAAAACAAGAGGCCAGGACCAGATGACTTCACTGGTGAATTCTACCAAACATTTAAAGAAGAGCTAGTCCTCAACCTCTTTAAACTCTTCCACAAAGTTGAAGAAGAGGGAAAATTCCCAAATACATTCTATGAATCAATATCACTCTGATTTCAATATTAGACAATGAGAGCAACAAAACTACAGACAAATATTTCTGATGAATATAGATGCAAAATCCCGAACAAAATCCTGACAAACAGAATTCAACAGCACATGAAAAAATGTTACACCACTATCAAGTGGGATATATTCCAGTGATGCAAGGATGGTTCAACATACACCATTCAATCAATATAATACTTCACATCAACACAGTGAAATTCAAAAAAGCTAGATGATTATCTCAATAGACACAGAAAAAGCATTTGATAAGATTCAACATCCATTCATGATAAAAATCCTCACCAAAATAAGATTAGAAGACCCATACCTCAACAAAATCAAAGCAGTATATGAAAAACCCACAGTCAACATCATAATCAATGGTAAAGAACTGAGAGCCTTTCCCCTAATATTTGGAACAAGACAAGTTTTCCCACTCTCACCACTACTATTCAACATAGCTTTGAAAGTCTTGGCCAGAAAAATAAGGCAAGAAAAGGACATTAAAAGAATTCAAATTGGAAAATAACAAAACCATAATAATTTATAGACGATATACTATACCTAGAAATAACTAAAGATTCCACAAAAATCTGGTATAAAAAGTAAATTAATATAATAAAGCAGTAGGATATGTAGGATATAAAAGCAATACACAAAATATCACTAGAATTCCCACATGGAAACAATGAAGTAGACAAGAAAGAAATTCCATTCACAATAGCTCCATTAAAGATAAAATGCCTGTGAATTAAACTTAATAACAGAGGTTAAAAAACTCTACAATTAAAATTAGGGGATCTTAACAAAAGAAATGGAAGCATGCAGAAAGAGATGGAAAAGCATTCCACGTTCATGGGTTAGAAGAATCACCATAGTAGAATGGTAGAATGACCATTCTACCCACAGTAATATGTATGTTCAATGCTATCCCCATCAAAATCCCAGGAACGTTTTTCAAGGAAATGAAGCGAATAATACTGACATTTTTATGGAACTACAAAAGGCTTCACTCAAATAGCCAAGCTTTTCCTAAGACAAAAAAAGAACAGTAGTATAATTACACTCCCTGACTTCAAAATATACTATAAGAGGAATGATCATTAAAACTGTATGGTACTAGAACAAAATTAGACACACTGTGTGTGGAACAGTAAGTGAAAATCTTAATTTAGATAATCAGTGTCTTTGGAAGTGAAATAGAGACCTTGGCACCTGGAATGTCAGGTGCCCCCCAGCGAGGAAAACCTTGGCTGGAGGGGTTTCCGGTGACCTGCTGAGATCTAGGAAGAAGTTAAAGGTCAAACAGATAGCTAAGACCTTTTGGGTGTGACCTCAGCTATTTAAACAATGCTTATAATAGTTGATTTACATTTTGTATTTCTTTGAAGAACGACTTCCTCCTCATGTAATGACAATAAATATGCAAGGAGTCAGATATTCTGGGTGGCACTCCTCAGAGATTGTTCACCCTCTGAGCCCGCTTTCATTTAGTTTCTTGTGTTTCTCAACCTTTTGCGGCCCCCTTCCTTCTCCCCTGTTCTCCTGGACAGAAAACCCGGCAACACTGATCAGTGGAATAAAGCTGAAAGTCTTGAAATAAAACCACACCAATATGTATAGTCTAAAACAAAGTTACCAAGATCAAACAAATGTATGCATGAAAGTCTATCTAACAAAAGGTGTTGGAGAAACTAGAAATACCTCTGCAAAAAAAGAAACTAACTCATTATCATCATACACAAAAGATAAATCATTGTTGATCAAATATCTAGACATAAGACCCAAAACCATAAAATACATAGAAGATAATTTGGGAAAAACACTCAATGACCTCAACTCCAAAGAGATCTTTTGGGAAGGAACTGCTATGGAAAAAGAGGCCAAAGTAAAACTAAGTAATAGGGACTACATCAAACTGAAAATATCCTGCACAGAAAAAGAAACAACCACTGAAACAAAAAAAGGCACTACACAGAATTGTAGAAGATATTCACACAAAATACAGTAGATAAAAGTTCAATCCCCAAAATATACAAAGGGCTCATAAATAATGGGCAAAACAGCTGAATAGAGAACTAACAACAAAGACACACAGATGGTTTACAGATACCTGAAAAATGTTCTACATTACTCATCATCAGAGAAATGCAAATAAAAACTACAATGAGATAGCATCTCAAACCAATGAGAATGTCCTATATAAAAATAATTGGAAATAGCAGGTGTTGGAGAAGGTGTGGAGTAAAAGAAACTCCTATACTGCTGATGGGAATGTAAATTGGTGCAACTTCTTTGGAAAACAGTATGGAGATTCCTCAAACAATAAATATGGATTACCATTTGACCCAGAAGTCCAATTGCTGAGAGAATAAAACATCCCTTATCAGAAAAAATGCAATCATATATTCATAGCAGCACAATTAACAATAACCAAGACACAGAAACAGTCCAAATACCCATCAGCAAATACATAAACTATAGTTCATATATTCAATGGAATTCTATGTAGCTCTTTAAAAGATGAAATTGTGCCATTTGCATCAATTCTAGGTGAAACTGGAGAAGATCTTGCTGAGTGAAAAAAGTTAGAAATAAAATGAGAAATATAAGATGATTAGGATGAAATATAATGAAATGAATGAACATAAAAATCTCAACAAATGTGGCAGTACTCAGGATAGGTTATGGAGATGGGAAGGGGAATAGGGGAAATGGTTGTGGGAAGAGACACTGAAACTCTGTTGGTGGCAGTTTTCTGAAATATACACTGAGATGCAATTTCAGTATCCTAAAATGAGTATAACATTGTGAACAAAGAAATAATAAACAGTATTTAGAAAATGAAAAAAGAAAATAATATAAAACTGCTAACTTAGAGTGGCTGAAGTAACTAAAAATATGCATTAACTTTTTAGTGTTTTCAGGGGACTCATCTCCATTCAAAAGTTAAACATAGGTTCAAAATCATTGGCTGGAAGACAACCATACATTCAAATATTAAACATAAAAAGCATGAATAGTCATACTTTTATGAGATAAAGAAGATTTCCAATAAAGAAGATAATGAAAGACAGTGATAAACAGTATGTAATGATTAATGGGTCAATCCAGCATATGGCTGGAAAGAATTAACATTGCTAAAATGTTCATATACCTAAAGAAATATACAGTTTAATACCATAACCATATAAATTTTACTGGCATGTTTCAAGGAAATAGAACAAATTATTTGTTAAAATTTGTATGGAATAATAGAAGACCCCACATAGCCAAAGCAATCATGAGAAAAAAAGAACAAAGCTGAAGGTATCACATCCCCAGACCTTGAGCAATAATAAAAGGTGATAGTGATCAAACTATGATAGTGAATTAAAATAGACAGAGACCAATGGAATATAACTAAATAAGAAGAGATATTTCTGTTGTTTAAGTTCATTGTATTTATGACAAAAGAGCTAAGAGTAGATGATGGAGATAGGGAAGTATTTTCAACAGATGGTGTTGGGAAAGCTTGACAGCTACATGCAAAAGAATGAGTGTAGACCACTCTAACACAGCATATAAAATTAATTCAATAAGGATTAAATAATTGAAACTAAGAATGAAAGCCAAAAATACTTAGAAGATAATATAAACAAGTCATTACATGATATCAACCTTATAGAGAACTTTGGACACTCAACTCCAGCCTAGGGGCCATAGTGAAAAAAGATAAATAGATAAAGAAGCAATGGTTACTACACAAAACTAATGAGTTTCTGCACAGTGAAAGAGATCATCATCATAAAAATACAATCTACTGATTGGAGAAGGTATTTATTTACATTTCATACATCTGATATAAGCTTAATATCCAAAATATGCAAGTAATTTAGGGAATTGAAGCACAGAAAAAAATACAAAAAAAAAAACCCAATTCAAAAACTGGCAAAATAATTGGATAGAGATTTCTTCAAAGAAGACATACAGGTCATCGATGGGTATATGCAAAGTTATTCCTATTGCTGTTAGGGAAATGCAAACCAATAATGAGATCACCTTACAGCTGTGAGATTGGCTATTATTTGAGTGTCTGGAAGCCAAAATTTTGAGAAGAATGAAAAGGCAAGAGAATTCTTTTATATTGTTGATGGGAGTACGATTTTTTGCAACCCTTATGGAAATCAATATGGCAATTTCTCGATAGCTTGAGAATAAAAATCACTTATCATTCTTTCATCCCCCTTCTAGGTATTTACCCCAAATATGTAAAAATTAGTTTAGAGATATGCAGACATCCATGTTTACTGAAACAATATTTGCAACAACCAAGAATTGGAAAGTACCTTAGTGCCATCATAAAATGATTGGAAAACGAATATGTGGTATACATACACAGTGGAATACATTGCAACCCTTAGAAAGATGAAATCCTATAATTTGCAAGATGTAATAAACTAGGGAGGATAATGCTAAGTGAAACAAGGTAGAAGTAAAAAGAAAAATATCAAGTGATATCAGTCACATGTGGATTGTGAAGTAACAATACCAATGAAATGATTAATCAAAAGTCAATGTTTCAGCATTAATAGTAGAGCTGAGGATACCAGTAGGAAATATGGTGGGTGTTGGGGTAAACTGTGTGGGGTTCAATGCACAATGGTTAAGAACTTTCAGTAATTATGTGGTGGGAAGTGTATATTGGCATATATTTGAGGAAACGGAACTTGTACATATAGGTTTATATTATTTTGTAAATTGAATTTACCTCAAAATATTAAAAACTAGATTATGACCAAAACCATACAAAATTAATTCAAAATGGATAAATAATTAAAATATAAGACATGAAATCATAAAATATAAATGAAAGAATAGGCCAAGCACTCCTTGACATTGATCTGAAACAGGTTTTAGGGAACTGCAATCTAATTTCAAGTGATATACTATCTAATATAAACATATGTTGTTATATCAAACTAAACATCTCTGCACAGCTAAATGATTTTTATTAAAACTAAAAGACATCCTATGGAACGGGGGAAGATATTGCATGCCATACACCAAGCAAGAGGTTAATAACCAAAATATATTCATAACACACAGCAACAGAAAAGCAAATAGTTAAATTAAAAATACATAGATCTTAATAGATATTTCTGCAAAGTAGACTAAGATTATCAATAGTCACATTAAAATATGTTCTAACACCTATCATGTTGTTAGGGAAATACACATTGAAACAATGAGTTCTCACTTCACACCTGTGAGAATGGCTATTATCAAAACACTGGAAACAATAAGTATTGGCGAAGATTCAAAGAAAAGGAAACTCATATACTGCTGAGAGTACAAAATGTTTAAATCATTATAGAAAGCAGTATGGATACCTCAAAATCGAGAATCTATATCCCATATGATCTAGTTATTTATCTGCTTGGTATTTACCCACCCTAAAACCACAACACTAATTCTCACAGATATATATATGTGTGTATATAGATATAGATATAGATATAGATATAGATATAGATATATATAGATATATACATACACGCACTCCCATAGGTATTGTAGAGCTATTTGTAGCAGCCAGGAGCTGGAAACAACATAAGTTCCCATTGACAAAGGAGTGGATAAAGGTGTTGTGGTATATATATCACATATGAAATAATGAAATGCAACTCAGCTGTCAACAGGGAAGAAATCCTACCTTTTGCAGTAACTTGAATGAGCCTAGAGAGAATTGTGCTTAGTGAAATAAGCCAGAAGGAGAAAGATAGATATTTTATGATATTATACATATATATATTTAATAGAGAAAGCAAGCAAACAAACAAATTGAAAAAATAGTCATTTAATCAATAAAAGCTAATTAATGGTTGGGGAAGAGAAGCAGGGTGAAGAAATTTGGTGGTGCAGAGTAATTCTATAGTGAAGAAAAACTGCAATTATGAACTTAATTTAATATGCAGATGTGGTTTTGCTTGATATACAACTTAAACATCCATAATGTTATGGCATAAGTTTATTCAATATAATTAAACTGAATAAATAAAAATTTAAAATATCTCATATACAGTACAACTGAACCACAAAAAGGACAACTGTAACCAGAGATCAGTAGTATAGAATAGTAGAAAGATCACAAATGAAATAGAAATGAAATAAGAAAAAAATACAAAAGAGCAATAAAACCAAGTGTTGGTTCTTTGAAAATATAACAAATGTATATCTTTTCATTAGATACACTACAAAAAGATGGAGAATATTTAGGAAAAAGAATCAGAAATGAAAGAGGTGACATTACCACATATACTACAAAAATGAAAAGATAATAGTCTATTCTGAAGATATTTATGCAATAAAATTTTCAATTTAGAGGAAATATATTAAAATATTTTGTATCATACAATTTTCTGAAACAAAATCAGAAAGCAGATTTAACAGGACAATTACAAATAACAATGAAAAAATATAATGCATTTCCTCCCCCCTAAGGAAGAACAGAAATAGATTGAATCACTACTAAATTTTACATTTTCAAATAAAATCCAGTACCTATTTTTAAACTAGTCCAAGAAACCTGAAGAGGAGGGAATGCTTTCAAACACATCTTACTAGGCCAATATTATCCTGATTCCACAACCAGAGTGGGAAAGGTGAAAGAAAAAAAGAAAAGTTAAAGAAAACTATAAATCAAAATCTCTGATAAGCAATTATGTGAAAGCAAACAACAAAATTCCACAAAACATTAGCTTAATTATAGATCATGACCAATAGGAACTTATTCCAATGGTACAAGGATGGTTCAACATACACAAATCAATCTATGCACTACATATGTCAACAAAAGGGATAATCATACACGTAAAATAGGCTGAGCAAACAATACCAAAATTTATTTGAAATCACATTAGAAATCAAATAGTTAAACTATCCTAAGGTAGGGGATGGGAATATCACCAGAAGAATCACACTTACAGACTCCAAACTATACTACAAAGTAACCATCATCAAAAGTTAACTCAATATGCATCAAATAACTGGACATAAGACTTGAAAACCATTAAATGCTTGGAGGAAAATGTGGGGAAAACCCTCCATGACCTCAAACTCAAATAAAGCTTTTGAGAAAGAGCAGTAACAGAAAAAGTACACAAATAAAAGTAATTAATTGGGAATATATCAAACTAAAACTTGTATAGAACAAAAGAAATCACCACTAAAGCAAAAGGCAACCCACCGAATCTGAGAAAATATTCATCAACATACATGAGAAAGCAGTTTGATCTACAAAACATACAAAGGGCTCTTACATCTCAACAGAAATATGAATGACTCATTAAAAATGGGCAGAATTCAAAAAAATGAACAGACACCTATCTGAAGAAGACGTTAAATGACTAACAGACATATAAAAATGTTCTACATCACTCACCATCAGAGAAATACAAATAAAAACTGCAATGAATATCACCTCACACAACTGAGACTGGCCTATACCAAAGAGTCTACAAATAACAAATGTTAGGGGTTGGGGTTGAAGAAAAAGCAATCCATTTTCTTACTACACTTTTGGTGGGAATGCAAATTAGTGCAACCTCTTTGGAAACCAGTATTGAGATTCCTCAAAAAATAAAAATGGAACTACCATTTGATCTAGTAATCCCACGCCAAGGCGTATACCCAAAGAATGCAAAAAATCTAATCAAGAAAAATAACTGCATCCTTATGTTCATAGCATCATAGACCATAGTAGCCAAGGCATAGAAATAACCTAAATGCCCATAAACGATGACTAGAAAAAGAAGGTGTGCTCTGTAATCTCAGTATAATTCTATGCAGCAACTAAAAAATATTAAATTGTGTCCTTTGCAAGAATATGGATAGAACAGGAGGGTATCATGTTAAAGGAAATAAATCAGAAGGTAAAAGAATAATACAAGGTGGCTTCACTCATGTGTGGAATATAATGAAATGAAACAAAGAAATGGATAAACCACAGAAAGAACTCAGGATACAAGATGATGGCTGCCAGGGAGATATAAAGGGAGAGAAAGGGAGAGAGGCAACATGGTGGTGGTGAAGGACACTGCAACTCTGGTGGTGGATGTGGTGTCTAATACCTATAGACTGAGAAGAGAGATAAATATCTTAAGATGATTATGGGTTTGTAAACAAAATATTTAATCAAATAATTACACTTTTAAAAAAGAAAGAGAAGTTCATTTGATGAGAGTTAATAACTACACTAAAAAGTGATCGCTAAAAAGACATGGATCTCCATTCTGACCACTACTGTTCAACATAGTTTTGGAAGTCATAGACAGAGAAAACTACATAACAAAAAGACATTAAAGAATTCAAACTGGAAACGAATAACTGAAACTACCACTGATGTGGAGACAATGTATCTTAAAATCTACAGGGCAGTATGCAGATGTATGAGGAGGAGAGTTGATAGGCTGTCAAAACCCCTCCCTAACAGCCTGTGTCTAGAGACACACTACCAAGTTACTCCTGCCAGAGAGCATACAATGGAGAAAGAAAAGTCTCTTAAGTCTGTTCAACAATTAGTTTTTGAATAACTGGGCAGCCACACGCAAAAACAAAACAAACTAGATTACTGTTTTACAGCACACCCATACAGTAATTCAAAATGAATTAAAAACTTAGATGTAAGACCAGAAACCAGAAAATACATATAACACTTAGGCAATACACTTCAAGTCATTAACTTCAAAGTGGTACTTGAGGATTTAACACTAATGGCAAGAGAAAAACAGAAATAAACAAACGGGATAATATCAAAATAAAATGTTTCTGTACAGCAAGAAAACACTACAAAAAGGAAAAGGCAATGTTGTTTGGAGTAAATATTTGCACATCATACATCAGATAATGGATTAATCTCCAAATATTTAAATAGCACATACACCTCAACAAGAAAAAAACTAACAATCCAAATGAAGGGAAGGGAGGTGGACAAACTGGGTAAAATGAGTCAAAAATTTTAGTTTTTATTGTGAGAAACAAAAACTGCCATGTGCTAAAAATGTTTTTGAAGATCTACTATGTGCCAGACATTATTTAAAGTACTGTGAGTTTATTAGTGGATAAAATATAAAGGAAAACTTTCTTACCATTGTGGAACTTACTATCAAAGAGAGACAGGCAAAAATAAAAAAGAAATAGATAATGTAGAACAATTTACAATAGCCAAGATTTGGAAACTACCTAAGTATCCATCATCAGATGAGAGGATAATGAAAATGTCATATATGTACACAATAGAATGCCACTAAATTACCAAAAATGCAATCTGACATTTAGGACAATATGGGTGGATATAGAGATGACTATAATAAATTAAGTCAGAAATAGAAAGGCAAACACCAGATGATTTCACCCATATATACAGTATAAAGAAACAAAACAGATACCACCTCACAACTGAGAATGGTCTATCTGAAAAGTCTGTACACAACTGTTGGCAATTCTATTGGAAGCAAAAGAACTCTCACATTATGTAGGAATGTCAATTAATGAAACCTGTATGGAAAAGAATATGGGAAATCTAAACAAAGTAAAATGTAACTGCCACTTGGTCCAGCAATCCTACTCCTAGGTATATATCCAAAGAATATAAAAAACATTAATTTGAAAAAAATGCACTTTTATTTTAATTAGCAGGACAATTCACAATAGACAAGACATATATTCAACCTACATGCTCATTGACAGTTTACTAGAATTAAAAGATTTCAAAATTATAATATTTCATACTAAACTTTTAAAAAAGATGAAATTTTGCCTTTGCCAACAACTTGGAAAGAACTTGAGATAATTACATTAAATAGAGAGAAAAAGGAAGTTAAATAGGTGAGAGAGAAAAAGGAAAATACAATGTTATTTTGTTTATATGTGGAATATAAATTTTAAAATGAACTAGCAAAATAACAATACTCTGTTGGACTCTGTGGGGTAGTGTGAGAACATAACCCATTCCCATCCTTGAAAAGTGAGTTCAGTACCTTGCCAACAATGAACATGGACCTGCATGTAACGGATGGGCTTTCTGGGATGATAAGTGCCTTTGTCCTTGTATTTGAAATGTTCTGCCCTGAAATTTGGCTGAGTTGTTCTCGCCTGCTCACTACCCCACCTCTGTTGATATCCCCTTTGAAAGAGCTCCCCTCCTTACTAAAGTCACAGTAGCTTTCTGAAAACATGCCTAATGGACCAACCAAATCAGGGAGATCGAGACATGTTAAACAGGCCACTATCTGAACCCCTGCTGTGAGTATAATAAAGGCTATATCCTAGCCCTCTGCATTATTTTGTTATTGCCTCAGACTATCTCCTAAGGAGGGCATTATTCTGCCTGAAACTAAACACCTGCATTAACAAATGGCATTGCCCACAGGATTGCTCCAGGACTCCCTGTAAGGGAGGCTAAGCGGATATGCATTTGGGGGGAGTGTCAGGAAGAATCCCAGGGTGGGACACTAGTGGCATATGGTTCCATGTGACCATGTAAGTGAGTAGCTGGGGGCCATTAAATGATTGGAGGGATCCTCCTTCACAATACAGGTTCTGCTTGCAAAGTTGTTCAGTACAGGAAGAGTGTGTTGAGAAAATAAAGAACACCAGTGTGGCCACTGCCACTGTTGCTTGTCTCCTGCTGCAGGATGTCGCTAGGGCACAGCTGATGTTGAAAGCTTTGGATCAGACATGTGTCCCACCCAGGATAATCTTACTAGTAGAGTCACTTTAGATTCATCCCTGTGTATTTCTGTCAGCCTTGGATTTGGGTAATTCCTGTCTGTGTGACTGTTCTGTATGATTATGTTGCATTGGGAAAGATACTGGCATAGCACGAAGTTAGTGGGTTAAACTCAAAGCTATCTGACTCTGGTGTTCTTATGAAACCTGGCCTTCAAGTCTTGGCACTGACAGTGTTCCTAAAAAAAATTAGTAAACCTATATTTTGGACAAGAACTGACACACGATTTAGACTAGGAAACTTCAAAAGAAAAGGGAAAATGGCCATGATGTGTTTTTCACCAAGATAGAAGAAGTAATACAAATTGGTATGAGTCAGAGACTGTGTATATTTGCATGTATATTTTTCTGTGTATTGTTACATGTTATAAATGGCATTACCAAATTAAATTTTTGTTTAATTGGTTCATCGAAGATACCTTCAAAAATTATTGCTGAAAATTGGTTTTGCCTACATAGATCTATCTTACGTCACCTGAGGAAATTATACTATGAAAAAGCATATTCTGCTTGGGAATCCTCAGAGCTGGAAAACACTAATGGAATAAATGCTTGTTTTTATTGTACTTTGTTTTACAATTGTTTAACATATTTTAAAAATATTATCTGCATAAATGGAATTAAACTGTCCGATTATGTTGTCAAGACTTCCAGAACCTTCCTAAAATCAAATTCTGAAAAATAACTTTCACTTTAAAAGAAAATATGAGAAAACTTAGAAAGCACCTGAAATATTTCATAGGAAGAAAGTCTCTCTCTGTAAAAGGAAAAATATTTTAAAAGACTTAATTGCTGTAATAAACACCATGGGAAATGTTGTCAGTGTTAATACTTAGCCTTATCATCATATAATTATGCATAAATATCATAATTAATATGGATATATGTATATAAATAAGGACATTGCAAACAGGATTCAAAGAGGATAGGAGCTACATTTTAGATAAAAAGTTTTTTAATCACAGTAACTCTTTTTGAAAGAGATTTTTTTTAACTATTATTAATTTTCTGATCAATGGAAATACTTTATTTTAGGGAAGAGAGAAGTGACCCTATGAATTAGGCTACCTTCCTAACCTCTTCCCCTTAATCTCTTTTTCCTGATAATTTTGAAGTACATGATATTGTTTTATAAATAAGTACAAGGAAAGAGTCAGGAAATGCATATAGCAACTCCAGAATAGTGATGAAAGATAAAAAATGTTCTATCACTCCCCACTTACCTGCACCAGTCACAGTCCAATCCATTCACAGACAGTTCAAATTCATATCCTCCGATCCCATACTCCCACATATTTTCTCAGTAGCTTCCTCCATAAGTCAGTCATTAATTTCTCTTTTACCCCACAGTTGACAGAACATTTTTTGACTCTCTATTATGTCACTTACTAAGGTACAATTTGCTTAAAATTATTTCAATATTCCTTTTTATCATCTGTAGACCCTGAGATTCTTACAGTTTTGCACAACTCGTTGTGTTTCACAGTAACTAGTACAATGCTTTGAATGTAATTGATCACAAGAAAGTACTTTATTTTTTGAAACTCCAAAGCACAGTACTTTCATTAGCACAGGCTGATATAACAAAATACCACAGGCTGTGTGGTTTTAAAAAGTTTATTTCTCACAGTTAAGAAGACTGGAAAGTTTTTAAGATCAAGGTGCCAGCCAATTTGGTTACTGGTGAAACCATATTTGTAATTCCAGGTAGACAGTCACTTTCCTGTGCCCTCACATGAAGGAGAGAGATAGAGAACTTTGGTTTTGTTCCTCATCTCATAAAGACTTTAATCCCATCACGGAACCATACTGTAATTACTTTATCTAAACATAATCATCTCAAAACTCCCACCAAATGCTATTACATTGGGAGTTGGGGTTTAACATATATTTTTGAAAGGGTATCAACATAACAGTGTTCAATCAATTCCTTTAATCTTCATATCAGTTTTTCAGTGGTCAAGATACATTTTTCTCATTCCAACACTAACTTTTTTCATACCAAATGAACCAATAGCACATGGTGTTGTTAGCAATGACATAACTGATTGCTGTCTTAGCGAACTTGAAGTAATAAGGAAAACCTAGAAAAATACAACTCTCTCAATAATCTAAAGGAGTAGACAAATCATATACTTTTTGATCAGACACTGTTTATCTATTCAATATTTCTACTCACTGACAGAGTTGTGGCTGTAGACAAACAAAATAATTTCATATTTTGTTAAACATTCTTAATTGTTGTAGAAAGCTCAGTCTAATATACATGACCATGGAATGTTTAAAAGGCAATTTACTCTCTGAACTGAAAATCTACATAAAGTTGTTTAATGCCAATATGTATTAGAATCTCTTTTTCTAGAAGGCCCCTAAACATAGGTTATTTCATCCAATGGAAAATACAATGAGGCAAAAATTTTTAATTATGCTGGTAACGATTTTCACATATGCAATGATTTTGATAGTTATATTTTTGCTACAATTTCGCTATAAAGGTTAAATTTACATATTATAAAACCTGAGCTCAAAAGGTTAAAATTAATTTGTAAAAGGTAATACATTTTTAACCTTTTGTAAAAGAACATTGTGTTATAACTTTATACAGGTTTAAGGTGCATATCTTATAAATAATTCAGTATCTGTATTATGATACATTAAGTTCACCATCAACAATCCGATTTTATCCTTCACCATATAAATGACCACTTTTACCAAATACCTCCTTGTCTTCCCTTATGGTAACCACTAATTTTGTCCTACAGATTAAATATAAATTTTTATTTGATTTGGTTAATTTGTTTGGTTTCTCTATATACTACACATGAGTGAAATCATGTGATGTTTGTCTTTTTCTTTCTGACATTTCCCTAGGGATAATTTCCTCTAGGTTCATTCACACCATTGAAAATGGCCAAATTTGATCTTTTTAAATAGTTGAGTAGTGTTCCATTGTGTATATATGAAACATCTTTATCCATTCATCAGTCAATGGGCACTTAAGTTGATAGTCTCAATTTTTGAGGAATATTCATACTGTTTTTCATAATGATTATACCAATTTACATTCCCACCAAGAATATATAAGGATTCCCTTTTCTACGCATCTTTGCCAACACTCATTTCCAGTATTTTGGACAATAGGCAATGAGATTATATGTCGTTATGTTGCCTGCAACCTATTTTAAATTGCAAACCAGTTACTCTTGAGTCCATTCCAAACAATTCATTTTACTTCCCACTTCCACATTTCATATTTTTTGGTATCTTGATGCTTTCAAGGGGATTTTTTGATTGAAGTCCCTTTAGTATTTCTTTCAAGGATCGTCTAGTCATGATGAATTTCTTAAGTTTTGCTTATTTGCTTTTTAGAAACCTCTCTCGTGCTTCTACAATTCTAAATTATAACCTAGCAGGGTAAGGTAGAGTATACCCTGTTGGGAGACCTTTTCATTTAACATTTTAAACATGTCTAACAATTCTCTTCTGGCCTCTAAAGTTTCTACAGATAATTTTGCAAATAATCTTAAGGGGATTCTTTTATACGTGGCATATTTTTCTCTAGCTGCATTTAAGATTTTTTGTCTTGACATTTATCATTTTTATTATAATGTGTTTTGTTTTATGTCTATTTAAATTTTCATTATTTGAAACTCTTTTGGCTTCCTGTATCTGAATAGTTGCTTCCTTCCCCATATTAAAGAAACTCTTAGCTATTATTTCTTAAATTAAAATGTGTACTCCTTTTACTCTTCTGTTCTGGAACTCCTGTGATGAGAATGTTGCTCCTCTTGATGCTATTCTATATGTCTCTTATGCTATCTTTATTTTTTTCTTTTTTCTTTGCTAGTCTGCTTGGGTTCTTTCTACCACCCTAACTTCTAACTCAGTTATTTAACTGAAAGTTTCTTTCAGTACTATTGAGCCCATTTATCAAACTTTCATGTCTAGCTGTTTTGTTCTTTAGCTCTGTGACTACCGTCTGGAACTTTCTCATATGTTCACTGTCTATGTTTTATATCTCATTTTGCCCCTCCATTATTCTCCTAGCTTCAGTGAAGACCATTAACACTTTTGCTTTGAAATCTTCAAGTACTTTACTTAATTCTTTTGCCTTGGGATTTTTCTTTGGAGGCTTGCATTGATTCGTTATTCGGGGTAAATTTCTCTGTCTCTTCATTTTGTTTAGTTCTCTGTGTTGATTTATATGGATTAAGCTAGACAGTTTTCTTTCCCTTTCTTGATGCAAAAAGCTTGTTCTAGGATTGCAAGTTGCAGATATTAGGTCTGGGGGCATAACCTCTAGCTCCCAGGAGTTAAAGGTTTAAGATATAGGAAGGCAGGTTCAGCAGAGGATTCACAAATGATATGGGCTGCTGTTTCAGTGGATGTTTGGGTCTCTTTTCTAATCCTCCTTTATAGAAATTCCATAGAAGAAAGGAATACTTCATAAACTAAGTTTTGTTGAAAAGCACTCAGCTGCCTGTGATGGGTTTACAGGTTCTGGTTACTTTGTACTATTCTATACAGTTTGCTCTATGGCAGCCATAAGAGCCATAACCTCCAAAAGGATTTGCCCCACAACCAAAAGCATCAAGGATGTCTGAGGGAAGGGAAATTTGACTTATAACCCTATTCCATTATGACATCTGCCATTGCCTGTTTTAACATCACTATGGGATCTGCCAGTGCTGGTTTCACTAAAAGAAAGCCTAGAGAGGATATCGAGCAACATCTTGGTTCACAGGAACGCTATTCTCATTTCTTATTCCTTCTAATGAAGTTTTTGTTTTAACAAATGAAAATCTTCTAATTAGTTCTGTGTACACTCCATCTGTTTGTTCTCTCTGCTCTCTATCTTAAGAGTTCTGTTCCTCAGATTCTTATTGTTACCCAAAGGAAAGCTGCACTGTTTTCCACACCAATATGTCCATACTCCTCTCTTAGGCGCAGTTCCCAGTTTCTGGGAACATGATGACATATTTGGCCCTTTACTCCCCGGGAGATACTTTATATAATTGATGCCCCCCCACTCCAACCTTGATTCACAGTACACAGGCAGCATTCCTGATGAGACTGTGTCTCAGTTTTTCCCACCCTTTTCGATATTTTCTAGTATTTTCCTCAAGGATACGTTGTTTTCCCAATCCTAAGTTTTCTTCAGAAAGTTATGGCTATGTAAATAGGTGCAATTTGTTTTGTCTGTTGGTAGAGGGTAAGCTGGGGATCGTTCTAGTCTGTGTTCTTGGGAGTAGTCCTGTATGACTTATTTTTTGACTACATTTTGCCTTGCAATAATTAATTTTATGCAATAATTTCCCTACACATACTTTTTGATATTTAGAGACCCCCCTCAAAGCACATCTGCTTGCCAGACTGGTTGCTTTTTGAACTGGGTGCCCATATGGGCAAAGATTAAAAATGTCTGTCTGCAAATAATTCTTTGGAGTTTATCATTTCCATATTGCCCTCGTTTTCCCACCTAAGCATATATATTTCATACTGGTTTGGATTGAGTTATATTATCAAACTATACATAAAATTAGTAAGAATGTTGATCTAAGGATTTCAGAGCCATACTCTACTGTCGAAGAAAAAGTAAGTTTAGGAATACATAGAATAGACCACTGAGAGTACAAAAATTTCTTGCCTCTACATGTTACTTATTATCATAAACTGTCTAGATGAGCATTTTGGACTAATAAGAATCTACATGAAACATATGGTATTTAGAAGCAGAGGTACAAATTTATTCTGAAACATACAGCAATTTTAAATGAATGAAAATTTAATTAAAAATAATAATAAGCTATACTTATATAATATTAACTATGTACTTAATTTTGAATGTTTGAGAACGAAGGTTATAAAGAAAGGCGGGATATGATAAATGCAGGGGAGTGAGAATAAAGAGGCATCTTCAAAAGTCAGGCAGGAGAATGCTTACAGCTCGGTACATTCTGGTGAAAAGAACCTGCATAATACAAGCTGTTTTTTTAGGAGGAATTCTCTGAAGACAGCTATGAGTTTGTTATAAATAAGTACACCATATTCTTGAGACATCGATTGCTAATATT
Source organism: Solenodon paradoxus (assembly GCA_004363575.1). Taxonomy (NCBI): domain Eukaryota; kingdom Metazoa; phylum Chordata; class Mammalia; order Eulipotyphla; family Solenodontidae; genus Solenodon; species Solenodon paradoxus. The sequence goes on along the minus strand of RJWH01000771.1, from coordinate 54,403 downwards.
GAGGCCAGTCTACTCAGCCAAAGTCCAAACAGTTTACAGAGGAGCACTAGAGTTAAAAAGAGATAAAGAGAAGGGAAACAATCATTTCAGTTACTTGCGGAATCTCCCAGCCTATTCCTCCAGTCCCATTCATGCAACATGAAATCCCCTTTTTAAAAAATAGTCTAACATGTCTGTAATATGGTTAATATTTTTATAAAATACTAATGGAATAATTATTTTTTAATTAGAAACTTAGTTCCACATATAGAAAAATACTTTCAATATTATTTCAATATTCTAATGAAATAGAAATTTTAAAACTTTTTTGAGTAGTGATTGTTACTAAATTATAGCATTTTATAGATCAAATTAGCTCCTTTCACTAAGACTAATTATTAAAAATAGAGCAAGGCTAATAATAAATACTGAACTTCCAATTCATAGAATATAATGTTTGGAGTGAAATAATAATCTTCACTAATAATAATGATTTTTTATTTATTACTGAGAGCCATGACCCAGAGAATTTATAGAAAATTTGGCAACATTTAAGACAAACACAACAAAAAACAAACAGTTTTATTGAGGAAAAAATGTCAAATGAATTAGGGACTATATTTACTTTAAGCACTCTGCATAGGGAAATTCCTATACTGTGATTTCAATAAATCAATATTTTCTAAGGACTATTAATAATATTAGTTCATCAATCATATTCAACCTTAAGGGCATAACATTTCACAAATATGATGTGTGGAATTTGGAAATATAATGTTTCTGCATTTAATTTATTATACCAGCCATACTTTAAATCACACTAAATGAATTATAAATACAAAATTATCAATAGAAAAAGTACTACTAGCAATGCAATATAAGAAATGAAACCATAAATTGTATAGCAGAAAGCATAGGGGATATGTTCTTTCACATTAACTTAAAATAAATCTGCGGGCGTTAGAATTTCATTGAATTGGGGGAGCTAAATATAAGTAGAATTTTATCACAATGAAAAATTTCTGCACAGAGAAGAAAGAATATACAGTCAAAATTGAAAGACATTCTACTGAATGGGCAAAGTTGTTTTCAAATATATGCAACTAAGGGTTATTATCCAAAAATTCATTTAAAAGACTCATAAATTTAAAAAACAGCAATAAAAACAAAACACTCGAAAAATAGGCAGCGGCTATTAACAGACATCTTTCCAAAGATTATATATACAGATAGTCAACAGGCAAATAAAGATTGTTCATGTCTCTTATTATTAGGGAAATGTAAATCAAGAAACAAAGATAAACTCATACCTGTGAGAAAAGCTATCATACAAAATAAAAAAAAGCAACAAGAGAGGCATAGGATGGGGAGAATAAGAAACATTAGTACACTGTTGGAGAGAATGTAAATTGGTGCAACTATTTTGGAGAATAGCATAGGGATCTTCAAACAATTAAAAATACAAAGTACCAAATAATCTAGTTATCTCTCTTCCAGATATTTTACTATGGGAAATAAAAGGGATTAAAAACACTGTTCGATTTTACAAAACTAATGAACAAACAAAAGCAAATGAGCGCATTCTTGAATATTAGAACAAAACAGTGTTTACCAAAAGGGAAGATGTAACAGTATTGCATAAATCAGGTAAAAGAAACCAAATGTATGATGAAGAATGGAAAGTAACTTTTGATAGTGAACTATAGTCTACAGATATACATATATATGTTGATTTATAATTTTGCATACATAAAACTTACGTATTTTAAACCAATGAAAGTTCACTAAAAATTGAGCATAAATAATATGGTTGTCGAATCTCCAAAATAAGAAGGAAAAAGAGACACAAAAGGAGGAGTGTTTTCTCATGTTTTGGGTTAACCAGTTTTGTAGCATTTCTAAGTGACTGTATTATGATAATAGAATTACAAAAGGAAATAATATGTCTTTAAACAATCAAGTTAGCTTGTGGAAGGAAATCTCATATAACTCCTTGAAAAGCCATTTTACATGAGATAATATTATGAAACATATCATGGAAAATTAAAGAGGAAGACACATATTGCAGGACAGAATAGAATTCTGTTTTTAAATAAAGGATATACACATCCAATATATTACATGATTATATAAATTACTTTAATTTTCCAAATGTCTTAAAAGATTTACAGTAGTATTAAAGACACAAAATGAACTTTACACACATAAAATGTATACTCAAGAAAATGGATAGTGATCACTTCTCAAAGTATTTTTGTGTCCCTTTATAGTATTTCACACCTCTACCCACATACTAATTGCCTACCCGATCTCATCTACTTATCTATTTTATGTTATTATAGATGAGTTTGGATTTTGTGTCAACTTATCAGTGCAATTGTATGTTTTGTACTTTCTGTATTTTTTCACTCAGCATAATTATTATGAAATTCATCCACAGATGAATAAAGTGGTGAAATTCACATAACTTAAAACTGACCATTTTAAAGTGAGCAATGTAGTGGTAGCTAGTACATAAAAACTGTTGTGCAACCATAAGCTCTATCAAGTTCAAAAACATTATCATCATCATCAAAATAGAACTTGGACACATACATCAAGCATTTCATATTCACCACTCCTTTGATCTGCAGGTTTCATTAATTTGTCTTTTTTATGTATTTGTTACCTATCTTGGTAATTTAATACACATGGAAACAGTCAATATTTGCTTTTTGAAGAATTGATTTCGCTCAGCACATTGTTTTTGAGACTTATCTGTTGTAGCATGTTAGCACTTTATTTGCTTTTAACATATGAATAATATTCCATTCTATAAATAAGCTATTCATTATTTCATTTATTGAATAAGTTTGGGTGGTTTCTACTTTTTGACTGTTGTGAATTATGCTACATTCAACATTCATATGCAAATATTTGTCTGGATCCCTGTTTTCTAGTTTGGAGGTAAGGACTGGGATTGTTGAATCACTTGGCAATAGTCTCTTTACTATTTTGAGGAACCTGAAAGTTGTTTCCTGGATCACTGTGTTATTTTACATTTCACAAGCAATGCACAGGGCTTCCCTTTTGTATGCATCATCATCAATAATTGTCATTTTGTTTATTTTTAAATAAATATTCTAATTTGTACATCTCATTGATGAAAAATATCTATTCAAGTATTTAGCTAATTTTTGAATTATTTATCTATTTCTTACTGAATTATACAAATTCTGGATAAATTTAGAATACTTTTAACAATTAACAGATATGATTTGCAAGCAGTTTCCTAATTCTGCAAGTTGTCTATTTTCTAGTTTGTGTTCTTTGATGCATAAGCAATTTTAATTTTAATGAGGTTCAATACATATGTGCATACATATATAAACTATATTTGTATATAGTATATATGTGAATATATATGTAGCTCAAGGATATCATGATTTTTCCTATGATTTCATCAAAGATTTTTTATGGTTTTGCCTTTTTCATTTGTATCATTACCCCTTTTTCTCTGTTATATTTGCATACAAATTAAAATAGGGATACACTTACATTAATTTTGGATGTGGATAAGCAGATTATTGAATTTCATTTGTCTAACATTATATTCTGTACAATTGCCAAAAATAAATTACCATAGACATATGAACTATTTTCTGGACATTCAATTATATTCTACTAGTCTATATGTCCATTAATAGGTTAATATCATACAGTTTAATTACCAGTTTTGTGATTAGTTTGTAACTGGGAAGTATGAGTTTTCTAATTTGTGTTGTTCTTTTTTTGCCACTCAGAACCTCTTGCATTCAGTATTAAATGAAAGGTTGGCTTTTGTAAGAGAGGAAGTGAAATTATCATAATTTGCAGATGGCATGATATACCAAGGTATTCCTAAATATTCCACCAAAATATTGCTAGAAATAATAATACAATAAAGTGGCAGGATGTAAAATCAATACACAGAAATCAGTAGCACTGCTACATGCAAACAATAAACTAGAAGAAAATGAAATTTAAAAAAATCTTATTTACAATAGATGGATAAAGGATAAAACACCTGGGAATAAACATAATAAAGCATGTGAAGCAAAGAATGTGAAAAATGACAAAGGAGTGAAACACTAAAGACTGTGCATTGAAAATTATGGGTCATTAACAAATGAAATAGAAGACAGACAGATATGGGAAATATTTACTGTTCTTAGATGGAAAGAATTAACTTAGCTAAAACGTCATCTTAGCCACAGCAATGAACACATTCAATGCAATTCTATCAAAATTCCAGGATATTTTTTTCCAGGAAATTGAGCAGATACTGAAGTTTATATGGAACCACCAAGTGCTTCAAATAGCCAAAGATATTTGTAGAGAAATAAATATTATCTGACTTCAAATTATACTACAGAACAATTATCATTAAAACTGTATGCTATTGTAACAAAAAACATACACATAGACCAGTGGGATAAAACTGAAATCCCAGAAATAAAACCACACTTATATGGGCAGGTAATCTAGAACAAAGGAGTCAAGAACATAGAATGGAGGAAGAAATGTCTATTGAATAAAAGGTGCTGGAAAAATTGGAAAGTCAACCTCAATAAATGATATTCAGTTACTCAGTAATATCACGCAGAAAAATGAACTCACAATGGATTTGAGACATAAAGCCATAAACCATAAAATACATAGAAGAAAATATAGGGAAAATGGTTCATGACATCAACCAGAAAAACGTCTTTGGGGAAGTGATACTTATAGCAGATGAACTAAAGTAACAATTATACATGATATAATTCCTTTTTTTAGGTTTGTATATATTTCCTTCACAAATGTTTTGCAGTTTCTGTGTGTATATTACTCATGTTTAGCTAAACTTTTTACCAAGCATTTAGTTTTGTTTGGTATTTTTCATTAATTTGCAATACTATAATTTTTATGACTATAGGTTCATAGCTCAACCAATGTGTTATCACACTACACCCACTACTAGTGGTATAATTCCAGTCACCATTATAGAGATTTCCCCAAATAATTAAAGTGAAAAAACTATTTGATCCACCAATCCCTCTTTAAAATAATATTTAAACAACGCAAAAACATTAATCAGAAAAGATATGTGAACCCCTATGGTCACAGTGGCATAATTCACAATAGCTGAGACATGGATTCAACTTCCATGCCCACTGACAGACAACTGGATACATAAAATTTGGTATTTATACATAGTTGTGTTGTACTAGGCCTCTGAGTCTTTTACAACAACCTGGACTGAATTTGAGGTGTTTATGCTAAGTTAAAGAAACTAAAATTTAAAATTGCCAGATATTTTCGTGCATGAAATATAAACAAAAATGATGGAACTATCGAAACACAAAAAAACTTTCTGAACTTTTATGCAACTCTGTGGTTACCAGGGCAGGAGAACAGGAGGAGGAATGGAGCCTGAAGATGACAGAGTAATTTTTTATGCTATTGCCAAAGGAAGTGCTTTATTAAATGTCATTTTTGTATTGTTCATTGCTAGTTAATAGAAATGCAAATGATTTTTGCTTGTTGATCTTGTATTCTGCAATTTTGCTATATTTGTTAACTTTTATCGTATTTGTTGTCTTTAGATTTTTTTTTTATATATAAGTTAACTTCATCTGCAAATAGAGATAATTTTATTATGTCCTTTTCAATTCAGAATGTTTTCTTGCCTAATTATTCTGTCAAGAGCCAGAACTATACTAGATGTTAAGGCAGATACCAAAAAAAAAAGCATAAGCAGCTGTTTTTGAAAAAAAAAATCTTAGAGTTCACTTAGGAAGTCTATACATACAAAAATGGGGCAATTAGAGAGGAAAGGGTTAAATTATATTCATTTATTATGTTTTGCAACAAAATAACTATGTGTAATAGGAACTTAAGGAGTAGTTACCTTTCAGAGTAAGTTATTTTTGGAAAAAAGTTATAGACCAAATGAGAACTAAGCTAAAACTTGAAATATTGCTGTATTTTAAAGGTAACATGAAGAATATAGTCAGTTTGGAACAAAGGATGATTAAGGCATGGAGATGCTAATTAGCATGTAATGCAGGAGAAATTTATCTGAGTAGATGGGATATTTTGTTGTGGAGGTGAGTGTGAGATACAGTTACATAGAAATAATGGCATAAGAAGAAAGTTGTATTAAAGGTAAAGAAAATTTCACATTTGTTTTAAATATAATAGGGATTGATAGAGATTTTTTTATCAGAAAAATTGACCCAAAGGTAGTGGTGTGGACTGGATATTTAATTCCCCTTAAAATCTGTATAGTAAAACTTAATCTCATTTTGATGGTGCATGGAAATGGGACTTTGGAAGTTAGTTATGTCACGAATGTGGAGTCTGCAGAAACAGGATTAGTGTCATGGTCAAAAAAGAAAAAAAATACAAATCCCTAGCAACTTTTCTATCTAAGGAGATAGTGAAAAGATAGCTATCTATGAAACAGAAAATGGATTCTTACCAGACACTGAATCTGTTAACACCTTGATCTTGGATTTCCCAGCTACCAGAACTGTGATAATTTTCTGTGCTTTCTGAAGTAATGTCTATGGGTTTTTGTTGTAGAAGCTGCACAGAATAAGGAAGAGAGTTTTGATTACTGAAAAATTATTTTAGCCATTAAGCTTAGAGTTTGAGAGACATATCTTACACCAGGTTCAAAATTACAATATTTTAATTTTTGGCACAGATGGTGACTGAATTTTATGTTACATAATTAAAATATTTTGGAAAGATTGTGAGTAAAATTAATTATGTTATCTAAGCTTTCTCTAAACTATTGTTCTTATCACATATTGGATGTATTGTGATACAGATTAATTCTTCAACACTATTTTGTCTTGTAAGGAGAGGGAGGCATATATTTTCATTTTAAAAACATCTACAGAATGGTTATTATATCTGTTCCTTTAAGAAAGTGCCAGTTATGGAAATGCAATAATGTATTTTAATAACATAGGAATACCATAGGAATTTTCATTTATTGTGATCATCTGAAAAAACATGCAGTCCAGGCTGTGGCAGGAAAATAACTCCCTAAAACATAGCCGAGAACAGGAGGTCTAAACTCAATGGAACTTTATTATATGCATGAACAATTCCCGGAACAATGGAAAAGTAAGCAGCATTATGTAGGCAAGCACTGCTATGTAAGGCATATGTTAGCCTTCCTACTACCCACTGGAAATGTAAAGCCTATTTAGATGTCTATATACAAATGACTGCTTTTGTAATTATCCAGAAGAAGAAAAATCAGTATAAAAAAATCATGAGGCAGGTCCTGCAGTTCTTTGTTCACTTTTTTAATGCATAATATGAACTGAATATGAATGAATTTTAGACACTTTCAGAGAATTAGGAGAGAAAAGATGAATTATAACTCTATAGCTGTCTAAACATAATTAATAAAGTGTTTGACAAGGGAAATTATACATTGCTAACATTGCCAGAATTACATTCTAAGGGCAAAACCAGGAACCATGGCATATAGAAAAAGATAGAATTGCTGATATCTAGAATGTTAACTAAAAATCCAGTTCATTCTCCAATCTCTTTTTTTTATAAATTATCGGTAAAAATGTTAGTCTTGAGGGCAAGAGGAATAAACACATCTCCATTTTCTGTCTGAGATCCAAATGGTTTAGGTGTATGGCATCAAGAGTATGACAAGGACTCTCTCTCTCCCCACCCCCACTCTTTTTCTCCTCTCTCTCTTGAACACTGCTCCCTTGTAGGAGATTTGTGTCCACTGCATGTGGTAATAATCAGAGGCAGACAAAGAAGCCATAGACCCCAAGGGGAAATAGCAATAAGAATTTGGTCAAATTGGAAGTCTTTGTCAAGAGCTTGGTTTAAAACAAAAACAGCATTGCTGAAAATTCTTCCTCTAAAAGAAAAAGCAGGGAGGGTGGAGAATAGGTCGATGAGCCTGAGTTTTGGCTACAAAAAATCATGATGTAGTACCTGGAAATAATTATACTACATCTCTTTCAGGGCCAGTGGAATATACCGGGAAAAATTATTTCAGCCTCTTTTCACATTGTGCTAAATGTCTTACAAAAACACACGGCTGCATGTTCAGAGGATGTAAAAATAATTAATTGATTTGTTCAACATAGGTTTAGTGATTTTGCATTTCATTCATCAATTAATGAAATATAGCGTCCTACTCTGAATATTGCACTGTGCTAAAGGACAAGAGAGATCCTTAGGGGTATATGATATGGTTCTTACATTCAAGAACTGATCAGATAATTAAAGAATAAAGTAAATATGTTTTCACTGAAAATCTGCTCATCATAAGTGTCAGAAAGCTATACAAACAAGTGTTACAGAATTTCTAAATGAGCTCCAAAAAGATGAAATATTGCAGAAATACCGTAAATGATAAGTTGCTTACACATGAACAGAAAATTTAAGTCAGATAAAACAATATAGAAAGAACATAAATGGAATTGAATGTGATGTTTAGAAAAGAAAGAATAAATAATTGCTTAGTTCAGAAAATACTGAGTTCTAACATCTTCAAATTAAACTGGAAAACAATGTAGGTCTTTAAATTTTATGTGATTGAATTCTTATAATGGGAAGAATCTTACAGCACAGACAGTAAAATTGGTAAGGAAGGCATTGTGTTTCAACCATGATAATAAAGCATGTCCTGGGTCAGTATTGTGGGAAAATAGTTTAAAAAGTGACAAATATGATAGCTGTGGAATGACACATTATTTTTGTCAAAGAGCACTCTATTTGGAGTCAAGAAACCTACATTTTATCCCAACTTTATTGAAGTATAGCTTGATCTCAAGGGACATTGATTTCTTATCTTAAAAAAAGGTGGTTAAAACAATGATCCCTAAAAATGTATCTTTGTATTTCAATGGTATTCAATTCAATGAATTTAAGAGAATTTGGCTGGAATTGATAAATTTCAGTGGAGAAATTAGATGAATCCAGAAAGTATCTTTAAAATGTGCAGGCAGAGTTATTAAGAGACTAGATATACCCTTAAACAACATAGCGTTCCAGAGATGATGATCAGTTTTATAGGAAAGTTAGGATTTAATCTTAAAATAAGATAAACAAAATGTCATAAGGACAGTCAAATAATTATATACAGCCAATATAAGGAAATACAAGTTTCAAGCTTGAAAGAAATGCCAGGAATAAAAATCCAGAGGCAGTCCTCACTTGGCACAGTAGTGTGGGGCCATAAAAATAATGTAAATTGAAATCATGCAAAACAATTTTACCATTCAATGGAAGAAATGCAATTGCATTATGACCTTAGTTTTTGTTTCGTTTTGTTTTGCTGTTTTTACTAAAAGATAATTATAAATATTAAAATGATGGACTAGGAATTTCCTCCAAGGAAGTAAACAACAGACTGACTAAATTAGTTTTTATGGGAGTTTTAGAAATCAGTCAAGGATCTACAGCAAGTCAAAGAAATGTCAAATCATTTTTTAAAAAACATATTCAAAATAACAGAAAATTTGGTGGCATTTTTACTTGATTTTTACCACTATCTTTCTTGGTGCGGTGTAGTCAAGAGAAAGTTGTTCAATTCCTATTGTCTTCTTCAGTATAAAAGCAAAAATGCGAAACACGTCCACAATGTTTTAGGCTTCTTGGAACCTTCATTGGGGCAAGATTCTCTTTCAATGGATGTGAAACTCAAATGGGAAGGACTCAACTTAGCTCAAATAGCTGATTTGGAAATAATCACAAAAAGTTGCAGCATATGAAATCTTCAGGGAAAATACAGACAAGACATTGCATGCTGAAAATTAAATAGAATATCTGAGACTCCAAAAAAAGGCAGGAAAAACATTAAGACATTTAAAAATTTCTGCGTATGAGGGATGGGAATTGGGAAAAACAAACGCATGCACGCCCGCCCATCAAGCCCAGAAAAGACCAGAGAAAGTTTGCATATCAAATTGATTTGTAAAGGTCTTCTCCTAAAAGACAATCTGCAAAGAGAGACATTTTTTTCAAATTTAAAATTTGAACAATAACGTATACGAAGAAAGAGTAAAAGATATGTCGTTCAAAGAAACAATATAGATCTCCTTAACTGTACCCTAAATAACTACAAGTTTCTGAGTTACTGGAAAACAACTTTAAAAAGGAGCACCTTTAAATGTATGTAGACAGCTGAAAGTAAACAGAAAGAACAAAATGCACTCAGGACTAGAAATGCGAATATATAAGGCATATGAATTATTAAAATAAGCAGAAATTCTAGAACTAAAAACACAATAATTAACTTGAAAAAGTTTCCTGAGGGATTTTAAAATGTATTCTAACAGGAACAAGACACTGAAATTGAAGGTAAAATATACATTAAAAAGAAGCAATGTAAAAGTGGAATGAAAATTTAAAATAATGGATAAGTAAAGGTGAACCAAGTTTTAAGAGATTTACTTTAAACTCTCAAGAGGAATTACATGTATGTTATGGCTTTCCCATATGGACAAGAGAGTGAGAATAGTGTAGAGAGTTCATTTGAAGAAATAATGGCCAAAATCTTTTTAAATGAAGAATTATATGGAATTACAAATGAAAATTCATTAAATTAGAGTAGGATGAATCTAGTGAGAATGATACTAAGACAAATTCTAATGAAACTGTATAAAGCAAAAATCACAGAACATTAAGAGAAACGGGAAAACACAATCACATACAAAGGATACTCAAAAATTATTGGTAGATACCTCAGGAGAAATTTTTATGACTTAAGGCTGTGGGACGGATATATTAAAGGGGCAGGGGGAAGACTTTTCAACTTAGAATCTATATCTGCAAGAGTATCCCTAAAAAATAAAAAGGGAAATTTTCTAGAAAAACAAAAGTTGAGTTTATTAACACTAGACCTATATGCAGTAGAACAAGATATTAAGGGTTGTCTTTTACATAAAATGAAAGAACTATAGGTTGTTACTCAAAGGCAAATAAAATTTTAAAGTTTTATGAAAAGGTAAATGGAAAAATAATGATAACAGCCTCATAACAGTGAAGATATTCCTCCTTTTTGACCTCTTTGCTTCGAAACATCGACATTCATCCATGTATCTTTGTAAGAGCTATAAAATTAAGCAAATAATTAGAAGGAAACAGTAGCAGTCTCACACAACTGGGCATCTAATAACAGGAAGACCTCACAAACAACACAAATTCTATCTGCAAAACTGCATCAAATGTTTTTAGTTGTTTTTCACTAAATAAGTAGTTAGATCTCCATGTGACCAATATGATTCCAATGATAATTTGGATTACATGAAAAAAACTGGATTGAACATGAATCGTGTGTAATTGATTTTTCTGATGATCAGATGTGCGAAAGGACATTATACAAATTACATGACTATTTTTATCTACCTAAGGACATATTATTACTATCATCATCATGATCATTTTTATTGTATTACTCATTTAAAATACCCTTTCTTTATACAGTCATCTGTCGATAGACATGTAGATTGATTTCACGTCTGGTTATTGTGGATTCTGATTCTCTGAAAATAAATGTTCAAATATTTTTCCGATTAGTGTTTTTCTTTCAATATCAAACTGGAATTTAAATGGTTGATCAAATGGCTCCAGTTTTACTTTTCTTTGAGTGCTATTCATACAGTTTTCCATAGAGGATGCCCTTATTTAAATCCCCCCATAAATGCTCTAGTGTTCCCTTTTCTACACGCCCTCACAACACTTGTCGTTTCTAGTCATTTTTTAGTATACGCTATACTTACATGTCTTACGTGGTATCTCATTGTGATTTTTATTTGCATTTCATTGATGATAAGTAACATACAGTATTTTTTATTTATCAGTAAACCACCTATGTACTTGTAGTGGAGCATTATCTAATTAGATCTTCTTGTCATTTATTAAGTGGACTGTTTTTTATTGATTAAGTATATGAACTTTTATGTATTTTGAAGATTAATCTCTTGTCCAATGTATGATGTGCACATATTTTCTCCAAATAATTAAGCTGCATTTTAATTTTTCTGGTAGTATCTTTTGTCATACAGAATATTTTTAACTTGAAATATTAACATTAATTTAATTTTCCATTGTTTCTTTTGCCTTTGGTGACAATTCCCCACAGTCCTCAATAAAACTGATGCTGTGAAACATATTGCCTGTTTTATTCTATGCAGTTTATGGTTTCAGCTATATTACATCCAGTTCTGGATCCATTTTGAATTACTTTTTGTGTGTGGAGTTATAAAACATTCTAGATTCATGTTTTCAAGTGGTTGTCAAATTTCCCCAACACCATTTATTGAAGAAGCTTCTTCCTCAATTATATGCATTTGATTTCTTTGTGTTATATTAGCTGCCTATAGATGTGTGATTTTATTTCTCGGCTCAAAATTTTCCATTGGTCTCTGTGTTTGATTTTATTTCAATACAATACTATTTTAGTTATAATTACTCTGTTGTATGGTTTACAGTAAGAGAAACTGACTCCTATATTTTTATTTTTTTCCTTGAAGGATAACTTTGGCTACTTAGCATCTTTTGTGGTTTCACATGTATATTAGGATTATTGTTTGATTTCCTTTAAAACGTCACTGGAATTTTGATAAGGATTGCATTGAACATGTACATTGCTTTGGGTTAAAGTGACCATTTTAACTATGTTAATTCTCCCAATCCATGAACATGGAACACCTTTCAATCTCTTTGTGTCTTGTTCAATTTCTCTTAAAAATATCTTATAGTTTTTAGTGTATAGGTATTTAACATCCTCTATTAGGTTTATTGCAGGTGTTTTATCCTTTCTAATAAATTGCGACTGGAATATCTTACTTAATTTCTCTTCCCTCTCATTTATTGTTTTCATATTGAAATGCTACTTACTTTTGTGCACTTATATATAGTGATATATATTATATCACTATAATGTATTCATTTATCATTTCTAGAAGTTTTTTTAGTGAAGTCTTTATTGTTTTAATTGTATGTCTTATGTAAATAGTAATGGCTTTTCCGTTTGGATTTCCTTAAGGTCTTTTTCTTACTTAATAACTCTGGCTAGGAATTACAGAACTACGATAAGCAATAATGGTGAGACATCCTTGACCTGTTCGAGGTCTTAGGAGAAAGGCTTTCCATTTTTTGTAGTGAGTATACTTTTGGCTATGGTTTTGTTATATAATACCTTCATTATTTTGAAGCACTTTTCCTCTTTTTAATTTTCATCATAAATGAATGTTGAATCTTATCAAATGCTTTTTCCGCATTTCCTGAAATGATAACATATTCATATTTTCCCCTTTGTTGATACAGTATATTAAATTGATTGGTGCATGTTGAATCACCCTTGCATTACTGGAATAAAGCCTAAATTTTCATAAAGTATGAATATTTTAATATATTATTGAATTACTTGACATGATTTTATTGAGGATTTTTGTCTCTATGTTCATTAGTGATATTGAAGTATAATTGTCTTTTCTGACGATGTTGTTGTCCAGTTTGGAATAAGGGCAATGCTGGTTTCATAAAATGTATTCAGGATAATTTCTTCCTCTTAAGTTTTTGGAACATTTTAAGAAAGATAGGTATTAAATATTTTAATGTTTGTTAGAATTCAATAGTGAAATCATTTAACCCTGAACTTCTGTGATTTAGGCGACTTCTGATTAGTTTCAGTTTATGTGCTTGTGATTGTTCTGTTCAAGCTATTTCTCCCTGAATCAGTCTTGGTATACTGTACAATTCTAGAAATCTGATTGTTTCTTTAAATTTTACTGATTTGTTGCCATATAGTTCATGGTAGATACTTACAATTATTTTTATTTCCTTTAATATGTATTGTAATCTTACCTATCTCGTTTCTAATTTTATTAGCAGTTTTTCATTTTTGTTTTCATGAGTCTAGCAAGAGGTCTATAAACTTTCTTTATCCTTTCAAAGAATGAATCCTCACTTTTCTTGAGTTTTTTTTTAAAGAAAAGTGCAATGAGGAATGAAGATGAGTGACCATGTAGGCAGGAAGAGAGAGAAGGAAGAAGCATCTTCATTTTATATTTATTTAGTTGTTTGCACTGGTTGCTTTCCCCCAGGGGTATGTGGCTTGCTCCTTTGGAGGCAGTTGCTTAGTTACTGCTCCATCAGGGTGTCCCTTTATTGATACTTTATAATCAACTTTTAAGTTTGTTTATTTCCATCTAATAGTTATTATTTTTTACTGTCTTTTTCCTCTCAATTGATCTTTTTAAATTTGTTCCTTCATATCTTAGGCAACAAAATTTATTTAAGACAACTTTTGTGTTTTAATGAGTTCCTGTATTACTAAGAGCATTCTTCTGTTTACTATTTTTGCTACATCCCATGTCTCCTGAAAATTTTTCTATTATCGTTTGTTTCCAGGCATGATTTTTATTTCACTTTTGCTTTCCTCATTGACCTAGGAGTGATTAATAAGCATACTAGTCTCCTCATGTTTGAGTTTCTTACAATTTTCTTTTCTTGGTTTATATCTAGCTTCACTTCCTTATGATCAAAGAAGACTTTTTTAATAATTAAAGTATTTCTACATTTATTGAGATATGCTTGTATCCCAGCATATTAGCTACCCTTGAGGATATACCACATACACTTGAAAAGAATGTATATTTCTTTTAGACTGTGAGAATTGTATATGTATATTAAGTATATATGATCTGTTACCTCATTTAGGGCCATTATTCCTCAAATATATGTTTGAATGATCTATTGATACAAGTAAAAGTACTATTATTATGTTGCTTTCAATTTATCCCTCTAGGCCTGTTAATATTTGCTTTATATATATGGGTGATGCTTTGTTGGCTACATAAATACTAATAATAGTCATATCCTTCAATGTATGTACATCTTGAGTGATTCCTCCACTTTCTTTTTTCTGAGGATAAATTTGATTTTTCAAGACCTTTTGAGGTTCCACACAAGCTTCAGCATTGCTTGGTCAATTTTATTAAATAAGTCCACAGAATTTTGATGGAATTGCATTACACTTTACATTGCTTTGGGTAAGATGTCCATTTTAACTATTGTAAGTATTCCAATACATGAATATTGAATAGTCTCCCTTATCTTTGTGATTTGTCTATTTCTTTGTTAATGTCTTATAAATTTTTAATATATGTCTCTCACCTTTGTTAAGCCTATTCCCAGATATTTTGCCTTTCAAGTGTTATTTTGAATGGAATTTCTTTCTTCTTTTTCCTCTTTGTCATTGTTTTCATACAGGAATGGTACTGATTTTTGTGTGGATTTTATACCCTGTCACTTTTCTGTATTTATTGTTTTTAGCAGTTTTTCGGTGGACTCTAGGTAAAATATCATGTCATCTGAAAATAGCAATAGTGTTTACATTTTACTTTCTTTTTTATATTCCTTTAATATTTTTTCTTACCTTCTTCTAACCAGGTCTTCCAGAATCATGTTGAATAGCATTGATAAGAAGGATATCCTTGTCTTATTCCAGAACTTAGGATAAAGGCTTTCAATTTTTCTCTTTGAATATAATGTTGGCTTTTGATTTGTCATATGTGATTGTTATTATTTTGTTGAGGTAAGTATCTTTTATTCCCATTTTGGGAAGTTTCTATCATGAATGGGTGTTAAATATCAAATACTTTTTTCTGCATTTATTGATTTTTATTTTTACCTTGTCTTGATGCAGTGTATTATATTGATTGACTTGTCTATGTTGAACCATCCTTGCAAAATAACCTGATTATAATGTATGTTTTTAATGTGTAGTGAACTCGGTTAGTTTAATTTTCTTGAGAATTTTTGCATCTGCAGTCATCAGTGATATTGTCTGTAAGTTTTTGCTTCTGTGCTGTCCTTTTCTGATTTTTTTTTTATCTGGGTAATATTAGCCTTGTATAATATAGTTTGGAGCTTTACTTCTTCAGTTTTATGAAAGACCTTAAGAAAGATGGAAGTTCTTATATAAATGTTTAGAAGAATTTACTAGCTATGCCATCTGATCTGGGTCTTATTTGGGGGGAAACATTTGATTATAGCTTAAATTTGTGTGCCTGTGATTGATCTGTGAAGCTATGTTCTTCTGGTTCAGTTTCGGAGAAATCTACAGTTCTATAAATCTGTCAGTTTCTTTAAGATTGACAAATCTTTTGGCTCACAGGTGCTCATAATAGTCTATAATGATTCCTTTCATTTCTGTGATGTTTATTGTAATATAACCTATTTCATTTTTGGTTCTTGTTATTAAGATACTCTTTTTTTATATATGAATGTGGCTGAAGGTTTAACATTTTTTTCAAAAAACTAGTTCTTGGTTATTTTGATCTTCTAGGGAACTTTTTGGTTTTGATATTATGTATTAACACTAATTTTTATTATTTCCTTCATTCTAATGAATTTTCTGTTTTGATTTTCCTTTGTATATTTTTTCTTCAGCTGTGTAGTTAGGTATATAATTGGGATATATACTGGATTTTGATGTGTGCTTGTGTGTAGTGCAAACTTTCTTGTGAAAACTAACTTGGTTGCATCTCACATGATCTTGTAGCTCACCTCTTTATTTTTGTGATTTCCAGATAATTTTTAATTTTGCACTCTTTGATCTAGAAATTATTCAGAAATGTTATTTTTTCATTCTTACTTATTTTCTATTTGAATGATCTGTTGATAAAAATGGGTTACTATTGCCCCTTACTACTATTGTGTTACTGTTAATGTCTCTCTTTAGGCATGACAGCATTTGTTTTATACATTTAGCTCAACCTGCATTGGGTGCATATACTTTAAAGTCAATTATTTTTTCTTGATGGAGTCATCCATGAATCTCATGTAGTGTCCATCAAACTTCATGTTAAATTTTAGGTGAGAGTTTATATGACTGATATTAATAATTAAAGTCCTGATTTTCTTCATCCCTATTGCTTTGATTCTTTTTTCCATAGCCTTTCATTTTCAAAATATGTTTATCTTTGAATATGGTGTGTGATGCTTATAAACATACATCTATGGGTCTTGCTTTCTGATAATGCAACCACTCTGTGTCTTTTGATTGGGGAGTTTACTATATTCATATTAGGGATATTAGTGATATATGGGGATTTACTAATATAGTTCTATTTAATATTTATTTTGCTTCTTTTCAAGTTTTTTGCCTTTACTTTGGATGTTTTTGTATGTTTATTCTTTGTTTCTTCTTCTCCCTAACTATGTATTTCTTTAATATAATGTATTATACTACC
Organism: Solenodon paradoxus; assembly: GCA_004363575.1. Taxonomy (NCBI): domain Eukaryota; kingdom Metazoa; phylum Chordata; class Mammalia; order Eulipotyphla; family Solenodontidae; genus Solenodon; species Solenodon paradoxus. The sequence goes on along the minus strand of RJWH01000771.1, from coordinate 37,163 downwards.
AATGGATTTGTCTCTAACTTTATTACTCTATATTAACATTTTTCTGAGCTGATGTTTTATCCTATTTATACTCTTGTGGAGGTTCCATGTTTTTATTTTTCCCTTTGGTGTTTTTGGTTTTTTCGTTTTAGTTTTTTTTATGATTTAACTTTATGTCACCTTTCTAATATTTTAACGGGTTATTTGGTTTTATTTTCTTGTTGTAGAACTCACTTCAGCTTTTCTTTAATAGTGGTGAAAAAAATCAAGTAGTCTTTATTTCTGAAGATCTTCATTTTTTGGTCATATATTCATGATAATTTTACAAGTTAGAATATGTTTGGCTTGTAGTTTTTGTTTTTCATTAATTTGAATATGCTCTATTCTCTCATGGCCTTTATAGTCTGCTGGGTGTTCATTTTTAGGTTACGGTTTTCTTTCCTTAGAAGCCATTAAGAACATATATTTCTCATTGGGTTTTGCTAGTTTTACTATGATGTGGTTTTTCTAAAGTTCTCTTTGTATTTAAAATTTGTATATTCTTTATCCCTCTTGGTCTTCCATGCTTACTTATGTGGCTGATATGGGAAGTTCTAGATTACTCTTCAAATAAATTATCTTGAGCACCCCAGCAGTGTAAGAACCATAGTTAATGCATTAAGTGGATCCTCACAGTAATTGCACACATCTGAGCATATGAAAGTGTGTTTGTAAAGATATGTGTGGAACCTGCAATAAACAACAGCATGGAAGTTGTTTCTGGGACTGGAGTAGCAGGAGGTATGCCAACAAAGACAGTTAACAGGACAAAATAATAGGACAGTCAACTTAGTCTTAAATCTCAAGACAAGAAGAGTAAGACTACCTGTGGTACACATGTTTTGCTTGAGTGAAACCCAAAGTAAAGAGGTTTAGGTAGGGATCACAGGTAGGGTCAGAAGTTCAGTAAAGAACACAGAGAAAAGGACCATACTCCTTCAAATCTTCACTGTGGGACCTATGCTCTGGTGAGAGGAGTTCTATTAAACAGTACTTAGAATTCTTGACACAGTTATGGGAACCCTGAGAAGAGGGTCAAACCCAGAGATACCCACAGGAACAGAGCTCCAAATACCCCATAAACTGCAAGTTACATCCCTCCCTCTACCCATTAGCTATACTCTACCTCTCTGACTCAGAAAGAGATCCTTACTATGGAAAACAACAAAAGTCAAAAAGATATAATAAAATTAACATGCCTGCTGCCAAAAGAAAAAGAAAAAAGAAACAAAAAAGTTTAGTTACAAGAATCCCACGGAGATAAAAAGAGATTAACATATGTCAAAATATCTCAAGTTATAGAATCAGAATGTTATGATACCTCATTAATAACCACTTTTTACAGATATGGTGGTTTCAGTTGTTTTGACAGATAATGAATTCAAAGCAGCAATCATAAAGGAAATCAGAGAAATTTTATAATCAGTAAACTAGTTAAAAAACCTGCAAGAAGATTCAATAAAAACTGAATGATTAAAAATAAAAACTAACAGAAGTAGAAATTTTGCAAAAGAAACTAACAGAGATTTAAGATGTGAAACAAACTAAGTCAAGATTACCGAAAAAAGTCATAAAATCGAACTGACAAAATGGATAAAAAGTTCAGTGATCTGGAGTACAGAAATGTTTAAATTATCCATGGGCAAGAAGAGCAAAAAGCTAAATTAAAAGTGAAGAAATACTCTGAGACCTATCCAACTCCATTAGAAAAAGCAACATAAGAATAATAAGCACTCCAGATGGTGAAGACAGAAAGGAGTAGAAGACACATTTAAATAAATACTTGTTAAAATCTTCCCAAACCTGGGAAATAATAAACATACAATTAATATACAATTCAATGAAGTCAACAGAACTCTTGGCTATAAAACAAAACAAAATAAAAACTAGAGAAAGGCATGTAACTGTGAAACTGTCAAAAATCCAAATCAAATAGAAATATTAAAATTAGCCAGGGAAGTAAAGCAAGCAATATATAAAGGTATTCTCACCAGGTTATCACAGACTTCCAGGCGGAATCTTTACAAGCCTACAGGGAATGGAAGGATATATTCAAAATACACAAAGATAAAATCTGTCAGCCAAGAATGTGATATTCTGCAAGGTTTCTCTCACATATGAGGGTGAAATAAAGTCCTTATCTTACCAACAAAAGCCGAAGGATATTGCTGCTACACGGCCTCTCCCATAAGAAATACTAAAAGATACTCTTCTATCTGAATAAACAAAAATTTCACAGAAAATAAGGCAATAAACAGACAAAACTAGAAATGGAAAGTCAAAATGACAGCAGAAATCCTAAAGTAATAATCATTGAATTCACCAATGAAAGATACAGAGTGGCTGAATGGATTAAAAACACAAAGCCTAACTATATACTGTTTCCAAGAGACTTGCTTAAGATATAGAGAAAAATATATGTGAAGTGATGAAAAAATGATAATCTAAGCTGATGGTGAGTCTAAAAAGATCAGGAACCACAATATTCATATAAAATAGACTTATGGACATAAAAGTTAATTGAAGACAAAGATGGTCACTATATAATGATAAAGTTATCAATACAACAGGAGGACAACACTCATGAATGCATTTGCACCTAATTTAGGAGCACCCAAATATATAAAGCAAATTATTTATTTAAATGTTTAATGATAGACAGTGACAGCAACAAAATAACAATAAGGGACATGAACACCAACTTATAGTAAAGAGTAATCTGGACATAAAATCAATAAAGAAACAACAACCTAATGAAAAATTAGATGAGACTGAATTTTTATATATATATATACACACACATATATATTGCAATTAGTAAATATATTGCAATACACTACACATTATTTCTAGCACTTAACAAATCATTTTCACAGACTATATTGGGGAGCAAAAATAAAATATCAATAAATTTACAAAGATTAAAGTCATGTCTGGCATTTTTTCAAAAACAATGGCATCAAATTAGTAATCAGCCAAAAGAGGAAAGAAAGAAAAACTGCTAAGAAATCAAGAATAAATACCATGTTATTTCACAATTATTGAGTCAATAAGGAAATAAAAGCTAAAATTAAAAAAATGGAATCGAATGAAAATGAGGAATGAGTTATCAGAAGATATGTGATGTAACAATAATAGTACTGGGAGAAATTTATGACAATACAATAATACCTCAGGAAACAAGAAATGTCACAAATAAAGAACCTAAACCTTCACCAAAAGAAACCAGAAAAGAAGAAAGAATGAAACAAAAATCTAGTGTAAGGAAGAAAATAATTAAACATCAAACAGATGTCAACAAAATAGAAAGCAAAATGATTATGCAAAGAGTCAATGACACCAAGAACTGATTATTTAAAAGGATAAATAAAACTGACAAACAACTAGTTAGATTCATAAAGAAGAGGAAAGAGAAAACACAAATTAATAAAATCATAGATGAAAGAGGACAAATTACAACTTATACCACAGAAATGCAGATGTTTATAAGGAAATACTATGAACACCTTTATGTAAAAAAAAGGGTGGTCTAGAAGAAACTGAAAAATTCTTGGAGACATATAAAACCCAAGACTAAACAAGGAAGAAATCATAATCCTGAGCAGACTGATACCAAGCTAGAAAATTGAAAAGGTAATTAAAAATCTCACCCAAAACAAATGTCCTGGATCAGATGCACTCATTAGTGAATTTTACCAAATATTCTAAAAATAATTAATACCAATCCTCTAACCATAAAACTGAAAAAGGAAAACTTACACTTTTTATGATATCAACATTACTGATTCTAAAATCAAAAACATCAGTAAATATATATATGCACATGTATATATATGCAATTTTTAGATGAATGTAGATGTAAAAGTTCTCAACAAAATACTGGCACACTGAATCAACAACTCATTAAAAAAATCCTATGACAAATTAAATTATCAAGTGTGATTTTTTCCAGGGATGCAAGGCTGGTTCACCATAAAAACATCAGTGAAAGTAGTACACTATATCAACAAAGGGGGAGATAAATCACATTATAATCTAAATAAATGCAAAAATTCATTTGATAAAATTAAACACACTTTCATGCTAAAAACTCTGCAGAGTAGGCACATATTGAACATATATCGACATAATAAAATGTATATATGACAAACCCACAGCCAATACCATACTCAGTGGAAAATAACAAAAGCTTTTATTCTAAGATAAAAAATAGGCAAGGATGTTCACTGTCCTAATTACTATTTAATATAACGTTGGAAGTGTTAGTCTTGCTATTTTACAAGAAAAGTACATGAAAGACATCAAATTAGGAAGAACTAAGTGAAGCTATCACTATTTGCAGATGATATAATAATATGAGAGAGAACCCCCAAAGACTGCAGCAAAAAGTTACTAAAAACAATAAACAAAAGCAGTAAAGTGGCAGGGTACAAAATTAACACTCAGAAATATGTTGTATTTCTATATTCAAGCAATGAACTTGCAAAAGAGTACTCAGGAAAACAACTCCATTTACATTACTACATAGAAAGGAATGAAATACCGGCATGCCCTGGTGGAGTAGCGATTGGGTGCATTCCAAACACATTCCAAAATCTGAGGTTCACATCCCATGGCTAGTGGGAACTATCAAGGTGAACAATTAGATAAAATATGCAAAGAACTTCTTCCTTCCCTCTCTTCCTACCTGCCTTCCTTTCCTTGCTTGCCTTCATTCCTCCCTGTATTGTTCCGAGAGAGAGAGAGAGAGAGAGAGAGAGAGAGAGAGAGAGAGAGAGAGAGAGAGAGAGAGAATAAATACCTTGGAGTAAACTTAACATTACTTATATTCTGAAAAGATAGCATGTTGTTAAAAGAAAAAGGCTGCCTAAGGAAATATAGAGATTTTCCATATTAATGGACTGGAAATTAATATGGACATATTACCTAAAGTGATATGCATGTTTAATGCAATACCCATTAAATTCTAAGACATTCATCACAAAAATTAGGTAATGTATTTGAAACTACAAGAGGCCTGTAATAACAAAATCAATCCTATGAAGAAAGAATAAAATGAAGGTGTCACACTGATTTTAAACTATAGTACAAAGCATTAATAATCAATTCAGAATGGCATTGAAATAAAAAGTCATTTAATAGAATAGAGTTGAGAGCCCAGAAATAAACTCACACATATATGAACTTAATTTACAACAAAGAAGACAAGGACATAGAATGGGATGAGACAGTCTTTTCAATAAATTATGTTGTGAAAACTGGACAACCCTATGCAAAAGGTTGAAACTAGATTACAAATATCGTTCACAAGCATAAATTTGAGAATTATCAAATATTTACATTTAAGATGTAAAACCATAAAACAGAAGAAAACATTTGCAAAACACTCCTTGTTGGTGAACTAAGTGATGTCTTTGGGAACTTGGCTTCAATGGTAAGGGAAATAAAACTCAAAATAAACAAATATGATTACATCAAAATTAAAATTTGCTGTACAACAAAAGAAACTCTCCGTTGTACCCTGGTATCTCAGACATTCAGCCCAAACCTGAGCTAGTGCACATAAGCTCAAGGACTCTGTTTCATGGACAAGGCTTGGGGGAAAAAACTAAAATGAACAAATAAAATGCTGCTTCTTTCTCTTCACTCTTCATTCCTGCCTGCCACCTTCTGCTTCTGTTCTGCCTATCTGCTTTCATTTTGTCTGTTTTACTTCCTCTTTAATAAAAGAGAGAAAAAGCTACAGAAGGAAGGAAGGAATGAAAGAAAGAAAAAGAAGAAAGAAGGGAGAGAAAGAAAGAAACAAATAAAGAAAAGAAAGGAGAGGAAGACTCTCTCACCAAAATGAAAACATTGGTGTGCCGTTAGGCTCAGGCACTAAGCTGAAAGTTGTGGCACAGACCATGTAAAACCCAAGGACCTTGAGTCCATGATCTGGGGTAGGGGAACAAACAAAATAAACAAGCAAAAAAAAAAGTGCATCTTCCTCTTCCTTCCTTAAAAATGCTTCTTCTTCCACTCCCTTCCTTCTTTTCTTAAAAGAAACACCCTAATAAATGGGAGAGCTTGTACATCAAATAAGGAGTTAATATTCAAAATATATAAAGAACTTATAACACTCAATAATAAAACAGTAATTCAATTAAAAGTGGGCAGATTATCTTAATAGATACTTATCCAAACAAGACATGCAGATGTCCAACAGACAAAAAAAAAGATATTCTACTTCCCATTTCATTAGGGAAGTGCAAATTAAAACAATGAGCTATTACCTCACATTTTTGAGAATGGCTAGTATCCAAAAGACTGAAAACAAGTGTTGGTAAATAAGCAGCAAAATGAAACTCTTAGAAACTGTTGCTGGGAATGTAAAATGGTGCAACTACTATGGAAAGCATTACAGAGATTCCTCAAAAATAGTGAAAATGGAAATCCCATCCCATATTGTACAATTATTTCTCTGCAGGCTATTTACCCTGAAAAAACAGAATCACAAATTCTCTGAGATATATGTGTCCCCACGTTCATTATCACATTTTTTAAAATAGCTAAGAATTGGACACAACCCAAATGTCCATCAACAAATGAGTGGATAGAGAGGAGGCAAGCAGACACAATGGGATATTACTCAGCTATCAAAAAATAAAATTCTTCCATTTCCAGCAATGTGGATGAAACTAGAGGCAATTGTACTTAGTGAGATAAACCAGAAGGAGAAAGGCAGATCGTATATAGAGAAACCAAGTAAGCAGATTAACTAGATCAAATAAAAATAGACTTTTAGTCAATAGAAATTAATCAGTGGTGCAGGAAGAAAAGGAGGCTGGGTGGAAAATTGGATAAAGGAGATGGAATATATAGTGAAGGAAAAATTGAAAAATTTAGCTTAAAATATAATGTGCAGATGGGACTTCAATATGATAAACACCTAATATCTATATAATGTTTGATTGCAATTCTATTTAAATAAAATTAAATGAGAATAAAAGTAATGCAAAAAATGAATTCTTGTCTGTTTCTCTCTCGCTTTACTTTCCAGGATACCTATTATACTTACATTTGTTCTTTTCAAGGTATCTTACATTTCTTGCAGGGTTTCTTCATTCTTCCTCAATCCTATTTTTCTTTCCTATCCCATGGGTGCCAGAGCTATGTTTTTGTCTTCAAATTATGAGATCACTTCTTTTGTGAGACTGAGTTTGCTTATGGAGCTTTTCTTGTTTTATTTTCAATTCATTGATTGTACTTTTATATCTAACATTTAAGGTTTTTTTATAACCTCAATCCCTTTGGTGAAGTAGCTCTTATAATTTGCCACTTCTTTGCTCAGGTCCTCTATTTGCATTTGGGTACTTGATTATACCTTCATCTCATTCAGTTTTTTTTATAACTATTATATTGAATTATTTATCTGTTAAGTTTTCTCAATAAGTGTCAATGAATTTCTCATTTGGTGAACTATTGCTGGCTACTTCCTTTCTTTTTGCCATTTCTGGCTTGCTTTCTCTTTTTTTTGTTGGGGGTTGACTAGCTTTTTACATGATTTTATTCTCTGCTTTATATTTATCATTGTGGCTTTCTTTTTATTTTCTTTTTATTGCCTAGGAGGTGGCTGCTGCAGGGAATTACTGGTAATGTGGCAGTTATGGGCATCTGACTTGCCCCTGCTGTAGGGGCAGGGACCTCAGTCGTCTCTTGGTTGCTCTTGTTGAGTTGGATCACTTCACTCACATGTACCACTCAACTTGACCCAATGATTGGCTGTGGGCTACTGGTAGGGCATAGGTGGTAGGGCAGTGGAGTGGCTGATCTGCATCCTCTCTCTCATCTGAATACTGATGCTGGGTTCCCAGAGGGTTCCTACGTCCCTAGAGCTGGCTTGCATTTGTGGTGGGATGATGGGTGTAGCACAGGGTCCACTCCCTTACCTGGAAGCTGACTCATTGTCCTTAGCAGAGTCCTGGACAACTGGGGAATGAATAACATGATTTTAATAACTACCTAGTGTTTCTTTTTATCAATATATGTTACTTGATTCAATTAGTATTACGTTCTAAATATATAGGCTATTTTTGCTATTTAAAAACCCACCAATTTGTGAATATGCTTCTGAAAAATTTGTTTGAAGTCCTAGAAAGGGAATTAGTAGACTAAATCTTACTAACATTATTAAAATACTTATTCATATTATAAAAGTGCTTTCTATAAATGCTATACCAATTTACTCTTGACAACTATTATCAGTGTCCATTTCTATGATCTTGTACTCCATGTTTTCTCTCTCAAATAATTGATTGGTGGACTGCTTTGAGGATGTATTACATAAACATCAAATAATACTTAATATTCCAGAATCATACTAATTTACTCAAATTTTTATTTAAGGTCACACACTCATATTGAAATGTAAGCTATTGATTCTGTAATTGACTCAATAAGAGTGTTATTGGACTTGTAGTACTATCATGCTTTTGTAATAGAATGCTATTGATTATATTGTGGATGGCAATGATACTAATTCAGCAAATACTAGTACTTTTTACTTTGCATATAAGAAAACTGGTATTTAATTAATTAATTTTCATGAGATCATACAGCCAGTTTTGGATAGAATGGGGAATGAAACTCATCAGTTTTATTCCCGAGGCTATGACTTACAGAAGTAAGATATTACCTCTCTCTTCCATGAGATGTGTACTAAGAACTCTATAGTATCATTCTACCACTTCTTTGGATGCTAATAAACAAAAAGGAAACATCACGCATATCTCTAGTGATATTCTGATTGGGAAACTCGAGAGAGTAGCCTCTATTTTTCTCAATTTTTAAATCATACATGCCACAGGAATTTTTTCTCAGTAATGTTAAAAATATGTCAACTAAAACTTATGTTTTTGTTTAACACAATCCTCCATCACAGTATGCTTGCCCTGACAAAGTAAAACTAATGAATTTTGATGTGGAGAGTAGAAGCAATTTGGGAACTTGAGGAATTTTGTGATGAATGTTTAGGTTTAGCTGCCTGCAAGGAGCCACTCTATGGAATTATGTGGGCAGTGACAATATAGCTGGTTAAGAAGGAGAAGAGATAGAAAAAAATGTAAAATTTAAAAAATGAGAGTTACCATGAATACAATTTGACAGATTTTTTTACTATGATACAATGTGCTTCTTTTTCCTTAAGATCAGAAGTAGATGATGTTACCTTCACACACAAATTATTGAATATCACCTGAATCAACTTTGAAACAGCTTTGTCTTAGCAGTAAAACACATATGGGGGGTGCATACTTATTTTGAAATTTTTCACTAAAACTTACCGTATCAATTGTAAACCAAATCATTTTTTTTCAGGGAGATAACTGAATAATAATTTTTTTAAGTAATTTTTATGAGAACCATTACAAACTAAATGTTTTTCATGTAATTATATGATTACATGCAGAGTAAAAGAGTAAATATATTGTTTTCTTGTAAAGTGATTTAGTCACTGATAAATAACTCAAGGTAATAAAAGATACCTAATGTGTATGTTATGTTTCAACATTTCCATTGATTACATTTTAGAAAATATCGTATTAAAATCTGCTGGAATGAAGTATGCTATAAATTGTCTTTATATTTAATTGCTTTGTGCAACTAGATCTCCCAAAGTGGTAGTAATTTATAACAAACTGAAACACAAGCACCTTGGAGTGGGTGAATATTATTCGCCTTAGATAAGTCTCCTCTTGAATGAACACTGATTTATCCAAATCTCCATAATAATAGCACAATTTACAATGTGATACATACAGAACATTTTGTTAAAATTACAGCCAAGGTATAATTTTAACATTAGTGGTTATGAATTATTCACAATATCTGAATTAATATCAATAATGTCTGAGAATGTCATCTTTGAGAGTTGTTACTTTTTACTGATGTTTCTGAGAATAGCATCCATCTCTCTTGTTTGTGAATCAGAACCAAAATACATTTCAATGAATACATAATTCTTAAAAGTTAATGAAAATGGTCTAAATACAAGATTTGAGTTTGAGTTACGGTGGGTGCTTTCACAGACCTTCTGAAGATTATGCTTCTATTATACTAAAAATATTTTGTGTAATAGACATACATTAATCTCTCCATATGATCCATATGGTCTCTCAAGAAACTACACACAGAAATGCAATAAACAATAGTTCTTAGTAGATGAAAGGACACCATTTTAAATATAGCTTGAGGGAAAAGATGAATAAAATATAATTTTATATCACTCTAAGTTATCTTATTCTGTATTTTTCAATGTAAGAACTTTTTATCTTTAGAGATTTTAAAATCAGGTAATAGTATATATTTCTCCTAATTTTTAAATTGACTTTCTAGGTGAATATTTAGAGAGCTTTTCCTCATTAGGCAGTTAGTACCAAAGTACTTATTCTTCTGGGAATTCACAGCACCACTGCAACTTTCAATTGGCAAACCAATCTGGGAGGCCTAGTGATAGCTGTGATTAATGGCTGTACATATTAAGCTAGTGTACACAGGTCTTAACAGAGTTATATGTAAATCGTCAGCACAAACTCATGCAAACTCAGGTTATCAATCAGTAAGTTATGCACTGGAGTGAGATAATTATAGCCTTTCTTCTGTGTACCAGGATGTGTTTATATTTCTCAATGACTGAAAAATGCCAAAGACTAGTGTTGAAACTAATGTGAAAACAAAATCTTACTATCAACATATATTTGTTTCTTTCTTCTTTTTGGAACTAACAAAGAGAAAAATGGGTCTTATTTAAGTGAATAAAACTCTTTCCCTTCTAATATATGTAGCTCTTCCTTTGCTATTAATTTCTTCATAAATTATTTTGTTGCTATAGCTATACTTTTCTATGTTGCAGTACAAAATGTAACAAGAATGGTATTTGTAGAACTCACACACATCTGAGGTAATACTTTTTCTAATCATACTCTCAAAGGTACCGTCACACAATTGTGGATTCAAATGTAAATGCTTTGTATCTTTTTCTTCTTATGATTGGCAATGATTTGTAATCCTTGGCTCATAGACTATAACAAACTTGAACATAAATATCACTTGTTATGTATTGTATACTTATTTTTATCTTCCAGTTCATTCCTATCCATTCTTCCCTGTGAACTCATGACATCCCAGTAGAGTAGGCAGGATAGGAATTGTAGATTAAAACAAATGTAATAGGAGTAGTTAATAATACAGCAAGGCACAAAGTTTTCTGATTATTATGGTCACTTAATGTCTCTGTATTTCTTATTTTGTATTAACTTATATTTCATAAATATTTAAAGGTCTTATTAAAATCAAAATTGACCAGCTGAGGTCAAAATACTTTCCTTAGAAGTGAACCATAATTCTAATAAATGTTGATCAACTGACTTCCATAAAATCTATAGTTCAGCTATATGTATGAGAAACACTAGAATACAGGTCTTAAGATTTGTAAGATAATAAATTTTCTTAATAATTATTATAATACTCTGACTCCCTTTTCTCAACTTAATTTAAATTCTAATTGGCAAAAATAATTCATCTAATTCTGAGTTAAGTATCTTTAACCTCATATAAGCATGTGTTAAGGGATTTGTCTTACCAAACACTTCTATAAAGTACTATAGAATGAGGAAATAAGTTTAAATAAGTTAGAATAAACAGAGCAAATGACAACTTTTTTTTCTCTTTCACATCCTAAATTAACTACATGGAAAGTTCTGTTATATGATATTTGAGACAAATGCCACTTAGGCAAGCAGATTTTAAAATGTGGTACACTGTCAAAATTAGTTACAAATGCAAATGTATATAACAATGAGAAGAGAGAAAATATTGAAGGTGAAAATTGGCTTTCTGTAGTACTCAAAAGGGGGTGTTGGGCCTGGATGATTTGTGGGGAGACTGGATAATAATAAAGAAAAGAAAATTTAACTTAAATCTGTTTGTAAACATCAAATATATCCCTGTAATGCCAAGTTTCCCAGATTCCACTGAGTCCACAGAACTTATGATTCCATACAATATTCTGTGCTCCAAACTCATGCACTCCTCACACAGAAACTTACCTGTAGTATAGATCACTCCTTCTGAAGCTTGTCTAATTGTGTGGTTGAGGTGTTATGTGTTTCTTCTGAGTCAAATATGTTAATTTTCACAAAACTATTTTGTATAAATCATTCTCTAAAGAAGTGATTTTATGGATGAGGAGAAATTAAGGTTTAGGAGGATTTTTCTTGCCTCATTAATTCCACCATCATTTGCCTACGATACCTAAGCCAGTGTTGATTATAATTCTTTATTGGCTGACATGGAAGAATCCTCCCCTACCCTGCGTTAGTACTGGTATTCAAAAAAGAAAAAAAGCCACTCTGATTTTAGGACCAATTTTAAATGTGGTGCTGAATGGTAGATGGGACGGGACATCTAAAATGGAGGTGGACTGTTTTATAAATAAAACCTTCCAGTTCTTTCTCACTCAGTAGGTTTTCTGCAGAATCTGAAAAGTGCTTAACTGATCCCAGACAAATAATTCCAAGTAACCTCAGATTATTTTTAAATCAACATATTTAAGTACTCATAACTTATATAATACTTAATGAATTTATAATCTACTTTAATTCTAAACTATTCTGATGCCTCTTGCCATTATGTCCAGCTGACATAATGTTTCCAGTCTCTCAAAGGCAAGGCATCAATTCAGGGAGCCTCTGAGACCTAACTTGCATTCCGCTCTAGCAAACATGTAGATGACTGAGCTCTTAATGAGTCAGGCAAAAGATCTTCCTTATAATTGACACACGAAAGTCTTTGTTAATTGAATCCTAGCTCCTGCCATGTTGTTCTGTTAATCTGTTTGTATGTCTAATAAATGTAAGTTTCACAAAAATGCAGTGAGAGTGCTGGAAAAGAACTCTGCCCTGGAGCTCATGACTTAAGAACCACTAGTGCCCTCTTTTGGCCCGAAGAAAAATACGTTTTATTCCATTTAGCTATATGAGATCAGTCAAGAGAGAATAAAAAAATATTTTTATGACTTCCTTCTAAGAAAAACTCATCTATAAAAACAACATTAGGAATCAGAACTTTCATTAAATGAACTATTTCTCTCCAAAAAGCAATTGCTACAAAATACAAATCTAGACACACATACAGATTGCACATTTTTCCAAAGATGTCATAAGTATATTCCAGCATTGAAAATTGACCAAATAAAAAATATTGGAAAAAGTGCATTAAAGTGTTCACGTCAATTTATATTTGCCTGTGTAAATATAATTTGTCAATAAAATTCATTTTAAGAATGCAGAAAATTCTTGAAAGATATTTTTCTAAAATGAGGATAAATTCTTTCCAATGCACAATTGTTTTGTTTATGTTTTTGTTTTCACTTTCTTTTCTGTCCAGATACAATACTACAGTGCAATAGAGAAACATATAGGAAACTGTGAATGTGTTATAAAGTAGTTTGAAATACACAGACATATACACAAGGAAAATTCAAACTTTTTGCCATCTTCTTTTAGTCATTTTGTTAGACTACATTCCTATGCTGAGAAATTTGTCAAACTATCCTGTTGGAAATTACAGAGTCAAAAATGCATTAACATTTCTTTCCATTAACTATATTTGATCTCTCTCTGTATTAATCTTCTTGAGAGTCCATATGATTTATAATTTTAAGCTTTTAATCTCACTTAGTAGCTTCTAAAATTCCAAGGTATTTTCTTAAGAGAGCACTTAATCAACACCAAGTATATTCAAAAGAATTTATCAGACAATCAAGATAATTTTAAAGCAGGACAAAGCTCACAAAATATCTGAAGCATTTCCTGCAGCATAGAAATAAATGGAGGTGCTATCCATGTTGACTACTTGTAAGGAAAGAGATCTAGAGTCCGAATTTTTCAAAAGTTTTATGTTTTTCTGTTGTAGCTAAGGAAAGGTATTGTTGCACCTCAAAGTAGGGCCTGAGACTTGAACAACAGTAAACACTGGTGGTTAGTCATCTACAGGGTTTCGTGGGACTCTGGCATATTTCTTCCTGTTCACCATTGTGTTAAGGTTTCTCTTATAATCTCCTGAGGGTTAAGGTCTAGGCTTTTCATTTGGCCTTTGTTTGCATATATACGGTTTATCTCTGTAACAATTGACTAGAATAGAGCAAACATTATCTAATTTTTTTCTGTCTTGCTAGACTACCCTTTTCCTTTGGTTGGAAAGATTATGTTTTGGGTGGGAGTGGGGAGTGTGGTTCTCTCATCTACTCCTGTTGACTATATGAAGTCAAAAAAGGATAGAAGAATTAATTATTGTGTGATGTTATTAAGTCCCAAAGCCTCTAAAAATTGTTTTCCTTTGACTGCCTTTCAAAGTCTGCTTTACATACAACATCCAAGGTCTTAGTGTAACCAATATGGGAAAATATGCATAGTTTTTTCCCTGAAATAGAAGATCACATTACATTAGAGATGTCTAAGATATGCAGTTGGAGATGTTCAGTAAGTAACTGAATATATGAATTGAGAGTTCAGTTCAAGGTCTGAGAAAGAAATATAAATCTTGGGAGCATCAGCATAAAGATGGCATTTAATGTCATGATCCTGGATGATATCGCTAGGAAATGACAATAAATAGCAACTAGAATACATTGAAAGATCTGAGTACTTGGCTAATTTCCACTGTTTAGAAGTTTGGAGAGATTAGCAGGATCTAGAAAAGGATCCTCAGAAGAAAAATAAAAAAGGTAAGAAATAACCCAGGAAATAATATTTTTTACCAAAATTAGATGAAGAAAATATTTCAAGAAGCAAGAGAGGTTAAATAATTGTACCTATTGATGCTGTAATATCAAATGACAAGAGGAATTAGTATGGACTATAGATTGTTGAAACATGGAGGCCATTTCATGGCTACTAAATGCTACTTTAGTGAATTCATTTTTTATTATTTTAGGAGATATATGCCCAAAGAATCACATTATATTGCAATTAGAAGGATATAAAAAATGACATATGGAAATTTTGTCATATAATCAGAAAAAAAATTTAAATGTTTTTTAAATTATGACTTGAGTTTCAACAGAGAGAAACCTTTGCAAGAGTGACTCCAAAATTATTTCTTCAGGCCACAATTTTATCATTAGCTATTGGTCATTCATCTTTTCTATGCCCCATCAATTAACAAGCAGTTAGAAATGTCTGCTCTTAACCTATCATAGGCCTGATATTTATAATTTAGTAATTAATTTACCTTATCTGAAACTCTTAACCTATATGTCAACTGGAACAAATTAGCCATTTATTTTTTAAACAATTTTGTTATTTCTTGTATTCATATTGCTATATTTATTTGAGGATATTAAATTGCACCTCAGTCTGTGTTTATTTCACACAACACCTACTACCAGAGTCCTAGTGTCCTTTAACCTTAGCTGATTCCCTCCTTCTTTCCATTCCCCCTCTCAGTCCTCTGGTAGCCATAGACGTTCATCCAGTTAATTTTGTTGAGATTGGCTGTTTGCTTATTTTGCTTCACTATGTACCACATGAAAGTGAAAATATCCTGTATTTCTCTTTTTCTTAATGGCTTATTTTGCTTAGCATGATCAACTTCCAGTTCCATTCAGTTTGTTGCAGAGGGCACACATTTTTTTAACTGGTGCATAGAATTCCATTGGAGATATGTGTATATATATACACACACAAACATATATCACAGTTTCTTTATGCAGTCATAAGCTGATGCATACTTAGTTTATTTTCATGCCTTAGTTTTTGTGAAATGTGCTACTATGAACATAAGAGTGCTTATAATTTTTATGATTAGTGTTTTTGCATTTTCCCCCTATATATATCTAGAAGTGGGATTGATGCATTAAATGATAGATGCATCTTTATTTTTTTTAGTAATATCTATGCTGTTTTCCAAAAAATGTTGCACTAGTTTTACATTCCCACATGCAATGTAAGAGGTTTACTTTTTATTCACTCTCTCTCTAATATTTTTTGTTACTCATGATCTTTTTGATACAGGCCATTCTCATTGATGTGAGGTGATATTTCATTGTGGTTTTTATTTACATTTCCCTGACAATGAGTGATTTAGAGTACTTTTAATGTGTCTGTTGGCCATCTCTGTTTTCTCTAGATGGGTGTTTATTCAATTTTTCTGCCCATAATTTGAGTGAATCATTTGATCTTTTTTGTTATTGTTGTTGAGATGTAATACCTTTTATATTATGGAGATTAAACTCATTTCTATTTATTTTGTGCAAATATTTCCTCCAATTCTTTGGGTTACCATTTTGTTTATGTGGTGGTTTTTTTGCTGTGCAGAAGCTTTTTAGTTTGATATATTCTCAGTTATTTAGGTTGCTTGCATTTCTTTTGCTGTGAATGTCACTTCCTCAAAGACATCTCTGTAGTTGACATCATGGACTGTTTTTCACTACATCCCCCTCTATTCATTTTATTATTTTAGGTAGAGTCTTAATACACAGATGTTCAAGTCCAGAACGAATAACACCCTGCCTAGTAGATAGTCTGAAGAAATCACGAGAAGACACAGGTGGAAATAACATGATCTTTATTGCAACAGCATTTCCCAATGGTGACGATTCAGGAAAAAAGCCTAACCAGGCATGTTTTTCTTTCATGGTGTCTGCCAGTCAGGAAAATTACTGGAAAGTTACCACACTGCCAGCAAGGAGGTCTCTTTTGCAAAAGATATCAGCAAAGGGATGATAGTGAGCGGGCAAGAACAGCCAAGTGGGCAAGAACAAAGTATAGCCAAGTCAGAACATCTTGGTACAGTGAGTGAAGGTAGAGGCAGTTATTCCAGAAAGTCCATCTGTTACATTTATGTCTATGATCAGCGCTGGCCACTCATGGAATCCACTTTGGGGGTTCGGCATGTTTCATGCTCTCATGCTACCCCACAGTTCTGCTTATTTTATATATTTTCAGATAATTTTATGTACGGCACTTAGGAGTGATCTAGTCTCCCCTTTTTGAGGGTGACTAATTTTATCAGCACGATTTATTGAATTGATTTTTCTTCCTCCATTACATGCTCTTACATCCTATGTTATAGTTTAAATGTCCCTATAAGTATGATTTTATATCTGAGCTCTCAATTTTGCTCCACTTATCTGTATGTGTTTTTGTACCAGTATGATGTTTTGATGATAATCACTCCGCAACATATATTGAAGTCAGGAAGTGGTATTCCTCCAGTTTTCTTCTTTTTATGAAGAAAGCTTTGATTATTGGAGGTCTTTTGGGGTTCCATATTAATTTCAGTATTATATGTTCAATTTCCTTGTAAAATATCCCTGGTATTTTCATAGGAATTGCATTAAATCTACATATTCCTGGGATAAGAAGGCCATTTAACTGTGTTAATTCAGTCAGTACATGAGTATGAAATAGTCTTCCCTTTCTTTATGTTCTCTATTTCTTTTATCTGTATTTTATAGTTTTCAATGTACAGATCTTTCACCAGTATTAAGCTTTTTCGCCAGTATTTTACCCTTTGTTGCTATTGTGAATGGTATTTCTTTCTTTATTTCTTTTTATCTAGTTTCTACATTGTGATCTACTAATTTTTGTGTTTCTATTTGTTATCCTGTTATAATAATTTATTTTTTCTTTACAGCTGTTTTTGTGGACTCGGGATTTCTGCATATAGTATCATATCTCATACAAACAATGACAGCTTTTTCTTCTTATCCAATTTGAATTCATTTTTTTTTGCTTTAGTGCTTTGGCATGGATTTCCAGATTATATTTCCAAAATTATATTGTATAGTAATGGAAAGAGTGGGCATTCTTGCATTGTTCTAGAACTTAGAGAAAAGTTTTTCAGTTGCTTGCCTTGTATATGATACCAACTTTATGTTTTCAATATATAGCTTTCCTTATGTAGATTATGTGCCTTCCATTTCATTTTAGTGAGTTTTTATCATGAATTATTGATGAATCTTGTCAAAGAATCTTGTATCTATTGATCATATAGCTTTTGTTTTTAACATGTTTGATGCAGTGCATTACGTTGATTTGTGTATGTTGAACAATCTATTTACACGCTTTAAATAATTCCTATTTGAATATGTTGTATAAAGTTTAATGTGCTGTTTAATTAAGTTTGCCAAAATATTGTTGAGAATTTTTACATCTTCAAGGTTTTATTTCCTTTTATTCAGTCCTGGTAAAGTTTATTTCCATATTATCCAAGTTGTCTAATTTTGGGCATTTAAATTTAATAGTAGTCTCTTAATGATGCTTTATAGTTATGAGGTATTTTTATAAGTTCACCCCTTTCATTTCTTGTTCTGGTTGTTAGAGCTTTCTCTTTTTTCCTAGCGCACCTATGCAAAATTTTTTCAGTTTTGTTTATCTTATCAAAGAACCAACTTTTGGTTTTGCAATTTTTTGAGTTGAATTTTTGAATTCTATTTCATTTGTTCTGACTGAAGTTTTTATTTGATTTCCTTCCTTCTACTGAATTTGACTACAATTGCTCTATTTCCCTAGTTGCTCAGATGTAGGGTTAGATTGTTTGCTTGCAATATTTATTTCTTATTTCTAGAGATATGTCTGAGTTTTTATAAACTTCCCTCTTAGTACTGCTTTTACTGCATCCCTTAAGTTCTACTAGCTTGCGTCTTTATTTTAATTTGTCTGCTAATACATTTTTAACTTATTTTATTTCTTCTTTGACCCTGTAATCAGTCAGATTTTGTTGAATAGCCTCAGCCTATTTTTAATTTCTAGCTTTCTTTTTGTGATTGATATTCATTTTTTTACCTTTGTAAGATACTTGGTATGGTTTCTATATTTGTAAATTTGTTGGTATTTGTTATGTTTCCTAATATGGTATAATGTGGAAAATTTACCATGAACATTCAAGAAAAATAGAGTTTTTGGTTGTTGAGCAAACTGTTCTCTGTTTAGAAAATGCACATTTCTAATTTGTCATTTAAAATTTTTACTTCGCTGATAATTTTCTGCTGGGTTGATGTCTCCATTGTTGTAAGTAGGAAGTTGAATTCTCTCGCTATTATTACATTGATTTCACTGAATCTCTTTAGTTCCATTAATGTATCCATTCATGTGTTTTGATGTTCTGTCATTTGTTGCATCTGTGTTAAATGTTATGTCTTGTTTCTGAATTAGCCCTTCATCATAATGTAATGTCTATCCCCATATCTGTTGCTTTTTTAGCTTGAAATCTATTTTATTTGATATAAATATGGTTGTCCTACTTTTGTTAGACTATCGTTTGATTGTAGCATTATCTTTCCACATTTATATCTGAGCCTATATGTATCTGTTGAATTAGATGTATTTCCTTATGCAGCAGAAATTAGATTTTTTATTCTATACAACCACTATCTTCCTTTTTATTGGTGAGTTCAGTCCATTAACAGAGTGATTGTATGTAATTATCCTCTTGGTATTTGCTTACTGTCATTGTTGCAAATTGTAATTTTGTTCTATTATCTCTTCTTCAGTGTTTTTTAAACTTCTATGTTGAATTTTGTTTTCCTTTTCTTCTTTGTTTTATGATTTTATGTTTTGAGGATACACTTCAGTTTGCAAATAAGCTATATGCAAATATCTTTCATTATAAACTTTTGTTAACTTCAAGGTTAATCTCAAATCCATTTAAGTGTCCAGATTTTCAAGCATCTCCTCATACTTGGAATTTTTGGTATCTTTTTGCTTATCAGTGTGATTTATTTTCATTTCATAGAAGTTACTTTAGTATTTATTCTAAGGTTGGTTTAGTTGTGATCAATTCCTTTATATTTTGTTTGTTTGTAAAGCTTTTCATCATTCCTTCACTCTGTGTTAATTTAGTATGCTAGTATTCCTGTTTGGAATATTTTTCTTTCATCCTGTGAATATATCATACCATTCATGTGTCTCCTAGAATGTTTCTCCTAGAAATATACAAAGAGTCTTATGTATCTTCCATAGTTGCATGAAACTTGTTTTTAAGACTATTTTTTTATCTTTGTTGTCCTTTTATCTATAATGTGCTTTTTGTATGTCTATTTGACTTTATTTTATTTGTAACTAATTGTGCTAGGTATACGTTTTCTTCTCAGTGTTAGGGAATTTTCATCTATTATTTCAAATAAGTTTTCTGCCTCTCTTCTTTCTATGACTGCTATGATGTGAATAGTTTTTTTTTGATGCTATCCCATAAGTCTTGCATTAAGTCTTTGTTTTTAATTTATCCTTTTTCTCTATATTGGTCTGCTTGTAGACATACTCATCCCTAACACTCTGATTCAATTGGATGCCTCTTCTTGCTGTTGAGCACCTCTCTTTTGATCTTTAGCATAACTATCATATCTTTAGCACTATGAGTTCTGTTCAGAACTGTCTTATATTTTATTCATCTTTGTTGTAGTTCTCTTTTTGTTCTTCCATTTTCTCCTTACTTCCATAAGCATCATTAAAAAGCTGATTTAAAATGTACATGTAGTTTATGTAATTCTGCTGTATTCTGATATAGGCTAGGCTAAATGACTTTCATTCTCTGTCCTGATATAATGAGCCATGTTAGGGTATTTAGTTCTAGAGTGTACATATGTAATGATAGCCCAGAATACTTGCATTTCTATTGTTTTGTAATTTCTGCTGCAGTCAGAAATTTTGAAACTATAGTCAGTCCTGTGTTGAGATGTGAAAACTCAGTTTATTTAGGTTGGATTTGGGACAGGGACTGCAGTGGTTTCTCATAGACTTACAGGCAGAATAGAGTAACACAAGAACAGAGATTCAGGACATCTGGGACCAGGCCATAAATAGGTAACAGTCTCAACAGAAACTCTGTTTAAAGCCACTGGTTATCCCCTGGTTTCTTTGGGAACTGGGCACAGCAACATATACATCCCTTGAAATTCTTGTTATCCTATAGCTGGGTAGAAGTCTAGCAAGGAGTAGAATACACCAAGACCTGGTTCCTAAGTATGGAAGCTCTAGCAAATAGCAATCTGGTATACAAAGCTGTTTAACAGTAGCTCTAGGTGAGTGTGAAGCTGCTCTTTCACTGGGGCTTCTCAAATGATTCTCCTTAAGAGAAATGCAGAACCCTCTTTGTTTGAAATATCCCAGTTATTTATACTGGACTTGCAGAGCAGACTTCCTGCCCCCATCCTGGATGGTTAATTTTTAACTTCAGGAGCCTGGAGACCTATAATTCTGAACACAAAATGTCCTACACTAGAGGTGCATGAATGGTGGAGGAAGTGGTAGAGTATCATAGCAGAGTTTCAGTTCACAAGGAAGGCTATCCCTCATTCTTATTTCTATGCTAGACTTTTTGATTCAACAAATGAAAACACTGTGATTATGTCTTTATATATTGGCTTCCTGTGCTTTTCCTCCTGTTCTTTTCTCCTCAGAGTCTTATCATTCACCATAAGAAAATACTCTATTTTCACACCAGGTTGTACGTTTGTAGGTCAGTTTTCAGATCCTGGGGCAACCACTGAAGGGGATAACCTTTTGGCCCTGGAAAGAGTGTTGTATTATTAGTTCTCCTGACAGACCCCAGGGTTTTGGTACTGGGCTATGTCTGTACTGAGACTGATCATCTTTCCTTACTGTATATAAAGTTTTGTACCCCTTCTTTTTTGGGAAATGCTAGTCTCCGTTCTTGTTCAAAGCCGTAGTTATTAAATTGTTGAAGTTGTTTTGTGTCTGTGAGGAGATGAGCTCAAGATTGTAAACCCACTTTCTTGAAAAGATCTCTCATTAGATAATCTTTGACTCTTTGGAAGAATTTGCTAGTAAAGCTATTCAGTCCTGAAATCTTGATCAGTCTCCTTTTCAGGAAGATTTGATTGCTTCTTCAATTTCTGCCCTTATGATTGGTCTGTTCAAGTTTTCTGTGTCTTGTTCAGGTTTTTGAAAGTATATTAGAAATATGTTCATTTCTTCAAGATTGGTGAATTTGGTAGCATATAGCTTTCAAATATTTCACTTATCACCTTCAACCTATTTAATATAGAGGACATGAGGTCATATAATGTGGCCACAGCATTATAAAATATTATTTATCCTACCTAGGAAGTTGATGTTGATTTCACTCCAGTTATGAAGCTTAACTGCTCAGATGATTAAGACAATGTTGGAGAAAAAAGAAGGCATAGAGAGATGACATATGAGAGGATAAAAGTAACTGGCATCTGATTTTCTGCAAATCAGAGAAACCAGGTCAATGATAGCCCAGTCAGCCTGAGTGAGAACCAAATAACATTGATCAGGTTATATATAGATAACAGTTCAATAGATAATCTAAAAATTAGACTGTTGCAAAACTTTGCTTAACCTAGTCTCAGGGAAGGGAAACATTAAAATTCTGATGTAATCTGATATTCCATGCAGAGAAAAATAATATCTATGCAGAATCAGTTGCTCTTACCAATTCATCCATTATTAGCTACTAAAAGAACATCTTTTGTTTTGATTGAAATATATTTGGTATATTTAATAGCAACACTTATTATGTCTTTTGTTCAATGTTGTATTTATTTAGGGATATTGAAAGTGCATCTCAGTGTATATTTCATACTACGTGCAACGCCAGAATTCCAGTGTCTCTACCACTATCTTCTCCCCTCTTTCCTTCACAAACCACTCTCCAACTTCTGGTAACCACCATCCTATGTCCTGTTATTTTTGAGGAATTTGTGTTTTCATTTGTTTCTTTTCAATCTATTCCACATATGAGTGAAAATACCCTGTATTTATTTTTTGCTTTGTGTTTATTTCACTTAACACAATCTCCTTTAATTTTATCCAGATTGTTGTAAAGAGCACAATTTAATCTTATTTTGGTAACAACATAGAATTCCATTGAGTATAAATACCGTTACTTCTTTATCTAGTCATCTCTTGATTGACATTTAGGTTGTTTCCATGTCTTATTTATAGTGCTTCTATGAGAATGGGTAAACATATCATTTTTTATGTTTAGAGATTTTATATCCCATGTGCATATGCCCAGGAGTGGGATTGTTGAATCAAATGGTAGATCCATCATTATCTGTTTGAAGAATCTTCATACTGTTTTCCAAAGAGGTTGCACCAATTTACATTTCCACCAACAGTGTAAGAAGCTTCCTTTTGTGTCACACCTCTTCCAACATCAGCAGTTTCCAGTGTTTGTGATATAGACCATTCTCACTGATGTGAGGTGGTATCACATAATAATTTTTATTTGAATTTCTCTGATGTTGAGTTATAAAAACATTTTTCAGGTATCATGCCATTTATGTGTCTTCTTTACATAGGTGACTATTCATTTCTTTTGACTACTTATTGAAGGGTAATTATCCTATCTAGTCTTGAGGTAGTAAACTGTCTATCTATTTTGGAGTTTGATATGGTACCAATTCTTTAGTTTTGATTTTATTTATTTTGCTATAGTTGTTACTTCCCAAAAGATCTCTTTGAAGGTGAGATCATGGATTGTTTTTCCTACATTTTCTTCTAAATATTTTATGGTTTTCACATCTTATGTCCAGGTCTTGTGTTATCTCTTGCATATAGTGACAATGAGCAATCTAATTTCTTTTTGTACAACTGTCTTTGCAGCTTTTCCAGCACTTCAGTTTCTTTGGTGAAATAATCCTTCAGTCTGCCATTTTTCTTTGGTTTTCCCTTGGCCTTCGGGTTGTTGTGTGTGCCTCCTGCATCTCATTCGGATCTTTATAACTACTACCTTGAACCTTGAACTCTTTATTAGGTTGCCCCAATTCATACCACTGGAGTTCTTCTCTGGTGATATTCTGGCATCTCCTTCTTTTAGGATCATTCTTTTTTAAGATTTGTTTGGGTTTTTTTTTGCTATTTAGATTTTGACATAGCTTTTTTCTTCTTGAATTTAGCATTGTGGCTTTCATTTTTTTTAATTTAGATTTATCATTGTCTTTATGATTATATGGCAGATACCAGTCCCTAGATTTCAGTGGTATAGGATTGGTTCTTCTCTATAAGATTCCCTGTTGTTGTGGTTCAGTGATCATGTTTTAGTTGGTGCTTGTAAGCCTCCCAATTCGTCATCACAGAGCGATTAACAGACAATTCAGTTGCAGTACATGAGTACAGCTTTCTGGTAGCCTAATTATGTGTTTTAGGGCCTTTGGTGTGATTTAAGGTACCATGGGGGTCTTCAGGATCTGAGTTTAATGGGTGCTTATTCCTGGCAGCAATTGCACAGGGTGAGACCCATGAGATCAAAGGGCTAGCATGCACTGATTCTGGGTCACTGAGGTCTTGGGTTCAGGCAGGTACATGCTGTCTTCTCCTCAGGCCAGTGTGGGGCACTGCCTCCTCACTTCTGTCTTGAATGGGGCATACAGTCTTATCTCCTTGGCCTGGCATGGGGTGTGTGGTCTCTAAAATATATTTGATATTGTGCAAATATAAGGTGTAGAGCATATTAATATGATGAATTTATATATTGTGATGATGTAATTGTGGCAATAATTAGCACTTTTTCATATTTCATAACTATCTTAGGTTTAACAATTAAATTTATAGTCAATGATTAATTTTATGATTTAATACAGCAGTTCTGTCTATATTAACTATACTGTGCTTTAGTTTCTAGGTTTTATTACTTATTACAAGTTTGCATTTGCTCTACACATCCCCATCCTCTTGTAACCACCATGTTGTTATAACCACCATTGTGTAAGTTTGGTTTTTTAAGAGTATATATATATATATATATATATATTCATATATGCATATATGCATATGATATTATTTCATTTGTCTGATTTATCTTAATTACCATAATATGCTCAAAGATTATCCCTGTAGTTCCAAATAAATTATTTTATTTTTGGTTCTTGTGAATAATGGTTCAGTCAACATGGGAATCCTTATATATTCAATACCCTGTTTCCATCTTTTTTAAACACCCAGGAATGGAATTGCTGGGAAATTTTAATTTATATATGTTTGTGCTATCTATTACCCTGTGCTCCTTAACACTTTTCAGTTTACTCTAATACTATCCATTACAATTATTACACTCATTCACTTGACCAGTATATGTTCATATTCACTCAACTAGGTTTCTAAATAATTGTGAACAGTATCCATGGCTATTAAGCACTCATCATTATTTTTAGCTAATAACCATTGTGGTTGCTTGTTGCAAATACTTAATAGCAGTGATCACTTGTTCATAACATAACTAGTCATTTTAGTTTTTGAATCCTAACTATGTGTTTATATAAGACCTGCTTGTTAAATAGTCATAACTGCTGTTATTATTAGTAAATATTCATAGTTTTGCATTTTTTGTTATAGTTGTGCTTAGTTATGGTTATAGTCAGTTATAGTTAGCAGCAAGAATAGTTAATTATATATTTATAGAGCTAAGTTATATATTATTGTTATTTAGCATAGAATGTCATCTAATCACAGAATTATGTTCTCACATCTCAAAATATTGATGATCTTTTTATCAATGATCAATATGTCAACTACTTCATTCAACAAATTTCATTTATTCATTGTAATTACAGATAACCTAAAGTGTAAGGTTATTCAACACAAAGTCATATATCTAAAATATAAGGAAGCGGTAAGCTAC
Organism: Solenodon paradoxus; assembly: GCA_004363575.1. Classification (NCBI taxonomy): domain Eukaryota; kingdom Metazoa; phylum Chordata; class Mammalia; order Eulipotyphla; family Solenodontidae; genus Solenodon; species Solenodon paradoxus. The sequence continues at coordinate 11,498 of RJWH01000771.1, read as the reverse complement.
AAAACATAAGCAATACTAATAATCTTATTTCTACTTCATCTGAAACAAGCAGGCCCGATCTCACAGTCCATTACTTTCTTGATTAGGGATTTTTTAAGATAGACCTCCAGATCATAGATGCCTTCAGTCAATATGGGAAATGCATGTAAATACAGAGCATCCTGTGATTTGTATTCAAGGTTTCATTTAAACCAATGCCAAGACCTTACCTCTTCCAAGAACACTTCCCAGTTACTTAATATCACTGTTTGTGTTTGTTTGCCTTATTAAATTGTGGGATATTAGATAGTATTTATCACACATATGCTACAGCATGGAAGTAATTCTAGATTGTTAGCAACAGTCATGCTTGTGAAATGTTGCACTTTCTTTTGCTTACAATATCATACAAAATTTAGAATGGCTTTACTTTAGATAGCTTTGCTTAATATGAGCATGCACATGTGTGCATATGTTGTGACCTTTAGATGATTATAATAATAAAGTCACATTAGGCTGTATTTGCCTCCATTCACTATATAAATAAATATATATGTAATTAATTTGAAAGAATATATTACTGAGATACATTAACTTCCATCTTTATGTATATGCATTGACAATCAATGGATGAACTGTAGAAAAATTATCTTGATTTCTAATAAAGAAGCAAATTTATTAATTCTGTCAGATCATATTCATATATATGTATATGTATATGTATGTATATATAGCAAACTACCCACTACATCTTGGGAATTATAACAGAATACTCTATTTGCATTAGCAATAAAATTATTGTAAATAACTTCAGTTAGGACTGATGACGGTAGTTGCAATAGCAGTAATAGTACTACTCATTAAATAGAAAATTTAATCATTATTATCATTCACTAAAGTTATTTTAATTACCATATGGCATTTCACATTGGAAACTCATAATGAATATCTGCCAAAGAAAAACAATAGTTCTACAACACATATTTCTGGGAGATTTAATTTGTAGAAAATTCTGTTTTAGAAACTCAGGATGCACTGCTATGGAAAAAAAATCATGGTATCACTTCTGATTTCTAGCCTACTGTGAAAGAAACATTAAAGTTCATTCTAACAACATATTGAAAGCTAAAAATACTGAAAAAGAAAATCATCAAGTCTTTTTACATTCAGAAGAGAAGTCATATTATAAGGAAACCCTATGTTCCCCCAAATTGGAGAGACAGACAGGTAAATATTGACCTCAGGTTACTGGAGTGGAGACCAAGGGGCTGAAAAGTCTACAAGAAGTAGTATTGGGTACAACATATTTGACTATCTAAATAAAGCAAAGAAAAACCCCAACAAAACATTACATGCAATTTTATAATGTACAAAAACGTTGATGAGAAAGAGAAAACTTTAGAACCAGAGACGATGGGATTATAAAAAACTAGAAATTGAAAACCACTACCATTAATATGCTAGAATCTCTAATGTTTAAAGTAGAAATCATAAAATAACATATGGGTAATGTAAGCATAGAAATGTACATTCAAAGAAAGAATAAATAATAAATTAAAGAGATTAAATAACTAATGGCAAAGAATGATGCTTAATAGTAGACTGAGTATGAGTGAGTAAACAATCTCTGAGCTTTAATGTATCTGAATAGAAACTAACCAAGCTAAAAAGCAAACAAAAAAGGTTGAAAATCAAATCACAGAACAGTATTTTCAAGTTAATGTGGGACAACCACAAAAGTCGTGCTATCTGTGTAATGGAGATATCACAAAGAGAGAAAATCATAGAAGAAATATTTGAAAAAGTAATCACCGAAAATTAATGTGAGACACCAAATCAGAGACTAAAAATTTCAAATATCATAAAGTGGGTAATCTGCCAAGAATAAAACAAAGCAAATTTACACCAAGATTTATTATTTGCAAATTACACAATATCTGAGAAAAAGAAAATCAGCCCACGGTGCGTCTTGGTGGAGCAATGGTTAAGCCAATGTTGTCTGAATGAGCAAGTCACATACTCCTGGGTTCGAGTCCCAGGACCAGGGTGAGCAACTTTTGTGAACAAATAAATAAAAATAAAATAAAGCTGCTTTTTCCTTCTCTCTTCCTGCCTACCTGCCTATTCACTTTCATTCCTGCCTGCACCATTCAATTTTTAAGAAAACAGCCCAGGCGAAAAACATATTTTGCACATAGAGGAGTAAAGATAAGGATTACATTGGTTATTCACTTAGAGAAAAAATAATATGAATCAACTTGACACTACAACATCACCCTTTATGAGTGAAAGAAAAATCAAGATTTTATTAGAAACACAAACATAGAGAGATATTGTTGCCAGTTGACCTGATTTCCAAGAAATGTTTAAATAAAATCCTCAGAGAGAAATAAAATTATAAATATCAGCCAATAAATGTATTTGAATAAAATACAACATCAGGAAGTAGTGAAGATAAAACTTAAAATCCTATTTTTATTATTCATAATCGATCTAAAAATCTGTCAAAAATAATAAAAGCAATGCAATGAATTAACTTGTGTATACTTTATAAGGAAGCCCATAAATATGCATATATGGGTATAAATATAGTTGAAACAGGGAATTGGAAGAAAAAAAACGAACTTTTACTTACTGGGTTACTCTTAGCTCACAAGCCAGCATTGAGGCCTCCAAAATAGGAAAGTTCAGTCAGGCAATCAATCTTGAGATAACTGTACGGTCCAGTTTGTGCACAAACCCCAACACACCCGGGGACTCAAGGATTATTGTGAACCATTCTGCTCCTGGCACCTTGTCGGCTGAAATGGACAAGCAAAATGAAAACTTTAGATAACGGAAAAATGTCAAACACGTTACTATGGAAACCTGTTACAGATTATTAACTGCCTTTGTTCCCTGTGCCTCTCTGTATGTCTATATAAACCCTAAGTTGCTTACACAGATTGCTGTACAATTTGGGTGATCACCCCATACAGTCCTGGGCAGGAATAAATCTCCTGTTAAAATTCTAGCATGTCTCTTTGATCTGTTGATTACTTTGTAACAATATATACCTATGAATAAATTAAACTATTGACACAAATTATACAAGAAAATAAAGGGAGAAATTTGTATTTTTAATAATGAAACAAGCACAATACCTGTGTGTAAATATGTTATTTGAAAGTGGCTTGAGTTATTTGTAAATATATAAAACAAATTCAAGGCATCACTAAAAAGAGTTTAAAGAGGAATGCTTGCTGATATGCTAAGAATGGACTATAAAAGGATCCTACATAATGTTTAACAAAAAATTTACAAAATTAAAGAAACTGAAAGTAATAGGACCAAGTCAAAATAAAATATTAAGAGAAAATTGAAACAAATATGGTAGATATTAATCCAGTTTTCTAAATAATCATATAAAATGTCAACTGTCTGAATATGCTAACTTAAAGTCATAGATAGAGTGAATGGGAATAAGACCCAACAATATGCTGTCTACCCCAAAAAATCTTCGAATATTAATATATATGTGAGGAATGGGAAACCTATACATATAAGCTTATTTAATGTGTAGAATAAGCCATTACAATAAAAATGAAAAAAGCGGACTCCAAGATCCTATATTATATGTATACATACATGTGCAGAATAAAAGTAAAGAGATAGAAAAATTATTTCATGTCAATGCTAATGAGAATAAATCTGAGGTAGCTATATGAATTTCACATACAACAAAGTTCAGAGGAAGACACTTTTCAAAGAAAGTACTTCAAAAATGATATAGAGTCATTTAGCCAAGAAAATATAACAATTATTAATGTGTATTTGCCTTACAACAAAGCATCAAGATATATTACAAAAAGGTGGCAAAAATTCAGCAATAAAGATATGACTCCACTACTAAAGTTGATTGCTTTAACATCCCTCTCAGATAAGAATAGCTCAGTATATGTAAAATCAGTAAATGCATAATTGGAATAAACAGCACTATCAATCAACTGGATGCAACTAATCAGCATATACTGCTCCATTGAAAGATGACAGAAGTAAAACTTCTAAAATTTATGGAAAATTTCCTAATATACATCAACTCTTGGGCCATGACACACATCTTAACAAATTTAAAAGAATAAAAATCTTATAATGTCTGCACACAAACCACAATGTAATTGTATGAAATGTCAAAATATGGAAAAACAGCTGGAAAAGCTGAAATATTTTGAGATTAAATAACACCATTTTAGGTAACACATGGGTCAAGATAAATTTTAAAATTACTTTTAGTCAGTACCCTCATCAATCTTTTCCCCACACAGGTCTCTTTTCCAGATATCACTCTTGTTATCACCTTTGTTTTACTCAGCTGATTTTTGCAACATGTCAATTCTTGTTATTAAAAACTTCCAAAAAGAATTCAACTTGATCCAGAGACTCAGACCAAGATATCAACTAAGTACATTCCTTGTCTCCCATGCAAGAGAATAGCTAACAACTAACTTGGAACAGAACACCATTGAAGCAATCCCACAACATCATGTGAGGTTAAAAGAATGCAGTAAACCTCAGATATAAATACATACTGCATTTGAAAGGTCACTGAGAACATCCACCATAAGTGTGATATGAGATGTGTGGAAAGAATCCTGTAAAGCTTCTGGAAATCTAGGTGAGTTAAAAATACAGGGATGCAGGTCCAGATAGGATCCCTGGTAGGAAATAACAGAGAGAGTGTAGTGGCTTATGCTTTTGTTTACATGAATCACACATGAAAATAATTTGGGGGACTACATATTATCCAGTAAAGTAGCAAGAATTACAACAGAGAAATTCTGTAAATTAAACACCAAATATACTGCAACTTTGGAATTGTGCTCATGATCTGAAGTAAATAACGGATGATAGACTGCTGATGCTGAGATCTGGGACCTCAGAGAGGATTAACCCTGGTGCCATCCACACAAACCAGGCACCCCAGTAGTCCATGAAAATAACTAGACTACTTCTGGACCATTACGAACCCCAATAATAAATTTGTTATTTACTACCAAAGCAAATATAGAAGATGGCCAGGGACAAACATGTAATACAATTGAATAATACAAAAAATCAGTAGTGCTAATTAAAGGAAAAGTAAAGAATAAGGGCTCAATTCCAAGCGTTTGATTCAGACTCTAAATGGAAGGTAAAAGAGTACTTTTATCTACCTGAGAATTCAAGGTGCTATGATATTACAAGTAATAAAATGGAAACTATCTAGAACAAAATTGAAATATATGGAACACTGATTTTAATAGATAAATAATTCAAAATATGAATCTTAAAGAAACTCTTAACAATGCAAAAGAAGTCAGAAAAACAAGTCAAAATATAAGAAAAATAAGCAAAACAAATCAATGTTTTGACAAATAGAAATAAAGAGCAGAGGGCCAAAATTGAAGCTTTAAATATGGAACAGAGATTCAATATATGAATAACTCAGAAAACATGATCAAGAATGTTATATAAAGATTTATAAGCATAATAAACCAAAAGGAAGACCAAGTTAGTAATCACAGAAACAATACCTATAAATAATTCAAATGAAAGAAAAGAGAGAAATAAGATTGTGTGTGCTGCTATTAGATATATCTAACACTATTAGGATAGATAATATAAAAATAATCAGTAAAGAGAACATATTCTAAAAGATACATGATAACCTCCCACACCTGGGAGAAAAAAATGGATCATAATAATTGAAAAGGCTAAGAGAACACCTAGATACTCAAATACAAAGATTATAACACAAGATATATATTAGTGAAACTATCAATAATAAAGGAGTAAAAAAATAACGTGAAAGGTGGCTAGGGAAAAATAAATGAATAAATTTGATCCCAACAGGCTGTCATCAGACTTCTCAGGAAAAAACTCTACAAGCCAGGAGGAATGCAATGACATTTTCAAAATACTAGAAAATAAAAACTTCCAATCAGGGATATGGTACCCTGAAACACTTTCAGAGGGAGAAATGAAGGTTTTCCTGAACAAAAAGCTGAAGGAGTTGTCTGCCACTAGACCTCCATTAGAGAAAATAATGAACGAAGCTCTTCTATCTGAGCTGAAAAAAGTTTAACAGAAATTAAATAAGGCTATACATATATAGACAAAACCACAAAATAAAGTCAAAATGACAGTAGCAATTGCTCATATATAAATAATTACCTCAAATATAAATAGATTAAATTTATTAATCAAATGGCACATAGTGGCAGGATAAAAATCAAAACACTACTATAGTATGATTCTAAGAGACTCAAATTAAAGCGACAAGAGTCAACACGATTTTATGTTAAAAACAATGAAAAACCTGGGTATGACAACATAATTTATGATAATGTTCATATGACAAACCAAGAGACATCATTTTCAAAGGCAAAAAATAAAGTTTCCTCTAACCTCTACAAGGCAAGGATGTTCAGACTCATCATGGTTATTCAATATAGAGCTGAAAGTCCTAGCCTGTGCAATTGAACAAAAATGACTTAAAATTATTCCAGTTGAAAAGGTAGAAGTATAACTATTACTATATTCTGAGGCCATGATGATATATAGAGATAATACCAAAATATGTTAGAATTGGTGAATGAATAAAGAAAGATGCACACTATGAAATTAATATAAAAGAATCTTCTGGTTTTTATAAGGATATAATTTATAATGAACTAACAGAAAAAGAAATCAGAAGAATAATTCTATTTAAAATTGTATCAAAAATGAAATATCGGAATAAATTTAGTCGAATGCATAGAAGGTGTGTATATTGAATACTATTTAACATTTCAAAAATAAATTCAAAAACCACACAAAAGTGAAATGATATCCCCTGCTCATGGGTTAGAAAAATCAGTATTCATTAAATGCTTATATTGCCTAAATTAATATCATGATTCAATATAATCTCTATTAGTCACAATGTCATTCTTCATAGAAAGAAAGCAAAATATCATGAAATTTATATGGAAATATAAAATAACTAGAGCAAAAATGATGGTACTATGCTTGTCAACTACAAACTATATTGCAATAAAATCCACGATAGTTAAATAAAATAGATATAATATTGGAAAAAGTTGATATTAGAAATAAAAGTACACTTATATGAAAAAAATAATAAAAGAATTCAAGTATATGTAATAAACACAAATGATCACTTCAAAAATGGTGCTGGGAAAACTGGACAACCATATGCAACAGAATGAATTAGAGAATAGAAAGAAAACAGAAAACACCAATGAAATTAAGATCTGATTATTTGAAAATATAAAGAAAAATTTAGTCTACCCCAAGCTCTGATCCCTGGGATTCCTAGAACAACATACTCTCCTGAAAGAGGTCCTGAACTGTGCTTACCCAGCTTCACTGCACTTAATAGTCTCCAGAGACGTGAGGCTTCACTCTTCCAGACCCTCGATCACCGAACCCACAAGCCCAGAACAAGTACTGACCTGTCAGGCCTCAAGTCAGGAACCAGTGCTCACTATACCTCTGTACATGCCAGCCATCATCCACATCCTGCTCAAGTAAAACCAGCAGCAAGAGCCAGCAAGGCCTCAAGACCCTAAGACAACCATGGTGCCTCAATTCAGAACCAGAACAAATAAATCCTAAAATAACATAATTATACAACCTGAGAGCTGTATTCCTGAACTGCACCTGGTTTGCATATGAAACTTCCTGAGTTGAAGTTTTACAAAGCCTTCAAGAACCACCCGAAAAGGCATCAGTGGCCGACCAGAAAAGGGCATTCTGGAGAGCAGAAGCAGCTCCATCCCAACTCAAATTAAGGAGCTGGCAGAAGCCACAGCATCATACATGTAGGAAGAAGTCTAAAGAAAAGGAAAAAGTGAAACGGAATTGGAGGAAAGTAAAGAGTTTTACTTTCTGAGTCACTCTTAGCTCACAATCCAGCCTTGAGGCCCCCAAAATAAGAAAGTTCAGTTAGGCAGTCGGTCTTGAGATAACTGTACGGCCCAGTTTGTGCACAAAACCTCGTCATACCAAGAGGCTTAAGGGCGAACCATTCTGTTCCTGGAGCCTACCTGGCTGAATCGGACTTGCAGAATGAAAATACTAGATAATGGAAAAATGTTAAACACATTACAGTGGAAACCTGTAGCAACTATAGTTGCAGATGATCAACTGCCTTTGTTCCCTGCGCCTTTTTGTGTGTCTATGTAAACCCTGTTGCTTTCACAGATTACTGTATGATTTGGGTGATCATCCCATACAGTCACCAGCAAGAATAAATCTCCTCTTAAAAATCCTGATATGTCTCTTTGATCTCGTTGGTTACTTTATAACAAAAGAAAAATACAGTGCTAAATTGAAGGCAGAAAAAAAGATGCCAAAATGTAAATCACCCAAAAACCTTGAATGACCCAAAAGCAGGAAGATGCCAGGAGCTCACCGAGAAGAACACCATTGATGTGGCTTAGGACAACTTAACAGATAAAGAGTTAAAAAGGATAGTTGTTAAAAAGCTTTATGAGGTGCAGGACAAATTAACAAAAGCAACCTTTAAGAGAGTCTTATAGATTTAATTGGAAATTTTTTCACCACCTTTGATTAGCATATTCCCAGTTATTTAATTATTTTTGGTTCAATTGTAAATGGGATAGGATTTCTCAATATCATTTAATAGCATATTGATTGCCTATAATGATCCTACAATTTTTTGTATATTAGTTTCATAGCTTTATAATTTATTCATTGATCAATTCTAGTAATTTCTGATGGAGTCCTTAGGGTTTTCTTAAAAGAAATAGAGGAAGACCCAAAGAGATGGAAAGGTATTCGTTTTCCTAGTTGGTAGGAATTTGAAACAAGGAACTAGAGAAACCTCATTTTTGCTGGGTTACTCTGTAAACCACAAAGCCCTGGGGTCCCCCACTTTCTGGATAATTCTCTGGCAGTGAAACAGAAACTTTAGACCCGACCAGTAAGACTTTGGCTGGAGGTGTTTCTGTTGATCTGCTGAGACCTAGGAAGAAGTTAAATGTCAAACAAAATAGCTTAAGACATTTAGGGTGTGACCTCTACTTATGCAAAATGACCTCTACTTTAGAATGTGATCTTTACTTTTGTAAACCGCTTATGCACATACCCCGGGACACCAGAGAAAGAAAAGAAAACCTAAGTTATATGCAGGCCATTTGTTCCCTTTGTGTTGTACAAACCAGTTCTTTAAGGTTCATTCATATCCTGGTTTTTATAAATACCCTGCTTTATTTTGGTTCTGGGCCATATGATTTGAGTGTTTTACTCCATTGGTCGCTGGCTAATTAACTCATCCTAATTCTCTTTAATGTCTCTCTGATCTCATTGGCTACTTTGCAACAAATTAACATTGTTAAAATTACCATTTTACTAAAATAAATATGCAGGTTTAATGCAACCACCTCAAAATTCCACTGGTATATTTCATAGAAATAAAATAAAATATTTGCAGGTAATCACAGAAGACTCTAAATAACCAAAATGACCATGATAAAAAAGAATAAAATTGTAAATAACATCCTCAGATCTTGAGATTATACTACAAAATAATAGTGATCAAATTGTATGATAGTAAAATAAAAAACTGACACATAGATCTCTACACTGGAACTGAATCATAAGAAATAGACTCACACATATATGGCCACTTTATTTACCACACAGATGCAAAAATTTTATAATGGAGAAAGTTTTCCATGAAGTGGTGTTGGAAAAACTGCATAGCTGCATGCAAATCACTGAATTTAGACCACTCTCTAACACCACATGCAGAAAACAATTCAAACTAGATTAGAGGCGATATATGCCATAACATTAACCTTAGAGAAGTGTTTGAGAACTCAACTCCAGAGGCAAGGGAAACAAAAGCAAAAAAAAAAAAAAATGGAATTGCATCAAACTAAAACGCTTCTATGCAGTGAAAGAAGCTGTCATCAAAAGGAAAAGACATACTACTGGCTGGGAGAATATATTTGCACATCATACATCTGAGAAGGGCTTAATATTAAAAACATATAATGAACTCATAAAATTCAGCAACAGAAAAAGAAACAACCCAATCAAAAATGGGCAGAAGAATTGAATAGACATTTCTCTAAAGGTAATGCTCCGATGGCCAACATCCACATCAAAAGATATTCTTTAGCACTTGTTATTAGTAAAATATGAATAAAAACAATGAGATATCCCCTCACATGTCTGAGTGACTATTATCCAAAAGTCAGTAAACTACAAATATTGGTGAGGGTTCAGAGAAAATGAAACACTTTTACACTATTGGTGGGGGTGTAAATTAGTGTAATATGTGGAAAACATTATGGAGATTCCTCAAAAAAACTGAGAATACAAATCATGTATAGTTTCATCATCTCACTTCTGGTTATTGACCTCCAAAACACAAAAACACTAATAAATGCAGTCCTTCATTTACTGTTTATTGTACCATTATTTACAATAAATCATCTCTGATGAATGAATTTTAAGGCTGTGTGGTGTGTATATATATATATATATATATACATACATATATATATACATATATGTATATATGTGTGTTGTAATGATCATATAGCCCTAAAAATAAAATCCTGCCATTTGTGACTCTGATGAAATTAGAAGGGATGTTAAGCAAAATAAACCAGGAGAGAGAGAGAAATACAGAATGATCTCACTCATATATGGAATATAAACAGACAAAGCAAACAGACAAAACAAAAGATAATGCTTTGACTTTAAAAACAGAACTAAGGTTACCTGCAAAAAAGGGTTTGGGGGTCAGAGCAAGAGTTGATAAAGTTCCAATTGACAGTGGTGAAATAATTTTGGTACTTAGATTGTGAGTTTACTGTGTTGTCATATATGAACAAATGGTGCATTTGCACATATGGACTTACATTTTGTAAAGCAAATTTACCTCAATAAATATTTTTTTAAATAAGGCGCTGGTTAACAGAGGAGAAAGGCAATAGGAATGTATTGAACAGGTAGATAAAGCAGTACTATGTTGTCAACAGTAACTAGATCTTTTGGGGTGGGTGTGGTAAAATATATTATTTCACTGGTGTGCTCCTGTACACATGACAGTTACAAAGGATTGTAAACCAGCAGTACATCAAATCAATAAAGACGTGATAAATAAAATGCTTTAAATCATTAGCCCCAAATAAAATATAAATTGAATATTTTTGCTTTACTTCTAAATTTTAAAATAATTTTATTGATCACTTTGCTTATTGAAAGGTTTTTTCTGGGCTCCGCAGAGGAAAGAAAGCCAATTAAACAAAAAGTCGAATAGCCAGGGCTTTACTGGGGTTTGCGCACCTGGGCGAGGTTCTGCGGTCCGCAGAATGGGGCCGGGGAAGTCGCTCCCGAACAAAGGGAAGCACGCTCTTTAAGCAAAAGAATTTCACAGGCTTCATATGTCGTGGTTGGGGATTGGTCCTGTGATTCCAGGTGTGGGCTTCAATCCCTCAGTCGGACGTCAGTCACCTTTT